>CAOKZL010002788.1:0-159818 GCA_948472985.1 Iguana delicatissima | reverse complement strand
AGTAGTATATATGGGGGAGTATAAATGGGGGAGTGAATTCGGGGAGTTTATATAGAGGAGTATATAAGTAGGAATATATATGTTGGAGTATTTATAGGGTAGTATGTACGGTGGAATATATGAAGCAGTATATACGTGGTAGTATATTTGGGGGAGTTTCTAAGGAGGATTATATATTGGGGGAATATATGGAGGAGTGTATATGGGAGAGTATATATGGGGTAGTGTGTATGAAGAAGTATATATCGGGAGTATATATGGAAGCGTGTATATGGAGAAGTATAAATTGGGAGAATATATCGAGTAGTATATATGGAGGAGTATATATCGGGAAGTATATATGGAGGAGTATATATCGGGGAGTATATTTGGAAAAGTATACATTGGGGGTATATATGGGGAGAATGTATACGGGAATATACATGGGGAAGTATACATTGAGGAGTATAAATGGAGTGAATTTATAGGGGAATATACATGGGGAAGTATATATTGAGGAGTATATATCTGGGAGTATATATCGAGGAGCATATATAGGGAAGTGTATATGGAGGAGTATATATCATGGAGTATATATGGAGAAAAATATATGGGGGAGTATAGATGGGGGAGTATATATAGAGGAGGATAGATGGGGGAGTATATATGGAGGAGTATAGTTGGGGGAGTATATATCGAGGAGTATAGATGGGGGAGTTTGTATAGACCTATCTCTTTGTTAAACTCAGATTACAAAATATTTAGTATAATTTTGGCAAATCAGTTAAAAAATTTTTTAAATGAATGGATACATCAGGATCATACTGGTTTCTTACCTAAACAACAGATAAGTGATAATTTAAGGATATTATTGAATATCATAGAGTATTATGAATATGTCCCGAAGGAATTAGCTCTCCTTTTTATAGATGCCAAGAAGGCATTTGATAATCTTAATTGGAATTTTATGAAGGAAGTCATCAGAAATGTTAATTTAGGTAATAAATTTATTAATTGGATTGACTCCATATATAGTAATCAAAGTGCATTTATTATTTCTAATGGGATAAAATCTAATAAAATTGTAATTGAAAAGGGCCCTAGGCAAGGTTGTCCGATTTCCCCACTCTTATTTATATTAACGTTAGAAATTTTAAATCGTAAAATTAGGGAAGATTCGGAGATAAATGAATGTCAAATTCACGAGGAGACGTATAAATTAAAGGCCTTTGCCGACAATTTGCTTATAATATTAAATGATCCAATTAAAAGCATATCTAAATTATTTAAAATTTTAGAGGAATTCAGAGAAGTCTCAGGATTTAGAGTGAACAGAAATAAATCTGTGATTTCAACTAATAATAAGGAGAAAGTGGCGCAAAAGAAATTGGAATTAATTTCGAATATTAAGATAGGTCATAAAGTTAAATATTTAGGCATTTCTATAACAAGTAAAAATCAAGATTTGGTAAATAATAATTATATTTCAATATGGAAAAGTATTGAAAATAAATTAATTATATGGTCAAAATTGAAACTTTCTGTATTAGGGCGCATTGCAGTAATTAAGATGAGTGTTCTCCTGAAATTACTGTATATATTTCAGACCATTCCAGTATTAAAGGATGAGAAAATTCTTGAAAATTAGTCTAAGAAAATTAGAGGTTTTTTATGGCTAGGGAAGACGCGAGAATTAAGGAAAAAATTTTAATGGATAGTAAGGACAGAGGGGGTTTGGCATTACCCAATCTTAAATTATACTATAGATCATGTTTATTGAAGTGGGTTCTGGATTGGATTAGTACGGAGAATGTAAGATTATTAACATTGGAAGGTGCAACTAATAAGTTTGGTTGGCAAGGATACTTATGGTATCATAAAGCTATAGAGGATAAGGATTTTAACAAACATATAATCAGGAAGAGTTTATTGAAAGTATGGAATATCTATAAAAATAAAATTTATTTAAAGAAGCCAAGATGGATTTCTGTGCAAGAAGCCTTTCTTAAAGAATTTTATACTACAAATAGGAAATGTTTGACATACGAAGAAATATTGCATAAAAGAGGGGGTATAGATGAGTTGCAAACATTGGATGAATTGAAGAAATTAGGGTTTCAAGGTAATTGGCTACATTATAGAATAATATATGAAGTGTTTAGGAAAGATATTGTGGAGGATGGGATTCAGGAGAGGGTTCTGAGTTTAAATATTTAGATATTAAATATTTAATTGGGTGAGATCATACTATTCAAAAAATATACCATATATTGTTAAAATTAGATACTGAACAGATAATAATTAAAGATCATATGATAAAGTGGTCAAGAGATTTAGGATATTCCATTGAACTATCTCAATGGAGAAAGGTTTGGAATATAAATATAAAATTTAAAAGAAGTGTAAACTTGAAAGAAAATTTTTATAAAATGTTATACCGCTGGTATATCACACCACAAACTATTGCTCGAATGTTCAGTAGCTATTCAAATAGATGTTGGAAATGTGGAAAGAAACTAGGAACAATATATAGGGGAGGATACATGGAGGAGTATATATGGGGGAGTATATATAAACGAGTATATATGGGGGAGTATATATGGGGGAGTATATATGGAGGAATATATATGGAGGAATATATATCGGAAGTATATATGGGGGAGTATAAATGTGGGAGTATATATGGGGGAGTATATATGGAGGAGTATATATGGGGGAGCATATATGGGGAGTATATATGGGGGTGTATATATGGGGGAGTATATACGAGGGAGTTTAGATTGGAGAGTATATATGTGGCAGTATATATGCGGGAGTGTATATGGGGGAGTATAAATGGGGGGATATACATGGGGAAGTATATATGGGGCAGCATATATCGGGGAGTACATACGGAGGAGTATATATGGTGGGGTATATATGGACGATTGTATATGGGGGAATTATATGGGAGAGCATATATGTAGAAGTATATATCATGGAGTATATAAGGAGGAGTATATATGCAGGAGTATATATCGAGAAGTATATTTGGAGGAGTATATATAGAGGAATATATATCATGGAGTATATACAGGGAAGTCTATTTTGGGGAATATATATGGAGGCGTATCTATTGGGGAGTATATATGGGGGAGTCTATATGGAGGAATATATATGGTGGAGTATATATGGGTGAGTATAAATCGAGGAATAGATATGGGGGAGTATATATAGGGGAGGATATATGGGGGAGGTTATATGGGGGAGGATATAAAGGGAGGATATATGGAGGAATATATATGGGGAGTATATATGGTGGAGTATATATGGGGGAGTATATATAGTGGAGGAAATATGCAGGAGGATATATGGGGGAGGATATATGGGGGAGGATATATGCGGGAGAATATATGGGGTATATATAGGAGTATATATGGGGGAGTATATATGGGGGAGTATATATTGGGGAATATATGGGGGAGTATGTATTAGGGGAGTTTATATGGCAGAGTACATATAGAGGAGAATATATGGGGATGTATATATAGAGGAGTGTATATGGGGGAGTATATATAGAGGAGCGTATGTGGGGGAGTATATATGGAGGAGTGTATGTGGGGGAGTCTTTATGGAGAAGTATATATCGGGACTTAAATATGGAAGTTTAGATATGGAGTAGTGTATATCGGGGAGTATATGTGGAGGAGTAGGTATCGGGGAGTATATATGGAGGAGTATATATTGTGAAGTATAAATGGAGGGGTATACATATGGAGCAGTATAGATGGGGGAGTATATATTGGGAGTATATATGTGGGAGAATACATGGGGGAGTATATATAGGGGAGTGTCTATGGGGTAGCATATATGGGGGAGTATATATGGACGAGTATATATGAGGAGTATATATCAGGGAGTATATATGGAAGAGAATATATCGGTGAGTGTATATGGAGGAGTACATATGAAGGAGTACATATGGAGGAGTATATATTGAGGTGTATATATGGAGGAGTATATATCCTAGAATATATATTGAAGAGTATATATAGAGGGGTGTATATGGAGAAGTATATGTGGTTGATTATGTATGGTAGAGTACATATGGAGGAGTATATATAGAACAGTATATATGGGGGAGTATATATGGAGGAGTATATATGCAAGTGTATATATTGAGGATTATATATATAATGGAATATATAGAGAAATATATATAGATGGGTATATATGGAGGAGTATATATGGAGGAGTATATATACAAGAGTATATATGGAGGAGTACATATTACGGAGTTTCTATGGAGGAGAATATATGGAGGTGTATCTCTACAACAGTATCTTTGCAGGAGCATATATGGAGGAGTATATGTGGAGCGGTATATATGGAGGAGTACATATGGAGGAGAAAATATGGAGGAGTATATATGAAGGGGTATATATGAAGGGGTATATATATAGAAGTATATATACAAGAGTATATATGCAGGAGTACATATGAAGGATTATATATGCAGGAGTATATTTGGAGGAGTATATATACAAGAGTATATTTGGAGGAGTATATATGGAGAGGTATATGTGGAAGGGTATATATGCAAGAATATATATGGAGGAATATATATGGAGGATTCTGTACATGAGAATACATGAAGAAGTACATATGTTGGAGTATATTTAAGAGTATATACGGAGAAGTATATATACAAGAGTATATATGGAACAGTATATATGGAGAAGCATATATGGAGGAGTATATATAGAAGAGTGTATATGAAGCAGTATATATGGAGGAGTATAAATACTGGTTTATATATGGAGGGGTAGATATAGAAGCTTATATATGTAGGAGTATATACGGAGGAGTATATATGGAAGAGTACATTTCGAGGAGTATATATGGAGGAGTATATGTAAAATAATATATACGTAGGAGTATATATGTAGCAGTATATAAATAAGACCATATATGGAGCAGTATATATGGAGGATCATATATGGAGGAGAATATATATGCAATACATATATATTGACATGTATATGTGGAGGAGGAGATACAAGAGTATATATACTAGAGTATATATGCAGGAATATTTATACAAGAGTTTATATGGAGGAGAATATATGTAGGAGTATATATACAAGTGTATATACCGTGGAGTATATATTCAAGAGTATATATGGAGGAGTACATATGGTGAAGTATATATGGAGCATTATATATGGATGAGTATATATTCTAGAGAATATATTGAGGAGTAGATATGGAGGAGTATATATGGAGATGTATATATGGAGGAGTATATATACAGGAGTATATATGGAAGAGTATATATGGAGGAATATATATACAAGAGTATATATGGAAGAGTATATATGGAGGCGTAAAGTGGAGGAGTATATATGGATGAGCATATATGAAGGAGTATATACACAATAGTATGTTTTCAGTAGTATATATGTTGGAGTATATGTGGATGGGTATATATGCAAGAGTATATATGGAGGAGTATATATGGAGGAGTATATATACAAGAGTATATATGGAGGATTATATATGGAGGATTATATACAAGAGTATAGATGGAGGAGTATATATGGAGGAGTATATACAGGAGTATATATGCAGGAGTATATGCAAGAGTATATACATGAGTATATATGCAGGAGTATATATATAAGAGTATACATGTAACAGTATATACGGAGGAGTATATATACAAGAGTATATATGGAAGAGTATATATGGAGGAGTATATATAAAAGAGTATATATTGAGGAGTATATATGCAGGACTATTTATACAAAAGTATATATGGAGTATATACGGAGGAGTATATATACAAGTGTATATATGGAGGAGTAAATATACAAGAGTATATATGGAGGAGTATACATGGAGGAGTATATGTGGAGGAATATTTATACAAGAGTATATGTGGTGGAGCATATATACAAGAGTATATATGGAGGAGGATATAAGGAGGAGGATATACAAGAGTATATATGGAGGAGTATATATACAAGAGTAAATATGGAGGAGTATTTATGGAGCAGTATATGTACAAGAGTATATATACAGGAGTATATACGGAGGAGTATATGTGCAAGTGTATATATGGGGTAGTATATATGCAAGTGTGTCAGGGCCTCGGGTGTGTCCGTGCTGGCGGGCACCACCGAGGCCGACGCAGCGACCATCTCCGATGATGAGGAGGGAGGCCCGGGCGCTCTGGAGGCCGCGGCCGACGACAGGGACCGACCGGTCGCCGCGGAAGGATCCGCCACCGACGGGGATGGCCTGGACGCCGCGGAGGCCACCGGTCCCGACGAGGGTCTCCCCGGTGTGACGGAGGCTGCCGCTGCCGAAGAGTATCATCACGGTGTTGCAGAGGTCGCCGGCCCGGCTCCCATGCCGCTGGGCGCGGCGGGCAGAGACTCGTTGGAGGAGGCGGGTCCCAGGCCCAATCCCGGGGCACCGCCTATTCGCGAGGCCGCTCCTGAGGAGGCTGAGGCCTCCGCCCCGCCGCTGACGTTCCAGCAGCGGCGGCGGCTCAAGGAGGCCAGCCGCCAGTCCCAGCAGCTGCAGGAGAAATACCTGGAGGCTGGGAGCTCCCAGCTGTAGCGCAGCTGTGAGTCCCAGCCACGTGCTCAGGCCGGATTGGCCCCCGGCTGCTCAAGGGGTCTTTTTAAGGCTGCGGTGGGGCTGGGAGGGGCACGGAGCAACAACCGTCGGCTTCTCGTGCGTCTGTCGCCCGTGCCCTGTTCCAGTCCAGCCTGTGTCCGCGTCCCGCTGCCTGGCTTTCTCAAGACCCTTCCTCAGCATTTAGGTGAAGTAACCTCTTTGTGTTCCGGGTGAAGTAACCCATCATTATTTTCTGTTGAAGCCTGCTGCCAAGGCCTACTTTAGTTATAACAGCTTGCGCACCGCAGCACCTCTGTTATAAACTATGTTAAACGCTGCTTGTGTCCAACTCCGGTCCAGCCCCTGCTTGACCTCGGCCCGTGCTGACAAAGTGTATATATGGAGGATTATATATACAAGCGTATATATGGGGGAGTATATATACAAGAGTATATATGGAGGTGTATATGTGGACGAGGATATATACAAGAGTGTGTATGAAGGAGTATATATGGAGGAGTATATATGGATGAGTTGTATATTCAGGAGTATATATGGAGGAGTATATCAGGAGGAGTACATATCAGGAGTATATATGGTGGAGTATATATGCTAGAGTATAAATCGAGGAGTATATATGCTAGAGTATAAATCGAGGAGTATATATGCTCAAATATATATGGAATAGTATATATGCTTGAGTATATATGGAGGAGTATATATGCTAGAGTATATATGGAGGAGTATATATTGATGAATATATATGGCAGAGTATATATGGGTTTTTATATATGGTAGAGTATATATGGTGGAGTATATATACAAGAATATATTTGGTGGAATATATATACAAGAATATGTACGGAGGAGTATATATAGAAGATTATATATGTAGGAGAATATATGGTGGATTATATATACAAGAATATATATGGAGAACTATATCTGGAGCAGTATATACACAAGAGTATATATCGAGGAGTATATATACAAGAAGATATATAGAGGAGTATATATAGGGGAGTATATATGGAGGAGTATATATGGAGTGGTATATATGGAGGCGTATATATGCAGGAGTATATATGTAGGATTATATATAGAAGAGTATATTTGGAGAAGTATATGTGGAGGGGTATATATGCAAGAGTATATATGGAGGAGTATATATGCAGGATTGTTTATGGAGGATTATAAATAAAGAGTATATATGGAGGAGTATATATACAAGAGTATAAAAGGTGTATATATGGAGGAATATATATGGAGGAGTATATTTGGAGGAGTATATACAGAGGAGTATATACGGAGGAGTATATATGCAGGACTATATATGCAAGAGTATATATTGGGGAATATATATACAAGAGAATACATGGAGGTGTATATATGGAGGAGTATAGATGGATGAGTATATATTGAGGAGTATATACGAAGGAGTATATATACAAGAATTTATATGGAGGAGTAAATATGGAGGAATGTATGTGGAGGAATATTTATACAAGAGTATATACAGAGGAGTATATATACAAGAGTTTATATGGAGGAGTAAACATGGAGGAATGTATTTGGAGGCATGTTTATACAAGAGTATATAGGGAGGAGTATATATTCAAGAGTATATATGGAGGTGTATATATGTAGGAATATATATGGAGGAGTGTATATGGAGGAGTGTATATGGAGATGTCTATATGGAGGAGTATAAATGGACGATTATATATACAAGACTATATATGGAGGAATATATATACCAGAGTATATACGGAGTAGTATACATACAAGAGTATATATGGAGGAGTATACATACAAGAGTATATATGGAGAAGTATACATAGAGGAGTATACATGGAGGTGTATATATGGAGGAGTATATGTGCAAGAGTATATATGGAGGAGTATATATGGAGAAGTGTATATGGATGAGTGTGTATGCAAAAGTATATATGAAGTAGTATATATACAAGAGTATATATGGAGGAATATGTATACAAGTGTATATATGGAAGAGTATATATACAAGAATATAAATGGAGTAGTGTATATAGAGGAGTATATACAGGAATATGTATAGAGGAGTATATATGGAGGACTATATTCACAAGAGTATACCAGGAGGAGTATATATGCAAGAGTATATATGGAGAAGTATATATTGAGGAGTATATATGGAGTAGTATATATGGAGGAGTATATATTCAAAAGTATATATGAAGGAGTATATGTGCAAGAGTATATATGGAGGAATATATATACAAGTGTGTATATGGAGGAGTATATATACAATAGTATATATGGATTAGTGTATATAGAGGAGTGTATATACAAGAATATGTATGAAGGAGTATATATGGAGGAGTATTTTCACAAGAGTATATATAGAGGAGTAAATATACAATAGTATATATGGAGGAGTATATATGGAGGATTATATATTCAAGATTATATATGGAGGATTATATTTGAGAAACATATATGCAGAAGTATATATACAAAAGTATATATGGAAGAGTATATATGGAGGAGTATATATGGAGGAATATATATGCAGGAGCATATACGCAGGAGTATATATGCAGGAGTATATATGGAAGAATGTATATGGAGGAGTATATATGGAGGAATGTATTTCGAAGAATATTTATACAAAAGTATATATGGAGGAGTATATATACAAGATTATATGTGTGGGAGTATATATGGAGGAGTATATATGGAGGATTATGTATGGAGGAGTATATATGGAGGATTATGTATGGAGGAGTATATGTGGAGATTATATGTGGAGGAGTATATGTGGAGGGGTATATGTGGAGGGGTATATGGCATCAAGGTTCCTTCATAAGGGAGCAGCAGGTGGCTGGTGGGACTTACTGCCATCTCCTCTGCTTTCCCACACCATTTTTAATAGGGACAGATACGCCTTGTTCACAGTTTCTCAGTCTCATGACACTTGCAGCCCTTATTAAAAATGGCGTAGGGCAGAAAATAATCTGTGAGTAATCAATCTGCAAAATTTAAAGTCATAAATATGGAAGGATGACTGTATATTACAAATGAAGAGTTTAAAAATGCTTAGTTTAAACTCAAATGCTGAGTTTTTTAAAAGTTCCAGAATTTTTTTTCTCTTTGGTGGGCTGTTTAGAAGCATTCATTCCTTTCCCCCTATTTTTCTGATACAAAAGGTTCCATCATTTTTTATTTGCCTTTCCAGTTTTCTCCTGTGAGCTTTCCCAGTGTCTCTGATAATGCCTGTTAACATGTTTAAAGGACATTCCTTTCATTTCCCACCTTATGGAAAGTTTGGGGCGCCCTTGACCTTCCAGCTGTTTTGGACTCCAGTTTCCTGAAGTCCTAGCCAGCATAGGCAGTGATAAGGGATTAAGGGAAATGGACTCAAAAATTCAAAGAAGTCCACCCCTCCCTCTTCTGCCTTCCAGTATGGGTAGAGAAAAGAAAGCTAAGTCAACACAGAGCTAGTAAAGCTCTATGTGAAAACAGTGTCACCCACCCCCAGGGAAAGAGCCTTTATACAGAATGTGCCGTCTTATAAAAGAAATGAAAATATTCCTAATGCAACACAAGTTTAATCTTTAATAAGCTTAAAGAAGGAAATTAACTTGAGTTTTAAGGAGAGCAAAATTTGCCAAAGAAAAGTACAATATTAGTTGGATTATGTCGGATACAGAAGAGGAACGGGTGATCAGCTAAAAATAGTTCATAAGATACTAAGGATCTGGTAGAAACAACAACACCTGTTGCAGCTGCTGCTTCAGTCCCCACTTCATTAACATCCACATAGGCTTTGTGAATAACTTTGGACAAGAACAGTTGGCGTGAGGGAGACATTCCTGATAGGTCAGCTTTGGTTTCATCAAACACATCAGTCATCCCCAGGGCTTGCAAAGTAAGATTGAGGTCAAAGGTGTCTTCTAGTTTGAACCGAGGTAAATATATCTCCACACGATGCTCCGTCATATTTTCTGAGGAGGTCCAGTTTGCCAACGTCTCACAGGTCATTGAGTTTTCAACCTTTAAGATAAAAATCAGGAGTGAAAATTCACAGTAAGTGATTTCGGAGTTATAGTCAAAATGCCTTGAAGAATACAGAGTTTAGCCATTCAGCAGTGGGATCCTAGATTGGAGAAGCAGACATTTGTTCCATCCTAAATGGGGACTTCTGTTTTCTGAGGGATTCTTCCCTCCAAACAAAGCTAAAACAGGTATTGGTCTGTCTTGTACTGAATCACTATGCCTGTTCCACTTCGTAAATATTTCTGCAACTGTGATAATACAGAGACTGCCTTAAGAAACTCTCTGCTGTTTACCTACAAAGGGGCCTTAGAGCTTCTCACTGGATAAAGACAGTTTTGAGTTTTCAAGGTTTTGTCATTGCTGATGTATTTTCAAAATGGAGAATTAAAATTTATTATTTTTTATTGTATTTCCTGTTTCCAACTAGCCTAGGGATACATTAGGATTTAACCTGATAAGCTTAATTTGATAGGATGATAGACACTTCTTTCCAGATCATTTCAACAGAACACTGAAACTACAGCTCTCTAATACTGCCTACATGACTCTAAGGGCATTTCTGCACTACACTGCTTATAGTGTTATTATTCCATTTTCAACATCCTATGGAATCCTGGAGTGTGCAGTTTAGGGAGTGTGCAGTTTAGGGAGGGGCATTTAGAATTCTTAGCCAGAGAGCTCTTTGGCCTCAGTAAACTACAAACCACAAAATTCTACAGGATGTTGAAAGTGGAATAATAGCACTTTAACAGCATAGTGCAAAAATGCCCTATGACTCAGTTTTTATCCCTGTCTGATTTTTAACCCATCTTTGCCGGATATGCTTTAAATATGTTTTAAAAAAAACAAAAACAAAACAAAAAAGCTTCTACCTTTCATCGGCTTAGTGAAAGTATAACCACAATGTGGAATTTGAAATTTGTCCTATGGTCAACATACTTAACCACTGAGTAAGTGATAAAGAAAATCATATCAGAGAAGATATCTCAATCAATTTAACAGATCAGATTAAATCCATTTATACTTGCTTTCATATTTCAAAGGAATAGTTTTACTTGCTTTTCTCATCCCAGCTTGATCCCTACAAATATGACAGCCAGAATCCTTCATCTCCTTTCACATAATGTAAATTTGCATGCAGTTAATTAAATAGCAGAGGCGCTAAGAAACCCAGTTATGCAAAGATGCATAACCAGTGCACATTGGGAATGCCCGATGCACACTGGAACTCCTTCATCTGTGTCCCATTGTGCATTGGTTCCTTTGCTAACTCTGCTACGTAGGTGTGAAATGGTAGCCCTCTACTGATTATGGACATTACACATCTTAACAATTGTATCTCTGAAACACACAAGTCCACTTACAAGCACACAATGCCCAAACAGGATTCTGACCAGTGTTCTGTTTTCAACGCACATAACTTAGTTCATTAAGCTGGGATATGAACAAGCTTTACGCCCTTGCTTCCTCTCTTCTCTTCCTGATATAATAGAACACTTCCTTGTTTAATAACCATAACTTCCCATTGTACCTCAACAACAACACTATGGTTACCAGGAACGGAACAAACCATGATTTGAAAACAAAGTTTGAAGTTGTGATTACTTCCATGTTAGTCTGCTACACCATAAACAATGAAAACTTCTGTGTCACCTTAGAGATGAAAGCATTTAATAGAGGACAAACTTTTATGAACTACAGTATAGCTCACACCATTAGATGAAAGTGATGCAAGGGCATCTAATGAATTGGCCAAATCCCAAAATCTGTATGGTCCCCAAAAACTCAAGCTATAGTAAATTTGCAACTATTAAGGGTGCTGTGGGACTCTGTTGACTTTGACAGAGAGTGTGTATTGAGTGGCTACCTATTATGATTAAGGAGCAATACACCAATGACTACAGAAAACAAATTAAAATTTTGTCATAGGAACTAAGGTACATGACAGGAGAAGATTTTAGGTCACTATGTAGGAACTCCATTAGAGATAGAAAAAAGGTACTAAGCTAAGCTAGGCTAAGCAGAGACAGGACAGACCACTGAGGTAGATTTACTTTAGTGGCAATGAAATAATAAAGAAGAGTTGTACTTGAGACATGGAGCAATCCCTAAGAATATCATTCTGTATCTCAGAGGGGCTGGGATAGGTTAATAAGACATGAGGAGACTTTAGGTCACTGAAACACTATTTAACTTTATCACTGCTGCAGTCTCTAAGGTACATTTAACTCTTTCGGTGCTGAGCATTATTGGATTTCCAACAGCTTTGGGATTGGTTTCAAAGTCTGGGATATTTCCAGAGGGAAGGCTCCTAACACTACCAAGCAAAAGATATTTTGCTGTTAATCCATGTTTTCACCCCTTATGTGTTGTTGTTCTTTCTGGAAAGTACAAAAAGAAGTCAGAAGAACACTCAACACAAGAAGTTTACAAACGCCAAGTGCCTAAAAAAGTTAGTCTTTTGGACTGAAATTTCTAGACTCCTCCAACCAGCATGGCCAGCAATAGTGTTATACGAAGTATTCTAGTAGTTCTCATTGAAACAAGCAATTTCTCCTAGATGTTCAGTCAGAAGACAAAAGCATCTGGACCTGCTGTGAAATTCTGTGAATGAGGTACGTGATTGCACAATATATGTCTGTTCTGAAGCAGTTCGGTCTGGAAGTTCTGATCCTAGCAGCACTTTAGACACAGTAATTAGTTCATTTAGTCATGCTGACAAAGAAGGAAGGAATGGGGGCACACACAAGTGAGGACAAATTAGATAAGCTGACACATATATCTATACTGGGCCATTAGCTGTGAGATTTATAGTTTGATTAGCATATTAACCTGGCATTGCTCAGGATTTTATTTTCCTCTTAAGAACTGTCTTCTCCAGTATCTGTAACTTTTCCCCATATTTCCCAATGCAATCTGTATTCAGAGTTATTTACATACACAGTTTGGGTTCCTGAGAGAATACACTGTCCTCCTCCTTGCTGCTAGGCCCCAACTCCGTAGCAACCGGCCTATTCCAGTATCTGTAACTGTTCCGCATATTCCCCAATGCAATCTGTATCCAGAGTTGTTGACATACCGATGTTTGGTTTCTGAGGGAATACACTGCCTTCATTCTTGCTGCTGGGCCTCATCTCCATAGCAACTGGCCTGAGCTCTCTGGCTGAGAATTCTAAAGGTCCCTCTCTGAACTGCCAACCTCAGGATTCCATAGCATCTTCACAGGCAGACAATCTTATGAGGTCTTCTCACCTTACACAGCCAATCATATGAGGTCTTTGCCTGCCTGATGCAGACAAACAGACAAACTCACTCACAAGCTTTGATTTCACATAGTAGATGGACAAACATGGGAACTTGTTTTTGATTTACCTTTTCCAGGTCACTGATGTCATTTGGCAGCAGAATGATCATGGACAACAGCTCACCAACATATGGAAGACAAAGGATCTGGGCATTTGTTGCCCCTGCACGTCCCAACTTAAATTGACCTTTCTGATGCATCATCTGCACAGGCTTACATTCATTCTGTTTTGAAAGATAGAAACATATGCATATACCCAATACACACATTATTTTGTCAGATGTAAACATGGCAAGAAGACTGCATGCTGCCAAAGTTGACTTCTTTTGAAAACCAAGAGCATAACTGCTGATCTACTTTTTGGTAACATTGCACACTCCTGTTGTTCAAGTGGTTAGAGCTGCTAGAGGACGGGGGTAGCTTGGAAAGTAAGTTTAAACCAGGAAATTCCTCATTAAAAATGTAACTTTAGTCCCATTGTTGTTGTTGTTGTTGTGTGCCTTCAAGTCATTTCCAACCTATGGTGGCCCTAAGGCAGACCTATCTTGGGGTTTTCTGAGGCTGAGAGTGTGTGAGGTGGCCAAGATCATCTAGTCGGTTTCTTTGGCCAAGCAGGAAATTGAACTCTGGGCTCCAGGATCATAGTCCAATGCTTAAACCACTACACCATGCTGACTGTCATGCAAGGTGATAATACTCCCATCCAAATACTAAAAGAAAAAGAAAAAGATCCAGTGAAATCCAATTATAAAGAGAGATTGAGCCTAAGATGCAAAAAATGGGTTTTGTTCCCTGAAAGAGCCCAGAGCACTTCAACCAATTAATTGTACTCTGTGTGTGTGTGCGCGCGTGTGTACATATATATACACATACATGGGAAACACCTTTTTTATATATACAGGAAAGTGATTATCACAAATCATTCTAGGCATTGTTAATCCATTGGTACACATAAATATGGATGCTGATTTGTTTTGATTGTAGTGCCCTATGAAAGTATTATTATTCCAATGTACTGTGATTCCTTTCTTCTTTGAAGTCATCATTCTATTCTCCTGGAAATAGGACAGTCAACATTCTAGGGGAAATTTTCCCAACCTGGTGTGCAAGGATGTGTTGGAATATAGCTCCCATAGTCCTTAGCCAATGTGACTACCATGCTTTCTGGAGGAAGGTGTAATGGAAGTGGTATTCCAATTCATCCTGCAGGCACCAGGCTGCGGAAGGCTCTGGGGAATAGAATAGAATAGAATAGAATAGAATAGAATAGAATAGAATAGAATAGGAGTAGGTCTAGGGAATTTTTATAATTGAAGGAGCATCCTTTTGTGAACACCTTACAGTAAATCCCTAGTAAGGCATGGATTTACACATGGAGAAGCATGTAGTAGCAAGTCATAAAGTACTGTGCCAATCAGACTGTAGAGGAGGGTGTCATTTTTAACTGCTCCTTTGAGTAAAAGAAAAAGAAAAAAAATTGCAAGTCAAAAATGTGCAAGCAACTGTGATACAACCTCTTAACCTGGTATGCTAGGGTTGTTTTATAAGAGCTGAGCTGTTTCACTTTTTTAAAGGGGTGTTTAAAATGGGTTTCCCCACCTGCAGGCTGAAGGGAGATAGAGGGCTTTCTAGAACATTGGAATCCTCTCAGCTCTTTTTCCTGCAATCGTAGCAAGCCAAAAGGAAGATTTCAAAAAAAAAAAATGGTGGTACGCAGAAATAGGAAATCATTAATGACAAGTCAGTAACTGTGTGACATGTTTCAGAATTAATAATTCCTTCTTAAGAAGCTACAGGAGAGGACTCCAACTATACACAACTTCCCAATTGAACAAAACTTTTATCAAATACACTTTGAAAAATGCCACAGAAATAATGCTTGGCTCCAGATGATGAGTGTGAGACTCAAGCCAATAATCTTGCAATATTGTTATCATGCCTTAAACATCTGAACTAGCTAGCCACTAAGTGGATGTATTATATCAGAGATGGAAAAACTGCGCCCAGATCCAACTCTTATTGTTTCCAGCTAGTGATAATGGGAGTTGTGACCGAGTATTCCTCCCTTCCTTTGCTTCATCTAGAGTCATGGCACAGGAATTCTGAACAAAGTATCCCATAAATGATGGCAGATGTTTCAGTATCACTATACATAGAAAACCAAGATGGCGTTGGAGACAGATGTGTGGTAGCAGAGCTCCCTCCTTAAACCTTCAAACAAGGTATTAAAAACAGCTAAATCTCTTCAAACGTATATCTTAAATGCCAAGAGATAAAGAGCTTTGTAAGAAGGGAGGTTTGTAGCTTTTTCCTGGCTGGAGGAGTGACAGACGCTTACTGAGGGTTGAAGATAAGAAGTAAGTTGTAACACTGAGCTGGGACTGTGAGGTGCTAATTAAAGCGAAGTTTTCATTGAAGAGAGACTTCCCAGAGAACTGTGATTTACAAGTTGCTGAGGGTAATTGTACTATCCATTTACTAAACAATTTGGTCCAGTTTCCAACAGTAAAATAGAGTAAAATAGAGCAAGTACCTGAAGCTCTTCCATTTCTTCCATAACTGTATTTCCAAATATACTACTTTAGCCTCCAGTTAGTAATGGTGGTTACAAGAAAAACATACAGAGAAATGCAAGACCCTCCTCCATTGGAAAGTATTCCATCAACTGGTCAAAGAAGAAAGGAACAAACAAAGATAACCCGGTTCTTTTCCCCAAGTGTGGTGGAGCAGAAGAAGGAGCAATTATTAAAAGCAAATGTACTAATCTCAGGATCTCAGCATGGAGAACAGCTGATAGAAGTCGGGGAAAACAAAAGGACGGATTCTTCGCCAATGAATTTGGCTTTGGAAATTGCCCTTGCTGAGACTAAGTACGTTAAGGAATGCTCCCAAACTTGCAGGGAAAATAAGCAGGTGGAAAAGCCCAATCAAGATCTGGAGCTTGATACCCATACGGAAGGGGCAATTTTGGAAGAACCTTATAGTAAAGAACTGAATATAGAAGACAGCAGGTGGATAGAAGGGTGCCTTTGTTCCTTGTCTAAAGATATAGAGCATGTTAAATCCTTTATATCTGATTGTACTGAGCTCTTGACTCTATTTGTAAGGGTCTACAAAATCCTAAATATTGACAAGCAAGTAGATAAAGCTTTGAATGGGGCTAAGCTGCATCCAGTGAATTCAGCTAACTCTAGTCATCTGGTTAAAGCAAACAGATGTCGCCCAAAGAAAAAACCAAACAAGAAGGTTGTTAAAAATTTGAAGAAAACTAAAAATATAAAGAATGTAAAACATCCAAAACATGCACCCAAGATGAACTTTGAAAAGCTTTTCAACTTGCTATCCAAAGAGGTAAATAAAGAGATAAATCTTACCAAAGGAGCAAACATAAAGATTAAGGACAACATCCGCAGTAGTCCCTCAACAACAACTAATGAAATTTTATTAACATCCCAGACTAATAAAAGCTCAGTCGCACAGCACTTTGCTACACTGAAGGAATTAGAGGGAGAAGTTAACTCTCAGATTGATTTTCTTAGATACCAATCTGCAGAACTTCAGGATCCCTGGTCTGTCTCAGCACTTAGGAGGAAAAAATTATTAAAAGAGAATACCACTGGTACTACTTGGAAACTAGTGCTGGTCAGGCAGAAAGTAGTAATTCTGAACTACCCTAAACCGACAGGGATTCTATTGCAGTATAAACGTAAAGTTCATTTCATAAAATTACTCACCAGCGCCTATATTGACTTCTGCACCCTCAGAGATATAACCCATGTAGAATATATATTCTTCAATCACTATACATAGCATACCTGGCAGCAGTTTGGACCAGATTAGGAAAAATGGTGTAGCTTAGGAGCATTAATGTTAACATTAATGTGTTAATATTAAATCATTCAAGAAAATGAATCTCTGCCAATCCCTTTATTAGGCCAATCAAAACACGACAAATACAGATATTTTGTGCCTTTTGGTTGTCCCTTGTTTTAGGATCAACCTGGCTTTCTGTGCAAAAAAAAAAAAAAAATGCTTTTAGACCATTAATGATGTTTCTGACTCATTTCTTCTTTTTGTTTGAGTTGCATCAAACACAGTGGAGATCTTTGAGTTTATTGTCATCTAGCGATGTAACTAGGGAATGCCATAAAGCAATCAATTTCTTTTTTTTCACAAAGGGAGGAGAATGAGTAGAAATTACAGCCACAAGTTTGTCTGTGTGACAGAATACTGCTCAACCAAGGAGACTGGGAGAGTGTCATTGGGTTCAACTTCAGACTGACAACTATTTGTACCTATTTAGATTATTTCATAACCTACTTAACCCCACTTTGAAAAGGAGCACATTCGCTTATAATGACATGCTTCAGTACCTCATTCAGCCTAAAATCTCTTTCCATTGTATGATCTGGATCAAACTGGTGTTCCCAGGTTGCCTTAAAGTAGATGGCATTCGCCAACACCAACACAGTTTCAGGCCCAATCACACCTGGAGCAAAAAGTTCCTTGATGTTTCCTGAGAACAAAAGAAAACTGAATTAATGAGGAAAGTCTAAAGAATAACACGCGTGTCTTTTGTTCATACAGTAGTAAAGTGGATTTAATTGTCTGAACTTTGAATATTGCCAAAGTATACTCTCCTGCCCATCCATGCAGTAGGTAGAGATGCACAGTTCTTTATTGCGGGAGAGGGGAGTGCAGACCTCGAAAGGTTGTCAGATTGCCACTTCTAACATAGGCAATGGGAAATGCAGTCCAGGCCTCCATTTTCCCTGTCCTAATGCTCTAGAACCTTCCTAAAAATATCCTTCCCATTAAAGGCCTGCCAGAAAAATAAGGTGGTAATCCAACCAGATCATAGAACTGGTGGCACCATTTCATTCAACACCCAATCTCATGTTGATGGCAGGAAAATTACAGCTAGAGCATCTCCAACAGAAAGTTTTCTAGATTCTGCTCCAGCAGGGAAGAGCTTGCTACCTACCTGGATTATTAATTCCCATTTCATCACCAATCTCTCTTGTCACTCTTGCATCATTAGCCCTGAACTTGCCTCTCTGCAGTGACCCATGGAGGACCTAGATGAGAAAGGAATATACAGGCTGGTCCCTTTATGGAGGAACCTTCTGCCACTTTCTCCTTAGAGAAATCATAGAGGTGGAAGAGACCAGAATGGCCATCAAGTCCAACCTTTTACCATGCAGGAATGCACTATCAAAGCACTCTTGATAAAAGGCCACCCAGCCTCTGTTTAAAAATCTCCAAAGACAGAGACTCCACCACTCTCCAAGGCAGCATATTCCACTGTCAAACTGCTCTTACATCAGAAAGTTCTTCCTAAAGATTAGGTGGAATCTCTTTTCCTGTAGTTTGAAGACAATTTTCCATGTCCTAGTCTCTCAAGCAGAGAAAACAAGCTTGCCTCATTTGACATCCCTTCAAATATTTAAACATGGCTATCATGTCACCTCTTAACCAGGCTAAACATACCCCACTCCCTAAGCCACTCCTCATATAGTATGGTTTCCAGGCCTTTTACCATTTTGGTCAAGCTCTTATGGACACATTCCAGTTTGATAATATCCTTCTTGAATTGTGGTGCCCAGAACTGGACACAGTATTCCAGGTGAGGTCTGACCAAAGCAGAATAGAATGGTACTACTACTTCCCTTAACCTAAACACTATACTCCTATTGATGCAACCTAGAATAGCATTGACTTTTTTAGCTACCATATCACACTGTTGACTCATGTTCAGCTTGTGATCTACTAAGACTTCTGGATGCTGTGTCTTCCCAATCTGATGATGTAGCCCTTCCACCTTCCTCAGACTCCTAGCATAAGCCTCCTTCTCTCCTCTTCCTAACAGAATCCAGGACCTGAAAAACCAAAGACCATTTAAAAAGCACAGCCAGATACTCTAGAGCAGTGGATCACCTGTAGAAAGAGCTTTGTGTCAGAGGGATTTTACCCTTTCCTGAGACCACATCTCTCTTCAGCAGGGTTGGCAATCATGTGGGCTTCCAGATATTGTTGGACTGTAACTCCTTACTACTGCTACTGGACTGCTGGGCCTTGCAGTTCATTGTATGTGGAGAGGTGCACTGTTCTCACCCCTGCTATACAGCTCAGACAGCTGACCCTTCTGAAAGTTTTCTGTGGTCCTGATGTAGCTTTAGGAAACTTGCCTCACCTATGCTTGACTGGAAGAGATTCTTGTTTCATTGTTTCTGCAAAGCCCAAACCCCAGGATATACTGCAACAGGACACATCATTCTAGGTATCAACATGCTCTTGGCTTTTTTACCCTGTGTCTGTTTGTCCACCTCAAGGTTGATTGTACGTCTTGCTTCTTCAGTAGCATTCAAAAAATCAACTGTTTGCAGTGTGACTCCATAGACATCCTTAATACATAAAAGATAATGCTGCAAAAAAAAAAAAAAATGAGTAAGAGATTTTGTAGACTGAGGAATTTCTGAACAGCGTTTTTCTGATACCAGTCATTCAGCATGTCGGCTTCCCCAAAACTACGCTGAAGTCAGTTTATCAGGGGAAGATAAATGCTCATAGAGGGGGAACCATCAAGTCTGTGAGAACAACATTTGCAACTAGCCACAATTGTTTGGAGGCTAAACACAGCCAGATGTTAAAGGTGCACAGAATGTTCCTTCAGAACTATTAAAATTTTTAGAATGCTTTTAAACAATACACCTTTTCCACATCATAGTGGATTCTTTTTAACCCAAGGCAGAGATGGAGAACGTGTGGCTCTTTGGTTGTTGTTAGACTTTGACTCCCATCAGCCCAAGCCAGCACATCCAATGGTCAGGAATTATGGGAGTTGTTACCCAAGAACATCTACAGGACCATGTTTCCCACTCCTAATCTAAGGAGATGACTCCAGGTTGAATGGACTATGTCAGATAATATTTGAAAGTAGAGTTGAGAGCCAGTGCAGTTCAGTAGTTTGAGCATCGGACTACAACTCTGGAGACCAGGGTTTGAATCCCCATTTGGCTGTGAAAACCCTCTCAGCCTCAGAGGAAGGCAAAGACAAACTGAAGAAAACTTGCCAAGAAAACCCAGGGATAGGATCTCCTTAGGGTCTCCATAAGTCAGAAATGACTTGAAAGTACACAACAACAACAACAACAACAACAACAACAACAACAACAACAACAAGGGGTAGGCAACAAATGAGCCACACAGTGAGAAATCCCACACCTGATTTTGTGCCCCCTAACCCACTAAAATTATCACTGTGGTGCTGAAATTTGGCAGCAGCAAGAGGTTTTATTTACTTCTAGGAACAAGGCATGCAGGGAGTACACACTTTAAAAGAAAAAAGATGCTTGTCCCCAGATGCTCTATAAAGGTATGGGAACAAAGGGGAAAAGGCAAGGTGGTGGTGATTTCTGTGTTTGCAGTGGCCTACATAGATACTGTCTAAGACCATGGGGAGCTGGCTAGCACTAAGCCAGAACACTGGTGCATCTCAATATTGTCTACACTGACTGACAGAAGATCTCCAAAGTTTCAGGCAGAGAACTTTCTCAAACCTGCATGAAGATATCAGGAGACTTTGGGCACCCATTTTGCATCCCCTGTTACTGAGCTTACAGCCTTCCTTTGGGAACATGAAAGCACTTACCTGAAAAAATTCATATCCTTTTTGTATGAACAAACTGTTTGCTAGGTTCAACTGGTAACCACGGTTGAGGTGATTCAGCTGAGACAGGAGTTTCTTGATTTCTAGGTTGATTCCCCCATCCTAGTTGCAGCATGTGAGAGAAAGTTTCCAACAAATGGTTTAAAACAATTAGGGCCTCCATGGATATAAACAAGAATGAAGTATGAAGAATTTATTGAAAGGATCAGTTGTCCAAACTGATGGTTCTAATTCTATATTCTATATCTCTTTTCTAGAGCCTGCAAATCAAAATGGAGGAAATCAGTCTTCTGCAACAACTTCACAGTCAGGCATCTTTTCATTACTAGAATGAGTACTACCTATGCAATGTATCCTGTCTTCCTGCTGTGCAGCTCTCGACTGCCCTTGCCTTCTGCTTGGCAAAAGATTCTGTGTCTCCCACTGTGTCTCCTGAAACCTTCTTCCAGGATGGCTGGGTTACTCTCTGCAGCCCTTCTGCCCAGAGAAGTACATGAGTGTTTCACTGTGGGAACCACCCTTCCCTCTCTTTTTGTATTGTGTTCCAAAATGGTCCATATGAGCCTCTTAAGAGACTTGCCTGGAGCGGTAATTGGAGATTTTCAGTACCAGAGTCATTACCATTTCTCCCCCTGGGCTAACAGTCTGGAAGCATTTTGTATGCTGTAAGTGTTGTGATGCAGGAAAGTATACTGGCAGTGGTGGCCACTGTTTGAATACCCTGTAACTTTTATTCTAGGCTTTAAAAAACCTAACAAAAATGCTGTGATGGCATCAGCCTCATCTCCAAAACAGGTTCAGCACTTTGGATAGCTCCTTTGAAATCTGAAGTGAAACCCAGAGCAGATTCACCACATCCCTAATATGGAATTCACTGGCTGCCAATGACGCTAGGGACATGTCTTTGTTACTGACTTCCTCTGTGTGTGGTCATCATGCAGACATTTGTGCTGGCACAGTCCCAGACTGCTAGCATTGGAGGTATTTCCAGGGAGACGGGGGTCATGTTTGCAGTTTGTTTGGGGTTTTTTCAGTTCTGTGTTGTAGGTTCTGTGTTGTATATTCAACATGGTATAGTGGCTTGAATGCTGGACTATGACTCTGGAGAGAAGGGTTCAAATCCACACTCAGCCATGGAAACCCACTGGGTAACCTGGGGCAAGTCACACACTCTCAGCCTCACAGGAAGGCAAAGGCAATTCCTTTATGGACAAATCTTGCTGAAAAAACCCTGTGATAGGGTCACCTTAGAGTCGCCACAAGTTTGAAATGCTTGAAGGCAGACAACAATGACAACAATGTTCCGATCAGACCTTAGGTCAGTGGTTCTCAACCTGTGGGTCCCCAGATGTTTGTGGACTTCAGCTCCCAGAAGCCTCAGCCACTATGGTCAATGCTCAAGGCTTCTGGGAGCTGAAGTCCAAAAACATCTGGGGACCCACAGGTTGAGAACCACTGCCTTAGGTAAACCAGACTGGTGGAGATGCACTGTTACTATACTAGCAAAAGTATAACTTGATGGATTCTGAACTTGCAGGTTAAATAATAATTTTTAAAGTTGTGGTTCTGTTGGCATAGTGACAGCATTTCTTCCTCTTCTTCCAGGGTAACTGATGCACACAATTCCTGAGCCCAACTTCCTCAGCACAGAACTTCTGGCTACTGGGCCAGATGATACAACAAATTTGGCTAAGAACTTCAGCGTGTGGAATTTAAAAATACTTCTTGACATACCACTGGAAAAGGTCCTGATGCAACATCTGGCATTCTTCTCTGAAGAGGATGTGGCCTTGTACCTCCTGGAGTTCTACCAAAGTGTAGCACCTATAAGGGAAACCAGTTGTAAGCAATGTAAAATGGGGTGTGAAAGCAGAGTGGGGGAAAATCTTATTTAAAGCCATTTAATATATCAATTGCAATTTCCCATTACACCCAAGGGTTAAGGTAGACATCAAAGAGTGCATATTCTCATGATAAACCCAGTCTTCCTCCCACAGTGTGATCTTCTCTATGATATATGCCTCACCAATCAGATTTCCAAATTAAGCCCATATTTATTTTCCATTTACCAAGTTAGCCTGTGTTTACACCCAATGATCAAAAAGCAACACTTGCTAAACACTAAATGTATAGGTAAGGAAAAACACCTGCTATGACAGACATCTTTCATTGCTTGAAGGAATATCACTTCTAAGTACATGCTAAACACTGGGTGAATTGTCTAGTTTGATCTCTTGTGTTTCTTTTTTAAAATGTGACATCTAAATATGAAAAATAGAGCTATTAATTTACAGCACCTTTTAGATTAAAGAATTATACCTGTGGCTTCTTTTCAATGGTCATGTGTTAGAAATGCTTTAAATATTCTATTTAAAAACTGCCTTATGTTTGAGTCAGTATAGAAGTTACTTGCTGTGACATGACCAGGGGCATGACCAGGAGTGGTTTAAAATGATTGGTCGGTAAAATGGAATCCTGGCGAGGTCAGCGGAGGGGCGAACCAAGAGGGGAGGAGGAATGTAAATTTTACTAACACGGTAGGGAGTTAGTGGGAAGGAGAGTCAATGAGGGACAAAAGAGAGCTGTGTTAGAGAGCTGAGAAACAGAGTGAATAATTGACAGTAAATGAGCTGAGCAGAGAGAGAGAGAGAAAAGGGGTGTGCTGTATTATAAAAATTTAGTTACAAACAAGTTACAGTAACAGTGTTTCAATAAAATGTAACTTTCTGTTTTATAGAAGCAGTCTCACAGAGTGTCATTCTACATAAGGGATTAAACACGCTACAATCACAACATTAGTACCAAGAGTACCACTTTCTTTTAGGATTAAAAGTCTGCTTTTTCTTATTGCTGAGAAGGGCTAGCGTTTAAGGAAAGCAGGGGAGGGAGATCAGTCTGGTAGGAGGAGGCCAAAGGGGGACAATAGTGAAATGGGGGCCGCAATTCTCAAGGGTGGGGGGAGGATAGAAGCGGGTCTGTGTGTGTGTGTGTGTGTATGTGTGTGTGTGTGTGTGTGTGTGTGTGTGTGTGTGTGCCCTGGCTTAATCCAGAAATCTCCCAGGCCATGCAGACCTGTACACAAGACGTGTCAGGCTGGGCGGCAAGAACGTCACAATTGCATTTGTAATCATTTATTGTTATGCACTTGAAATTATTATAAAGTACTCTGGGATAAGAAGTGAAGAATGGTATACAAATCCCTTGAGTAAATAATGGCCAGTAGTCTGTATTATCTATTTAATTAAATATATTTAACTAAGTATATTTAATTAAAATCATGGCAATAGTATCATAATCATAACTAACTAGTGATCATGAATATGGAACAGTTACCTAGATTTATTCGTCCATAACTGTTAGATATTCACAATTGCTACATAATCATCACTGTGACACTGTAGCCATAGTCATAACTCTCCTGCAACCTTCTTTCTATCAGCTGCATGGAGAGAAAGAGGTCTATTCTGCCAGCCATCTGAGTATGGATAAATGACATTTATGTCAAGTTTTTGCTGGTGTTGTGTTGTTTTGTTTTGTTTTGGGTTTTTTGTTCATTTGTTTTGTTTCTGATGGGGGAGGTCAGGCCAGGAGAGATTACTTACTTAACTAAGTCACTGATAAAGAATACTGACCCACATTTGCAAGCACTTTTTTTTTCAGTTAATAAGAAGCAATTTTGGTTCAACCAATAGAGAGCCAGTATTCCCAATTGAAATAATGTTGGGGGCTTGATTCAAGTGTCCATTACCCTGTGTATAAGTCACTGATATCACAAGACTGAAAGTGGATAAAACATCTCAGCTCTGCTTCTTTAACATAGATCCTGAACATGTACATTGATGAATTAAAATTCCCACTTAGCCATGCTCTCAGAGGCATTCTGGAAGTTGTGGTCACAAGAAGAGAGAGAGAGAGAGTTTTCCTAACTGCAGCTTGCATCATCAGCCTTTTTGTAGTTAACAAAAGTCACATTTGGGGCCAAAGCACCCCAAATTTGCACTACAACTCCTACTAACATTTTTAATCCCCCAAGACAAGGAATACTCAGAGGTGGGTTTGCCAGTTCCTTCCTCTGAAATAAAGCCTACAGCACCTGGTATTCATCAGCAATCTCCCATCCAAGTACTAACTAGCGCTGACCCTGCTTAGCTTCTAAGATCAGACGAGATCTGGTGCCTTTAGGGTATTTAGGTATACCTATTCTTTAGATATTCTTAAATGTTTTCTTGCATTCTTACAAGAAATTTGATTTTGCAAACCTAACAGACAAGCTGCAAAATATCTGACTTTTCCTCCTTCTTGAATATAGATGGAGGGACTAGCCAACATCTCTCGTATATGTGGCACAGTTATATTTAATTCATAATCTCTCCATTGCAACTGTGTGCCGCAAGATGCAGTTATCACCAAATACCAAAACAAAATCCAGAAATCATAAACTTTAGGAGACCAATACCACGGGGGGGGGGCTCTATTCTGTTTGTGCTCTTTACTAGCTTACTAGAGACATCTAACCGGCTGCATTTGGAAATAAAACAGCAATCTAGATTGGGATGGGCAATTTGTAGCCTTTCAGGTGTCATGGGACTGCATCTCTCATCAGTCCTAGCCAGCACAGCCAATGGTGAAGCATGGCTGAAGATGTAATTTAACACCAGGAAAGCCACATCTGCCCATTCCTTGTATTCGTTAGGTCCAGCAGGCAACATCTTATGTTCCTATCACATTGCACAAGATGGAAGAAGACTCTCCCAGTACAAGCAGCAGCACCTTCTGGAGACATATGAATAAAAGGATCAAGGTAACCACATTATAGTTCTTTCTGCTCCAGTGATAAAGATAAGAAGTTATACCACAATCGGTGATATCAAATGCCAATGAGAGGTCCACAACAATCAACAGGTTCAACTTTTCCTGCCTTCCCGGCCATCTCTTAAGATACATCCTGAAAGCCTTCATAGAATATGCCATTTCTTCTTTCTTTCCTAACAATAAAATCTGATGCAAACCCGCTGTAGCCATACCTCTCAGCTAATACGTGGATCAGAATTTATTTTCCACTGGCTTCTGAATTTTCAAAATGTTCTGAAACAATTCTCAGCTCAGGTGTACGTTTGAAGAGAAAATAGATTTCAAAATATAAACTTAAAACACTACTGTGATGCTGTCTTGCCTTTGTGCTCCCATGGATACCAGTGATGGAGTAGACATAGCAATAAGTCCAATGATACCTAGTGGTGGTGGATTCTATGTCAGGGCAGTGGTGAACCTGTTCTTTATTTTTGTCTGAACTTTAAATGAGCTATCCAAGGTGCTGAATCCTATCACCCCAGAAAGGCTTGGCATCTTGGAAAATTCCTTTGAAGTTCAGACTAAAACACAGAGCGGATTCACAACTCCACTGACATCAGAACTACTGCATAAATCAATCTTACTGAACATTCAAAAGTTGTTGGGCTTGCAAGTGGATGAAAAATCTGAGAAGCTACATACAAAAGTTCTGAGAGAAGCATTCATTTCCTTATTCCATATGCACTCTCGCCCCACTAACACAAATTATGAATTTTCAAACGTGCAGACTGGCATTCTACAGATGTTTTGGACTACAAACCCCATAATACTAGGATGGTGGACCTTCGGACCTTCACAAGCTTGGGGCTTATACTCCCAGAATCATCTTTGATCATGCTGGGACCTCTGGGAGCTGAAGTCCAAAAGTTCTGGAACGCCAAAGGTTCTTCATCCCTGCTAAAATTGGCCATGCTGGCTGAGGCTTATAGGAAGTCTCACCCCTACCACAGTGCACACTCTTACCACAGTGTGATGTGGCAGTCAAGAAAGCCAATGCAATTCTTGGTTGCATCAATAGGAGTATGGTGTCTAGGTCAAGGAAAGTAATAGTACCACTCTATTCTGCTTTGGTCAAACCTCATCTGGAATACTGTGTCCAGTTCTGGGCACCTCATTTCAAGAAGGATATTGACAAGCTGGAACATGTCCAGAGGAAGGCGATCAAAAAAGTGCAGGGTCTGGAAAGAATCACCTATGAGGAGGTGTTTGGGAGCTGGGTATGTTTAGTCTGTAAAAGAGAAGATTAAGAGGGGACATGATAGCCATGTTTAAATATTTGAAGGGATGTCATGTCCTGGAGGGAGCGAACTTGTTTTCCATTGCTCCAGAGACTAGGACAAGGAACAATGGATTCAAACTACAGGAAAAGAGATTCCAACTAAACCTCAGGAAGAACTTCTTGACAGTCAGAGCTCTTTGGAAGTGGAATATCTGGAGGTTTCTAAACAGAAGCTGATGGCCATCTGTTGGGAGTACTTTGATGTGTGTTCCTGCATAGCAGGGGGTTGGACTGATGGCCTTTATGGTCTCTTCCAACTCTATGATTCTGTGATTCAGTGATTCTATCACTGGCCCATGGTGACTGGGACTGATAGAAATTACAGTATAAAACCTCTGGAGGGTGCCAGAGTACTTGTCCTTGTCTTAGGTTGTCCCATCCAAATCCAGCTGAAGGAACTAGCAAGTCCCTGGAGTTCTTTGTGCCATCAACAGATGAGAGGCTGAAGCAGGCATAGCTAAATGTAAGGACCATTCATTTTTGCTCATTGACAGCCAACACTAGATGCTAGGGAGAAAGCATCCAGAGAAAAGGTCACTGCCAGCAAATGTTGCACTTCTGTTGATGTGATAATGGAGTTTCCCATTATCCAGACTTCAGTGCTGAAGGTGTTGCAGGAGCCCAGAGAACACAGAGACCACAGAGCAAAAAAAAGAGTAATTTATTACGCGCGGGCTTTTGGCTGGATGTCTCCAAAAGACCAAAAGCCCTGAATTCAAGTTTCACAGCTCTTTTATAGACAAACTTCACAGCATACACAAAGATCACAGGCAAAGATCACAGGCATGTCTCAGTCCGCCCCTCCGGGGTCACAAATACCACATGCTGTTACTAGCTAATTACCCCCGCACTCAGACCTCGGAACACACCGGCTACATGACACACAAACAACATCCTAGCTATGTGATACATTGGCTCTCGTGACCTTTTTACCCTTCTTAAATCTTTCTCCGTTCCACTGACCTAAGCCCCCAGCTTCTACTTTATTTCTACTTTATTATTTCTAATTCATCCTATATCATTTCCCCCCTTAAATGCATAATTTCTAAACAATTATAGCATTTCGTGACATTATATCATAAAACAGCGTCAGGCTGAGCCATCAAAGTGTACAGAGCTGCTGTCTTACTGGAAGTAATTTGAAGCATATTACTTATACATTGTATAAAACAAGGAAAGCATATACACAGAAACAGGAATATTAGCACTACTGGCAACAAAATTACAAACAATGCTTTTAGCCAATTCAGGTTTGGTAACCAAGATGTGAGCCACTTCCACCTCCCTTCAGGCATATAAAGGGTTAATGAACTGTTAGGGTTAGATTACATTTTATTAGGGTTAGCATCATAGATCATGACAGATAGTTGACCAATCAGGGGGAAAAAGGTGAGAATCTTCAAGATGCTTTGATGAAGAAATTATAAAATCCTTGAGAGACCACTAGGTAGGGAGAGAGAACAAAGGAGACATCCAAAAACATCAACAAGGGGCATGGATGCTGGTAGAGACAGGATAAGCCATCTTCTGGCCCTCCCCTGCATAGTGTCTCAGAAAATGACCAAGTGCTGTGAATAGCTCAGAATGTATCCAGTTAGCTGCATTAGATCTTTTTGTTATTTTGAGAAGTTTGGCTGATCTGAGAATCTATCTGTTCTTATAACTACTGTAACTGTTAAGTGTACCTGAAAGGAGGGGAGCCTTTTCATGAGTATTATTTTCTTGTTTACCTGGCATGCCTTAAAATAAATGCTTTCTGTAAAGCCTCTGTTTTCTTTCCATTCCTACATCTCCCTCGGCAACAAACATACCTAGGATTCCTCTTACCCAGAAAGGGAGAGGTGTGGGAAGGGAAAGGACTTTAAGCGTAGATTCTGTTAATGCCAGGCAATATCCCACTGCGTTGCTGTAAAATAGGGTTGAGTAATGGGTGGTGGCAGCTCAAAATTAAGAGAAATTGGGGGAAATCCCTAGCAGGCAGATGAATCAAGGCAGAAGTCAGCATTGAGTTACAGGAGGGCCCCCATATTTTCCCCAATCTCCACAGTTGATGCTTACCTTTTCCATTTGAGCCTTTGTATTTCCCCAGGCACCTGCTAGGACCATGCCCAATGCAGCTGAGATGCTCATTGGAGAGAAGAAGATATTTTTGCAAGCATCACTTTTATTCAACTTATTATATAGATCAAGACCAAATGCTGTAATTGCTTTAGGAAAGGAATAATCTTTGGTGAACCCCAAATCCATGATGTGGCTAGGAAAGCAAATGAGAGAGAGAAGTCTATAAGTAAATAAGAAAGTAATTGGCAGCACAAATGAGTTGCTGAACTGGTTTTGTTATACTGCAAATGTAAGCTTGGAAGGACATGCCCGGTCGGAAATTTCCTTTTTCCCAGGCAAGGGATTTTCCTAGTCTTCATTTTAATATAAGATTTCTTCTTTCAAATATTAGTCTGCTTCAATATATTTTGTACATAAAAGTGGCACAGAACTAGAAAAGATTAGCACGAAGTACAAAAAGTTCATGGCAAAAAAAAAAGCCACAGTACTGGAAAGAAGCTATTGAACAAGTTAAAGTAAAACAAAGGAAAGCAGGGGAGGAGAGCTGGCTCCTGGGTGAGGTGCACTGCAGTCAGAATTATATTTGCATACTGATTTAAAGATAAAACATGCTGAAACCTATCTACTGAAATGCATGACAGCAAAGCTGTGACATAATACTTAGTGCAAAATTACCACTCATTTTTAAAAACTACTGTGCACAAACTTCAAAATAATTCTAAATCGTATGAGATGGAAATAGCAAGTCATTTCTCCTGAACAGTTGTTAAATACAAAGACATAGCCATGTTAGCCTTAATCAGTATGTAAAGAGATCTTGCAGCGTAGTTGAGACTAACTGAAAGAAAGAAGTTGGTAGCATAAGCTTTTATAGACTTAAATCTATGAAAGTTTATGCTACCAACTTCTTTGTTTCAGTTAGCCTCAAAGGTACTACAAAATGTTGAAATAGTCTCAAATGATATCATATAGACAGTTGTTATTTTCAGTGTTTTTTCAGAGCAGCGTTAGAGAACATTTGGCCCTAAAAAAAGGGTATTTGATTATAAGTCTCACTAGTCCAAGCCAGCACATCCAAAAATGAGGGATGATGGGAGTTAACATCCAAGAATATCTAGAGAGCCACACATTCCCTATCCGTGCTTTCATTTTGGGGTAGGGGCTACTATTTTATGTTGTGGGATCAGACATCAGTGACTACTCCAAGACAATTTGCTGTCTGAGACAAAGGATAAGACAATGTACAAAACAGAGGCCAGCTAGTTTGCTAGTTGAAACTTCATTCAAAGCTTACTGGTGTGTCCTCCACTAGACCTGAGGTTGTAAGTGAGTTTATGGTGCCCTGAACAGTTGTGGGTTTTGTTTTGTTTTGTTTTTTTGCAGGGAGGGCATACATAGGTCTGTCCTCCAGCTAAGGGAAACAGCCAGAGTTCAGGAGGAATAGCTAAGGGGCTTCCAACATTGCTCCCAGAATCCAGAACTTGAGAGGAACACCTCCTGCCTAGTGGTATTGCTGTCCCTGTTAACATTGCATCTAAGCATGTTCTCTCTACCTGGCCTTTAGTAGATCATTATTTTCCTGTAAAAATTAGTGGTAACATATTACATATTGATAAAACAAACGAACAAAACACTGCAGAGTTTCTTGATATTAACTAGATGTGACATCAGTTATGAGATCAATAGAGGCTTCCATTCTGAATTGTTGATTATAGCAGGATTGGAGAGCTTAAGCTCTTCTCTCCATCCTCCACAGCCCCACTTCTGATCTGTCACACAATCCCCACATGTTTACTTGTTTAAATAATGTGCATGTTAACTACCCCTTTCATTAACATCATCTCTTATTTGATCTTGTGGCTACAGGCATAAGCATCTTTCACACATCACTGCTCTGATTCTCATATTATAAATTGGTGTTGTGTCCTGAATATATAAGTCAACATCCTTTTTGCATCCCACAACTTTCTTTTGCATATTATATGCAAAACGTTACTTGACAAAAATTTACCTTTAGGCATATTGAAACTAAAACAATCAAAAGAATAGTTACCTTCTTGTTTTCAGGAGTTAAGAGATCCTTTCTGCTCAGTGCTCGTTCATCCACTCTGTAGGGGAGTTGGAATACAAAAACAATTGCCACACCCTCTGATTAATATTTCTGCTGTAGATTACCTCATGATGGTGTTTCAGAGTGCTTTTATCCTCTTACCACACTCATTGAATCTTTCCCTCCCAGTTTTAGATTTGATTATCCCAGAGCCTGTACATTTTTGGATGACTTCTCATTATTTGAAAACAATTTGAATCTTATAGGGAAGGTTGTTTGGACAGCCTTTAAATTGATTTCGTGGGCTCTCTGCAATAGATGCACTTTTTCCCCCTCAAGCTTCCTATCATATCTTTACTTTAGGCAAAATATTTCCATTGTGGTCCCTGGGCCTCCTGGAAGGCCAGGTATAAAAGTGAGTACCTATTATGAAGATTTCTATGTTGAGGGGAAATGGTTTTCCTTTCTTTAATAATTCTGAACAGCACAAAATCATGGCAGAAATAACTAAACACAAAAACCTGTTCATGAGTTTTTCCCCAGCCTTCCAGTGTCTCCAAAAACCAGCAAATGAAATTTTTCACACACCTCAACAGGTTTTTATTTCTGCATGAAAGATGTCAGCTCTCATAACAGAAACATAGTTGTCAAGTTAGCCAGTCTCATGTGAACCTGTTGCTCTCCTGCCTACCCTTTCCCACAATACTACCTACTGAATTACAAAGAACACTTTCTTCTGCCATTAGTGTGGGTGGGTGTTGCTTTGCAATATCCCCCATAGATATCATCCAGGCCCAGATCTGTGGAGCACTGTGAGATCTTCCCAAGATTAAATGAGATGCTGTAATCTTTAAAAGCCAAACTCTTTAAACCAGGAAAACAGGAAAGCAAAAGCTGAGACTTGCAATGCTGTCTTGGAGTTTATGGACACATGTACATTTCTCACCTCTAACACGATTCACAACTGCATATGAGATTTATCAGAAAGTATTTATATGATGATTTGGGACAATACAGTAGCTCAGTTATATGTGAACCAACACTGAAAAAGTACAAGACTTATACAGATATTAGTTTTTAAATTCAACCAACTTTTCTGTCTCATGTATGTTGCCTCATTTGATTTCTCCTCCTTAGATGATGCACACCTAAACATGCAGATGAAATTAACTGCAAAACTATTTCATTTAAGTTGAAAATACAGGATATGGAAGGTCTGTCTGTAGCCATTAATCAGTTGCAATTCATTCAAACGTACAAGTCATAGATGATGCTATATATCTCTGGATCTTCTTCGAACTATCTGAAACATAACTGATTTGTAGCACCACATACTCTTTTGGCAATTCTATAAGCTGCAGGAACTGAAGATTGTACATATCTGAGCAAATTCTCCTCTTACACATTCTGATTTCTCCTTTTACTTTCTGAGTTAGCGGCAAATGACAGTTTGCTGTTACATTCCAAACCAGAAAATTATGGCTTGTGTAAAGTATTGTTTGCCTGCAACCTAAACCAATCCATCTGCTCAGTTTAGGTTCAGTGGCAACAGTGAGTTTCCAATACGTCACAAGCAACAGAAAACACAGAAGATGTAGGAAACAGGAAAGGTGGAAATGTAAGCACATGGACACAAGAATTGTCACATTGGGCCTTTCCACCTAACACAGTTATAGTGCTATTCTTCCATTTTCAACATCCTGTGGAATTCTAGGGTTTGTAGTTTACTGAGGCCAAAGGGCTTTCTGTCTGAAAATTCTAAATTCCCCTCCCTAAACTGCAAACCTCAGGATTCCATAGGATGATGAAAGTGGAATAATAGCACTATCACAGTGTAGGGCAGAAAAGACCATCATGTCAAAGACAGAAGTTGGTAAAATTACTTTTGTGGACTGCAACTCCCAGAATTCCCCTGAGAAAATCATTTGTGGCTATACTGGCTGGAAGTTCAGGGAAGTGAAGTCCAAGGAATTAATATTTCCAAATTCTGATTTTTCCCTCACTGGAGGTCTTCATGCAGAGCCTGGACAGCTATCTGAACATCACCTAGTTACAGTCTTTATACTTCAAGCAGGAAATCGGCCTAGATGGATGAAACAACCTTCAGATTCCATAAACTATTCTGTCACTCCCATTTGTGACTCACATTTTGTTACATTTCAAGTCAGGAACAACAGGTTTCAGCACAGTGGGAAAATACTAATGTTTAAAGACTCATTCCTAGATATTTCTAACATTAGATTGCCAAAAAAAAAAAAAGTATGGACTAGATCTAGATTCAGGTGGACGCTGTTAGACATTCGACAATGCTCAACACTTATAGAGTTAAAAATGTCTCAGAGAAAGTAGCAGTGATAAGGGTAAGTAGTTCCAGTGACCCAAAGCCTCGTCATCACTTATCCACCTAGCCTAACCTCTCTGAGACGTAGACTGATGTTCCTAAGGAAGTTTCTAACAGAGAATGAGTGCAGCAGCTAAAGATCCTGATTAAGGAGCAAAAACTTCAATGGTTTTAGAGAAATAAGCTAAAGGTTTTATTATAGGAACTCCAGTCTAACATAGGAAAGTTATTTAGGGTGCTAATTGAGTCTACCTTCTTTTTAAGCAGGAAACTGGCAGGGAGAAAAGAGATGGAACAACATCTTTAAGAGTAATAGTTTACATCACAGAAGGATCAGGACAGGTAGTCAAGAAGGGAGGGCAGTGAGTCACTCTGACTATCTAAGCCTATTACTTTTGCCCTCTCTGTGGCATTGTTACCAGCCTGCACACCCCCATATTTGATATGGTTTAATTGGTGAGATATGATTTAATTGGCAAAATACTTTAATTGGCATTGATACAAAATGGACCCTGATATGACTGTAAGGCTAGGCTGGGCAGAGGAAAAACACTGGCTGAACACATATGCTGCAAAGTAGGTCAAAGATCCCCTCTAAGCATAGCCAAGGTCACTGTCAGAATAATCACCAGATAACTCCAGAGATAATAGGTTTAAACTATTGGGGACACGTGGCTAGATAGCAGTACGTGTGAAAGGAATCTAGGAGTCTTAATAGACCACAAGCTGAACATAAGTCAGCAGTGTGATGCGGCAGCCAAGAAAGCCAATGCACTTCTCGGTTGCATCAGTAGGGGTATGGTGTCTAGATCGAGGGAGGTACTGGTACCACTCTACTCTACTTTGGTTAGACCTCATCTTGAAGACTGCGTCCAGTTCTGCGCACCCCAATTCAAGCAGGACATGTCAAGCTGAAGCAAGTCCAGAGGAAGGCGACCAAAAGGGTGAGAGGCCTGGAAGCCATGCCCTATGAGGATAGACTTAGAGAGCTGGGTATGTTTAGTCTGCAGAAGAGAAGGTTAAGAGGGGACATGATAGCCATGTTTAAATATTTGAAGGGATGCCATGTAAAAGAGGGAGTGGGCTTGTTTTCTGCTGCTCCAGAGACCAGGACAAGGAGCAATGGATTCAAGCTGCAGGAAAGGAGATTCCACCTGAACCTCAGGAAGAATTTCCTGACAGTCAGGGCTGTCGGGCAGTGGAATATGCTCCCTCGGAGTGTAGTGGAGTCTCCTTCTTTGGAGGTTTTTAAGCAGAGGCTGGATGGCCATCTGTCAGGAGTGCTTTGAGGGTGTTCCTGCATAGAAGGGGGTTGGACTGGATGGCCCCTGTGGTCTCTTCCAACTCTACATTTCTATGATTCTATGATTCTATGAAACTAAAGCTGTAACATCTCTGCTACCATACAATAACAATGGGAAATTCCCACCAAACCACTTATTGGCCATTTCCACACAGGGTATTTAAAACGGTGCAGTGTGTCCTCCACAGAGGACATCTGCACCTTGGAGCGGACTGGGTTCGGACTACTTACTGTAGATCCACACCTCTGTCCGCTCCAGAATGACCCTAAATGGTCCTCCAGTGTGCTTTTGAAAGACCTGATTTTTCTGGTCTTTCAAAAGCATGGAGCACGCCACTGCGAGCCTGCTCCCTTGTGCAGATTTGCAGGCTCGCACCAATGCGAGCCTGTGATCTGCCGAGGGTGGGTTTTAGGCTGGTGAGCTTCACTGGTTGGTCGAGACCCACAACCAACAAGAAGCCGCCATTTTGGACGCCAGAGCAGTGTGGAGTGACGACCACACACTGCTCCTCCTCGCCCCGAACTGGACCGAACCGCCAGAATATCTGGTAAGTAGTGTTGCAGGGCAATTCCCTCGCCCCATGCAGAAATGGCCATTGTTTCAGCCCTTCTTCCTAACACATCGACATTTCCCTTAATTATTCCTTCACCTGTCCACTATTGCAGGGCTATCACAACAGCTATTAACTCTTGCAACTTCCATTGTTTGCTTGGCCAAAGAGCCATTCATTCCCTTGCCCTCCAGCAAGATTTTGGGTACAAAAAGCCTCCATTTGGGGCAGTCAGACACAGTATCTCACTTGCTGAACACTACGTAATCACTCTGATTCCCAAACGGGTACTGTCCTTAGGCACAAGTCTAAGCCACATCTCCAGTTTCTTCGCTCTTCTCCAGATTGGTATTTATTGCCCATTCCCTAAAACTCCACTATCAACAACTTTCCTCCTTTTATATTTGGTTAGCTCTTGTGTGAGTATATGAGTGCTTGGATCTATTACATGTGTGTGACTGAACTTTAATAAAAGATATTTTCGTTTATTTGGAATTTCTGGCTGGTTCTTTCTTGTGATGATCTCATAAACATTGGTGGAAAATCTCATTAAATTGCCCTCCTCTTGCAGGTCTCTTAATTAATTTCCCATTGTCATGTGGAGGTACTAGCATTGCAGGTGGAGCCCTGAGTCACCCACATGTTGAGATTACAGCATTCTTGAGTCTTCTGTGCCATGTACTGTTGCACTTTCCACCTATTCTCTTCCAGCTCCCCATTTTCTATCACTTGCACTAAAAATAAAATGAATTCAGTTTTACTTTAGCACCTAAGACAGCTTCCCTATCTTTAATGAAGTTCTTACAATAAGAGCCTCAGTTTGTTTATTTAGCCATTGGTTTGTTTACTCCTTCATCAGAATTGCTAGACGCTGCACACATGCACTCTCCATCATGTTAAACTATGTTTTCTAAAGCAGAGATTCCCAACTCATCCATCTAAGGGTAGGTACTCCATCTCATGCAAAATGCTTCACAAAAAGGATCTGAGGAGCTGCCTGAATCAAATGAGTTGTGTTGGGACCCCATAATATTGGTTTGAGGGTTTCTCCATTTTCCTTTCATCCCAGCACTCAGAATTGTCACAGAGGCTTGTTTCTTCCAGTTCGTTTATTAGTGCCTTTTCTTTTATTTCATGGCATTTGTTTGAGAGACTTGTTAATACTTGCTCTATGATAGCATGAATCACTATTAATATTTCCTGTCAATCAGGTTTAAATAAGTTAGTGTGATGTAGTGGTTTAAGTGTTAGACTGCACCCTAAGAGACCAGGATCTCAAATTCCACTCAGCCATGGAAACACATTGGGTGACCTTGAGCAAGACACATACTCTCAGCCTCAAAAGAAGGCAATTGGCAAACCTCCTCTGAATGAATCATGCCAAGAAAACCCTAGGATAGGGTCACCATAGGTTGGAGTCAATTTGAAGGCACATAACAAGAATGTTCTATATATGTATATCTTCATAGCCGGCAACCTAAAACCAACCCTTCTCCAGCACAGGGGTGGGCAAAGTGTGGGCCAAGGTTGGTTTTGCAGCCCTCAGTCCTCCCAGACTCCCTTAGTTGCCCTTTTCTTAGTTGCCAAAAAGAAAGAGGGTGAATTGCATCTTCTGCAAGCCTCCATAAGAAGCAATTCACAGCATTGTTTAACAGCATAAAGTAGCCTGTTTTCCAAAGCAGAAATGGATCTTTGGCCACCTCCAGGTTTGGTTTTTATGTTTGTCCACTGGCAGCCCCAGTGGCAGAAAATTGACTCCGGCTCCACCCAAGTCAAACTTCTGATCTGATATCTCATACTCTCCAACATTTCACAGATGAAAACTCTAATATGTGTGGCTAAGAGATATCAGAGTGCGGTCAAGATGGCAAAAGTTATAGAGAAGATCACAAACTAGGAGAGACTGCAGCAGTTTGCTTTTACCTGAGCATACTGGGAAGAACAGGATTCCACCCCTCCTCTCCTCTTCCCCTACTGATCTGAGGGCCTTTCCACATTACACTGCTATAATGCTATTATTCCACTTTCAACATCCTGTGGAATCCCAGGACTTGCAGTTTAAGGAGGGCCATTTAGAATTCTCAACCAGAGAGCTCTTTGACCTCAGTAAACTACAAACCCCAGGATTCCATAGGATGTTGAAAGTAGAATAATAGCACTATAACAGTATAGTGTGAAAAGGCCTTGAGTACAAATTGTTCTTGAACTTTGAATTCAATTTGCAGCAGTTGAGTTGAGAACAAAAGGGAAAGTGGGAGAATGAAAGACAACTGGGACATTTTAAAAGGAGCTGAAAAAGTGGGACAACAGATGATTGATCAAGACTGTCCTTGCAAAGTTGGGGAAATTCGAGGGTCTAGCATCTGTCTGCTAGCAAGATGGAACCTTGGGAAACCTTCTCTGGAGGTTTGTCCAGCTCTCTGAAACAGGTGGTAAGAGTTCATGGAGGGGATGCGTTGGCTTAACGGGATCCTGCCCCCCATCCTGGTTCTACTGGTAGAGAAGTTCTACCAACAGAAAAGACTCAGTTATCTTGGCCCGTATCTCTTCCTAATCCACTTCTCACCTAGACTACTTTGGCCAACCACCAGCCTAGGCATGCATAGCAAAAAAACCCTGGTTTTACCTTTTCTCATGGGCAGAAAGATCAAGCTTTCTGACAAACACCTAGGCAGACCTGCTGCCTTAACCTACATCTTGTCTCTCCTGCCCATCTGGTAAGAATTGTGATGGACTGTATTTCTATTTAAATTATAGTAATTATTTCTCAATTTACACCCAAACATTTATGTTAGTACATTTTCATAATATGCAGATCTGTGACCTCTTTTGCCCCCTACGTTTTTTACTGAAGTATATCTTCTTATGGGAGGAGAAGGCTATATATAAATGGCCAAAATCATATTCCTAGATAAATCCTTTTATTTTCAGTAATAAGGGGGGAAATACTCAGGTTTTTGTAGTGCTTTATTTGGAATGCCTCAAGACAAACACAAGCTGTAGGAAAGCATTATACAAAACAAAAGAAAACTGAAAATGTACAATGCTATCATATTTCACCTGAACATGAATCCATCCCATACTAATTACAGGCTTTCTATTTTAGAAATATTTTTCTGCCCATATCTAACAAAGGCCTAGAAGATCAACATTGTTCAAGTAATGACTAAGGTGCCTTAACTCTGCATCTTGGAAATATTCCCATTCGGGACTATAAATTCCATAATCCCCAGTGAAAATCTAATAGTCGCAACTAATACCTAACAATATTTAACAAAGGTACTTTTTTAGCAGTATCTTAAAAAGGCCAGGGAAATGTAAGATTGGCATTTTTCCATTAAAATACTGGTGTTTGGCTCCAGAACTTGGAAAAATAAATGTTATAGACTACAGGTCCAATAATCTCCCAGCCAGCATGGCGAGTGGACTTCTGGTTGGGGGATTCTAAACCTCATAGCCTCTAAAATTACTTTTCCAAATTGGTTTTAGCTCCCTTGGGTATTACTGTCTGAGATTGTTGTAAGCCATTCCCTATGCAAAAAAATTGAAGTCCATAGTTACCTTGGGTGATTAAATGAACTGCACTGTTTTGGAGACATAATACAAATTTATGGACATTTATGCTGCATATGGACAGTATGCTCAACTCTACTTGGAAGAATTACTTCTTGTGGCAAGTACAATGCATGACCTGCTTATATTATTTTTTTGGTATTCATACCTAGATGTTGAAGTTTTACAGAAGAATTGTAGTAAGAGATATATAAATCAGCTTTTTCTTAATGAAAAATTCTATTTATGGAGAACAGAATCTGCCAGCAAAAACAATACTACGGGTTTTGTTGTGCTTGAAGAAGAAAAGAAATGGATGATCCACTTTAAATTCATCCTTGTGTTGCAGGATCCGGTATCCTGGTACATCTCGGGAGTCTGTCCCTTCTTCAACTACTTCCAGGGAGACTTTGTGAATGACCCGGGACAAGACAACCCCTTTGATCTCTGACATTTCAGAGAAATCTGATGCACTTTCATCAAACATGTTGGTCATGCCCAGGCTTTCTAAAATGGGCTTGAAATCATATTCTCCTTCCACTTTGAATCTGGGAAGAAACACGTTCACTTTGGTATTTGCCATCACACTTGGATTGGTCCACTGTAGTAACTTCTCAGCTGTGAGTTCCTTCTCAAGCTGAAGACAGAAAACAAGAGAACAGGTGAGATTTCATATCCAGGCTCATCGTCTTCCACTTTCTGGCCCCTTAGGGGCTTAAACATTACAGTTCACCACAATGGAGCTCTTCCAATACAATGCTGTCCAAAGCAGAAGCACTGGTGTAATACAATAGCAATGAGGGAATATTACAGTTTTGCTTTCTCTCATACAAAAAACTAGAGATTTTTTCCATCCCATATTTGAAAAAAATTGCAAACTCTTTATAAACAATGAGAAATTCTTCAAGCATGAGCTAAACTGAAATCTGCAAGTGCCAAATTCAATAGGTTCAGCTATTCCTAGCAAAGGTAGGACCATGTACAGAAGTACAGTGTCTAGACCAGTGGTTCTCAACCTGCGGGTCCCCAGATGATCATGGACTTCAGCTCCCAGAAGCCCTGAGCATTGACCATAGTGGCTGGGGCTTCTGGGAGCTGAAGTCCATGAATATCTGGGGACCCACAGGTTGAGAACCACTGGTCTAGACCAAGAGAAATTGTGGTACCACTTTGTTCTGCTTTGGTCAGACCCCATCTGGAATATTGTGTCCAATTCTGGCCACCACAGTTCAGGAAAGATATTGACATGCTGGAACATGCCCAGAGAAGGAGGACCAAAATGATAGAAAGCCTGGAAACCACGTCCTATGAGAAGCATCTTAGAGAGCTGGGTAAGTTTGGTCTGGAGGAGAGAAGGTTAAGATGTGACATGTTTAAACAGTTGAAGGGATATCATATGGAGGATGGAGCAAGCCTATTTTCTGCCGCTCCAGAGATTGGGACATGGAGCAATGGCTTCAAACTTCAGGAAAAGAGATGCCATCTAAACATTAGGAAGAACTTCCTGATAGTAAGAGCAGTTTGACAGTGGCATGCACCGCTTTAGAATGTGGTTGAGTCTCCTTCTTTGGAGGCTTTTAAACGTAGGTTGGACATGCATCTGTTGGGGATGTTTTGATGATGTATTCCTGCATGGCAGGGGGTGAGACTCAATGGCCCTTGTGGTCTCTTCCAACACTACAGTTCTATGATTCTGTGTTTTATATTCCTGCCACATACATGTTAAAGATGAAAAAGAAAAAAAGAGGTAGAAAATATAATTCAGCACCACAAATACGGCTGATTACGATGGGATGGCAACCTAGAGCTTTAAGTACTACCACATTCAATTTTTTTGGTTAGAAAAATCCAAGTTCTTTTCTTTCCAAATACGGAGACATCTGCAAATTCTGGTAAATACCTATCAAAACCAGGAAATATCTATTATCCCTGCAAAAACACCGATGTTATAACTACACATAGTTATGGCAGTGTGCATAGTTATGGCAGTGTACAAAACTACGGAAAGCGCTTATGCAATGAACATGGCTCCAACTGGCAACACTGACCACCATTTGGAACTGTCTCATGATACTTTTATTGCGTACTCTATTTCATAATGCTGTACTGATGATGGATCTATAGTAGGTCAGTAAAACTCGTAATTTGATGGAAAGCATGAGTTATGTGTGCAAGACCCAGCAAGCCTGGTTTCACTATCAGTGACCACAAGGAAGTTCATGCCCTTTTCCTTTTGTGTTATGTCTTAATTAGGTTGTAAGCCTGAGGGCAGGGAACTGTTGGGTTGTTGTTTTTTACTTCTAAAACACCATGTACAGTGATGGTGTTATATGATGAACAAATGATGATATCAAGCTACAACAGATGGGGTGAGGTTAGTAGTAAGGAAGTGTGCATCTCCTGTCAAACTGCTAAATTACATTCCCTTCCAGGACTGCAAGTGATTTGTACTTTGAACTGACCTAATCCTACCCTTTTTGAACGTTCTACCTAAAGGAACGAATCACTGTTATTCCTCTAAGAACTCTTTGTGCTACTGTGGACCAATAGGAACAGTTTTTGATAGCATCAAGTTGGATGTGAATGAAAGAAACAACCTATAGAAACCATTTCCAGTCCCTTCCAGATTGCGTTGTTAGGTTTGAAAATTCAGTGCTTGGAAATTTACTGTAAAACTAACACTTGCTAATCATGAACTGAAATATTAACAGGAATTTTGAGGCACTTGTGGCTTATCAAATGACCTTTGCCTCATAATTGTTTGATCTGCTTTGTTCATGTTTATGCAGAAAAGAAGGGCGCTGCTAGTGTCAAAGATGTCTTTTAGAATGACTCAGGAAGTCAGCAGAAGCATGCGGACTTAGAAATGTTAAGGGTCAGATAAAACATAACACATGTACAAACTGTCTCTGCTGATGCTGATGCGTGAATCTTTTCTTTAAGGTAAGCATTCTTTTATGTAAACATGAAAAGGGTATAAAAAGAGACACATGGAAGAATAAAATTATCCTTCTTTATTGCTACTGTTAGTAGGCAATACCGAACACAGTTTTGTTACTTGGAGGGATCCTTAGGCCAAAGTTGTTTTGTGCGTATGTTTTCTTTGTTTTTCTTTCCTTTACTTCCTATCTTGTGTTTGGGGATTCAATTCAGCTCCATGTCCACATGGAGATACAAAGAGGTGTAGTTTATTTACTCAACCTAACAGCCTCAAAAGTATCATGTGGCCACTCTGCAAGCTCACCATATCACAATGGGCCTATAGTGATTTAAAGCTTGGAAGACATCTGGATGGAAAGACCCTCCTATCACATGATCCCACTGGACCGATCAAGGGAAGCACTGGAAATCTTTTCATCCACTGGCATCTCAAATCTCTGATGCTTCTTCCTATTGGTCCGCAGTGGCCTCATGGGGGTGTAGAAAGGTCATGTGACCCTACCCTGGTGACCCTTCCATTGAGACAGGGCATCTAAGAGAGGTGGGTTTTCAGTGACTTTCACTATAAATCGTCAGACATCTTAGAAGAGGATATCATTCAGTAGTTTAACAGAATATACATTTCTTCCTAGCATGGAGGTCCATTTGGCTTGCTAGATCACAATTTTTGCAGGCATTACTGTACTCATGTCCTTTGTGTCCATGGAATATCTTTGTGAACCATCACTATACTAACATTTTGTATGGATGATTTAGCACCAATCGTATTACTCCAACTTCATTATATTAATAGTGGGCTGTTCTTTCACCTGGCCTTATACCTCTCTGCAGATGTAATAATTCTGAGGGTATGACCCTAAAGCTTTTGATGAACTGCATATGAAAAGCCAAAGGGATGCAATTCTCCTTCTCTTCTAACACTGTGAAGAATTAAAAAATGAAAATGGTCAACCTGAAGATATTGTTTCATCACTCAAGGGCAGCTTTTAAATGGGCTTTGTACCTGTTCCAATCCTGTGGTATCATCCTCAATATCTTTTGGCAGCAAGATAAGCATGCTCATGTGCTTGTTGTGACAGGGCAGTTCCAAAATCTTGGTCTTCAGATCATTTATGTAGCCCAGGCAAAACGTAGCTTCCAGGTTCATCATCTGCACTGGTTTGGTTTCAGTCTGTTAAATGTGAATATAAATGGAAAGGCATTTGCTTGAATATAAGTTGCAGTTACAAATTCCTTTTGAGGATATACAAATTGACTTTTGTATATCAGAAGAGTACCTCTAGAAAGAAATTCACAGACTATTTTTTTAGGCAAAGCCTACCACCAGCTAGGTTATTAAACTAAACATGTAAATGATCTTAAGATACATTTAAAGCAAAACTGGGCAACTGCGTGGGAGTCAGTGGTCAGTGTAGCCTTGCTGCTCCCCACAGGCCACACCTACTCACCAACATCCCCCAAATCCTCTGTTTTTAGCTGAATGTTTGTAGATGTGCCTGCAAGTTGCTTGCTGACTTCTGACTGTGGCCCTTTCCACACCTTACCTTGTTCCGGCGCTGGGGTGCGGGGATCACGCAAGCAGCCTCTGCCGAGAGGCTCTCCCTTCCTTGCTGCTTCAACTCTGCGCGAGCTGCCTGCTCACGTGAAAGCCCTGCCCCTTCCTTCCGCAGTGCAGCCTGGGACATTCCCAGGCTGCACTGGGGCAGGAAGCACGACCAGCCCGGCTCCAGAGGCTTCGCACACCAGGTAAGTACGCGCGGGGCCCAAGAGCAATGCACAATCATGCACCATTTTCAGCTTCAAGCCAAAAATGAAAAGGTGTGCAATCAACCCCTGCTGGCCTCTGGAGCGTCACGCAATTGTGAGTGCGTCATGCAGATCACTCCTCGCAATCATGCAGTGCTCCAGGTCCTCTTTCACATGGCAAATGCCGTGCGAAAAGGGCCTATGTCAGGAAATTAATTGGGTTTTCACAGGGAAGGAATAATCAGAGGTGCTTTTGCCAGTTCCTTCCTCTGAAATATAGCCTACAGCACCATCCTGAAACTGTAACTGAAGTAGACTGTGGAGAAGGGTCAGTCTGGATAGCCTCAGGACTCTGGGCATGCTTATAGAAATGTTTGAAGAAATCCTTCAACTGTGTGCCTGCTCTGCTGAATTACAGAGAATGCTATGTGCTGAGCTAAACAGAACTAGTAGAGTCTTCCTGTACTAGAAGCAAGGTCAAAGCTTAGCATACTGAGTTGTATGTTTTGCCCTGTTCCCTATTTCTAAAATATAAACAACTCAGGGACAAAGAGAGTGAAAAACACTTGCAAGGCGTCAATCCTAGAAGGAGAGAAGGAGGGGCAAGGAGAAATGTCTTTGTGCGTCAGAAATGCTATAAAATCATTCTGTTAAACTGAATTCGGGGCTCTTGGCACTATTGGCCAGCCAAGCAGCCTGGCCGCTTCTTAAAAATAAAAATTCTTTTTCCTAACTTCTTGGTCTCCTGCCTCTGTGTCCCGCTACATAACCAGCAGTGGTGCAACATCACAGTCACCGTTTTAGCCAATAGGTGCTGGAAAATAAGGTTTTTGTGGGGGGAGTTCTAATGAAGGTTGTAGGTCTGAATATGTGCTTGTGCACTCAGATGAAAGTTGCCCAAAAAATTGTGCCAAAAATGGGGGGTGGCTTTAAAGAAATGATGGGAGGTTTGGGGGACTACAAAAGTAGGGCTTGGGGCTGCATGCTAGCCATGACCCACACACACACCCCTCTAAAATAACATTTTGGTGAATGCTTGCAACAGTCATTTCTCTAGTTCTGACTGGATTAAAACAATTTACAAAGAACTTTAGGGATATAATGCTGTGTGAACAAAGAAATTGGACTTTCTTGGTATGTTAGAAAGTACATTAATTCCCACATCGTGTTTCATGGAACTCAAGAGCAGAAGGGAAGTAAAGAAAGTTGGGAAACCAGCCTGGAAATTTAAAGGCTCAGAAGGGAGTAAGAGAATTTCATGCCATATCTAATTTTGTTTCATATACTGTCAAACGTTTTGGTGAAACATTTCACTGTATAATAGTTTTGTGTGTGAATGGCTGCTTTTATACCTTGCTTATTCTGAAAGGACACTCCTTAGTTTGGTCCTCAGGAAATTTCTTCATCCAGTTTGTTACAAAATAGGCTGCATTTATCAGAAGGATCTTCGTCTCATCATTCACACTCCCCTCAATCAAAATGTTCTCCATTTTACCTGCAGACTCAATGGCAAGAGTATTTCATTAGAAAAATACCCTCCAAAAACCACCGATTCAAGGCACTGGTCACTAAGTATTAACACTTCTAAAAAATTTGCCCTGAAATTCTTCTCTTTCACTCTGAGGTCTAGAGAAAAGACCAGACCCTGAGTTGCTATCCCTTCATATAGCCTTGCCTTCCATCCACCAGTAGGTGGCCTGGAACCTCTTTTTTTGATGGGAACAGAAGGCATACATTTAATTAATAAACATATCAGAAGCAGATGGCTCTTCAGCATTACCCTTTAGGTACCTAAACACTTCTGCCTATACTTGTAGTACCTGCCCCCAACAGTTTTCTTGGTTAAGTGCAAACAATTATATGCATACACAATTGAAGCAATAAGATGTTTATGCCAAAGATACCTCACTCTAGTTTATAACATGTAAAAATATTTCACACAAAGCCTCAACATTTCAGACATACAGTATCTATCAAGAGCAAGCAATTTGTGGCCTTTCCAGGTGCTGTTGGACTGTAACTTCCATTTTCCCTTATCATTGACAACACTAGCTAGGAATGATATGATTTGCAGTCCAAATTTGCAGCCCAACAGCATCTGGAGATCCAAAAGTTGCCCACCCATGATACACGCATGCACACATGCACAGATACACACATAAATGTGAGGGATTTTACTTGTAAATTGTAGGTTCAGGATCCCTGACATAGGCGAGGAGCCTGAGGGGGGACAGAGGGGTCTTAAACCCTTCACTATGTTGCAAACTCAATCTCGATTAAGGGTTCCACACTTGTTTGTGGGGGTTTTGTGTTGTTGTTATTATTTTGTTTTGTTTTATACAAGAAGGAACTCTTCTAATGGCTTCAATGAGAGCTTTTTTGCCAGTGCAAATGTTACACTGAGAGGTTCCCTTGCGATTGTTATTTTGTTGTTAACTGCCATCAAGTTAACTTCAACTTATGGTGATCCCTTGGATGAGAGTCTTCCAGGTCTCTCTGTCAACAACAGCCCTGCTCAAGTCTTCAGACTCAGGACCATGGCTTCCTTGATGGAGTCTGCCCATCTATATTCAGCTGTAAAACTGTCTCCAGTATTCTGTCTTGATAGTAGTTTCTTGTCCTGAGTACAAGTTACACTTCAGGACAATCAAATGTTGTGGCAAATCCATTTCTTTAAGTACAATCCAAATTTTTTCATGATCTACACAATCAAACGCATTGCTATAATCTATAAAGCACAGACTGATATTTTTCCAATACGATCTCTAGTGCCTCATCCTTTCCTTAACCTAGCTTGGACATCTGACATTTCTCACTCCATATACGATAAAAGTGTTTGTTGTAAAATTCTGAGCATCACTTTGCTTGCATGGGAAATTAATGCAATGGCCCTGTGGTCACTGCAATCACTGGCGTCCCTTTCTTGGGATTGGAATGTATATTTTGCATTTCAAATCTGTGGGCTATTGCTTTATTTTCCATATTTGTTGATAGATTTTAATTAGAACTAGAGTAGACTCTGTCTTTGTAGCCTGAAGCACTTAAATAAATAGCAATGAGCATTGCTAATTGCATGAATGGAGTTACACTTAAATTGACCCAACAGAAGTGGCCCTTAAGGTCATGTTATTGTTCCAGACCCTTTTCTACATTCTACCAAATAGGGGGCCCTGAATACAATAAAACTAAATTATGTAAAAGTTAACATTAATATTTTCCCAGTGTGTATCCATTATCCCACCAAATGATGATGGTAGAAATAAATACAAAAAGATGTGATGTGTGATTATGTGAGGAATAGCAGTAATGGAACAGTGGAAGAGTGGTTCAGGGTGGGTACTACAGGATGGAATTGCACAGCTGTGGAAATAAAGCAGTGAAGAAGGCACTGTTGCCTCTTGATAAATCACAGGGCCATGGAGATGGGAAAGGAGGAACCATCAAGGTGCATGGCAAAATAGAGAGTTCCATGTTAATATATTGCATAGGCTATTGAAATAAACCCACTCCACGCCTGTATATGATACCACACATGCATCCAGTTGTAATTAAGAAAATCAGAATTCACTTCAGTGTTCAAAGCATTAAACAGATCATTTGACAGAGAATATACTTGCCATCAGTCAGATCAGAAACAGATTTATTGATCTGCAGCCTGGTGTCTTCTGTTTTGTCTTTAAAATCTGCTAATTCGAATTCTGATGGGAAGGGTCTTTTGATAGAACTGAGAAACCCCTGAAAGATAAAAGCAGCCAGGTTAAGCCCTCATGCACTGTACTAAACTACATTTCTTGGGCCCGCACATATTAAACAATTACTATGGAATCGTGGGCTTTACAGTTTACAGAGGCATCAGAGGAGTTCTCTAGCTGAAAATTCTAAATGCATCTCCCTGAACAGCAGGCCCTAGGATTCCATAGGTGTCGCTGTAACAGTTAAAGTTGAATCACAGTGCTATAAATGTAGAGTATGAAAGGGCCCCTAATCTTATATTTGATCAGCTCCCAATGGTATTGACTCTGTTTAAAGAAATTAGTTTATCCAGAGAGGCAAGGAAATGACAGGCCATTTTACACAAATAATATTCTGTGTAACATGGATAATACAATGGGATGTCTTTATAACATTAACTTTATGATGAAATGGGTGAATCTGCCCAAAAAAGAGCTACCAAGAGAAGTGTTTGTTCTCATTGTTTAAACCCACTCTTCCAGCAGAAACACTTGATCTAAGAAATAAAGCATTTTCTCTTTTCATTGCGTTGGCTCAAATTCCATAACCAACCACTTTGTAGACCAATGACAAAGCTCCTCAATCATCTTAATCGATCATTTACTGGTTGGCACATTCTAAGCCTGCATAAGAAGTGAGACATTAAATAGCACACCGTGCATTCTACCAGCTGTATGTGGTATTCATCAGGGATCCATCCGTCACCTGTTTTTCGTTCTCATTTTGGACCACAAAAACAGGATGACTTCAAGTTGCTGGAAGGATGCCAAACTTTAACAAACCTCTATTGAATGTAAGAGTTGGCAATTTGTGGCCCCTCTGCTGTTCTTGGGCTATAACCTCCATCATCCTCTACCACTGGCTTTACTGGGTGATAGAAGGGGCTGATGTTAACATCCTTATCTCTTCCAACATTGCAACAGTAAAAGCTGCTGCAGCTAGTGTCTAAAGAAGTGGCCATGGATCTGCAGGCAGTGGCTTTGCATCCGCCACTGACATTGCAGGAAAGATGCTCTGCACATGAGTTGTGATTTGAATTCTACCTGAGCTGGCTGGCATGGTGGTGCTGCACCTCAATATGTGAACCCACAACTTTGTGTCCCCCTGCCCTAAAATGCACATTGCAAAATGCATGCATGCAATCATTTCTAAATGGAAAGAAAACTGAGTGGAAATAAGGAACACAACTTTTGCATTCCAGAGCTGATAACAAGGGAGGACAAAAGCTCTTCAAGTGGCTGGGAAGGTAGTTTTACAACTAGCTGGTATACAATATCTTATTTCATCCTCAGAAGTTTCCATTGATACAGTGGTTCTCAACCTGTGGGTCCCCAGATGTTTGTGGACTTCAGCTCCCAGAAGCCCCAGCCACTATGGTCAATGCTCAGGGCTTCTGGGAGCGGAAGTCCACAAACATCTGGGGACCCACAGGTTGAGAACCACTGCATTAATATCTTAACTAGATAAATATTCTTAAATTCTCATGTATGTCAGAGACAGTGCTTCCATTTATAAATCTGTTTTTACTGTTTCTACGGTCAACTGAAATCAAATCAGTTAAAATCAAATGTAGTATACAATGCTCAGTCTAAAACATATCGGTTGTACTCTAACTTCAGTGGAGCAGGGATTTTGTCCAAAATTTAAACAAACATTATACAAGCCATTTCTAAAGGCTTTATAGAAACATATCCATCTAAAAGGGACTAAAATGAAGAGGGCACAAATAAGAGTGTCTGATTTTCAATGTAATGTACAATGCTATCACATAAAACCCAACACAGCATCCATTTATTTAAATTATAATTAGGCCATTCCAAATACCATATCATACAAATATATGTAATCTATAAATCTGTTGTGATGGTTCTCAGCGTGTAACGCTGTTAAGAATAATGTTTAAGATGATTGACTTCAGTCCTAAATATTGGCTTGTTGTATTTTTTTTCTTCAAAATCAGACTCATATTGCACCGAAAATAAAAATCAAAGTGGTATTAAACCATTCTTGTTTTGGTTTCAGCAGATGTTTCCAATAGCCAAGTGAGCAAGAATGTGATTTTCATCTCTCTTTTCATCTCTCTCTCTCAATCTCTCTCTGTCTCACTTTCTCTCTCTCTCTCTCTCTCTCACACACACACACACACACACTCTTGGGGTATATCCACACTGCACAATTATAGAAGCATGACACCACTTTAATTGCTATGGCACCATCTTATGGAATCCTGGAATTTGTACTTTGGGAGGGGACTTGGAATTCTCTTGTCCACTCCCCTAAACTAATGGTATGTGTAGAGCTGTCTGGCTAATAATTTCACCAGACTACAAATTCCAGGATTCTATAAAAAGGCACTATGATGGATAAAGTGGGGTAAAAGCACTATAATTGCCGAGTATTAGTTCAGGTCTCTTCTGGATGGTTGGAGGAATGAACAGAACAGCATGGGAAATGGTGATGAAGGACTCTTCTTGTTTTGCTTGCAATCATCCATAGGATCAAAGAGTTTTTCATCAACAGAGATAAATTAATTAGCTTAAAATCAAAATATTAACAACTCTTGAATTGTTAATTGCACCGATATCCATTTTAAAAAAAGAAAAAACAATTAAAATCAAGGGGGGGTCAAGTACATTAGCCTAGCTGGATTTTGAGTTCAATTACAGATTCATATAGCACCTTTTTTGTTTTTAACAAGATAGTGTTCCCACAGAACACACAGATCAGTTTCTTAGAATCAAACAAAATGCCACAAAGGTAGTGGCATTTCTTGGTCATCAATCAGGTATTGTACATTTTAATTTTTAATATTTTTTTTAACTTGGATTTGTTTGTTTAACATATGTTTGTATCACCTCCCAGCCCACAATGGCTCTCAACACAATGAACAAATAAAAATCAATTAAAACAATGCAAAGATAAAAAAAAAATAAGATAGGGTAGGACTTCTGATCAAATATTTGTAATCAAAACTTAGAGCAAATGTTAGAATATAATTCAAAAAAGACTATAATGTAATCTAATTTTAAAAAGATAAGCTATAACATTTATTTGAATAACATGCAGTAACAGAGATCATGCAATTAATTATGGTCAGATTTAGACCATGACAGTCAACCAGATGGCCCAGAAGAAACAGGAATTATTTCATAGTAGCTTACCTTAGCAGGATTAAGGGACTTTTCTACATAGAGCCTCTTGACCATTTTCAGTGAATAAAAAGAACTAAGCTTGGCAGCATCAGCTGTAATTGTTTGGTATCCAAAAGGCACATCTTTGACATCTTCTAAATGAAGACCCTGTTAACAAACAAGTTTTCATTTAAACCTTGTTTTCTACATGCATCTCTGGAGGAGCAAAACTACAAATGGAACCAAGTCAAATAAGGGTGTAAGGGCCCTAGAGGATCAAATCACAGTTCCATTAAGTTCAGCATTTTGTTCCATTATGGAGAACCAGCCACCTAACTAGTAGGAAAGCCCACAAACAGGATGTGAAGGCCACAGTAATGCACCCCAGAAGATTTTGTCTGAAGGCATACCATTTCTAATGCTGGAGAATATTTAAAGCAATTAAAATAAGTAGCTACTGATAGCCATATCACGCATGAGTTTGTCTTTGCACTTTCAAAACCATCCAGGTTGATGGCCATCACTATGTCAGTTGTCCCAGTGAATTCTATAGTTTATCTACTCACTGTGTGATAAAGCCTTTCAATCCCCATCCCTTATTCAACTTCATGGGATGACTGGCTTCTAGTACTAGGAGAGAGGGAGAAAAAATTTCACCTATCTCCTTTCCTCTACCCCATGCATAATATACCTTTGCACATCATATACTTCTATAATGTTCCTTCCTGGTCTTTTTTCCTAAATCAAAACACCCTCTTCTCACAGTGTTTTTTTTTCTAAAATTCAGTAATTTTAAGACACCTATAAAGTTGGCTACCAAAGTTCCAGTCATTCAGCCAGAAAGCACTTGTTCCAATATATAAATCGCTGGAGGAGCCCCTTCCATGCATTCTCTCACTATGAGATACTCATGTATTCCTAGCTCTTCTTCTTGCTCTTTACTGGATCATAAGAGAAACCATTTTCCTATCCCAATAAATAGCAACACATAAAAAACTTGTTTTTAAAAAATAGCAATGGGTTCAACCCAGGGCACAGAGGAGCAAATATGGGGGGAGGGGGCATTGCCATGAAAAAAAAATATTATTTCCCCCCACCACGAAATTTTACTTCAATCCCCAAATTTCTAGCACTGCAGTAATTTAAAACTTCAGCAGAACATTTAGAAATACAGTATAGTCATTCAAAAAATGGGTGAGGGGGGCAGGCAAAAGTTTCCAAAGGGTATAGGAACACAAGTAGCTTGAAGAATTCCAAGTACAAACAATTTTCAGTGTCTCACTCTCTGTGATGCTAGAAATTTAGGGAACAGAAGATAATTTATTGACAGGCAGAATCTTTATTTGCGGAACCATGCCCTCATTTCCTTGCACAGTGTAGCTACATTCCCGCATGAACAGAAGATCTCCTTCCATTTTGAGAAGCAAGAGAGAAACAGCATAGAACTCAATCGGAACAGAGGAATTCCAACTCTTTCTTCACCCTCCAGACTCCACACACAGACTGTTCCAGGGAGTCGGAAAAGTGTGGCCATTGCTGCACTAGACTGTTATAGTGCTATTATTCCACTTTCAGCATCCTATGGAATCTTGGGGTTTGCAGTTTAGGGAAGGGTCTCAAAGGGCCCTGTGTATCAAAATTTGTTCCAGAGCAGATTTTTGTGGGGGGAAAGTACCACTGGTTGTGGGGGGCATTTATGCAAGTAGTTCTCACTGAGGCATCCAATCCAATATGCTGATGGAGTTTCCCCAATATTTCAGTTAAAGGCTATAGATGTCTGAATGCTTGTGGGACCTCATCTACAGTTCGCTTCACTGCTAAATTAATCAAGCAAAATAGAAGGCTTGAATTCTAAACAGGATTCAAACTTACAAGGAAGTATGTCCCATTTAACTAAACAAGAATAGAGATTTAATGACAGGAGATTCATGACTAGATTTCCGTAGCTTTAAAAAAAATGAATGGCAGTGCCAGGATCTAATTAAAACAGCTGTGCGGGGAGAAGAAAGTGCCCTCTCTTTCACTCTGCTTCCTTTTCCTGATGAAAATCAGGATTTGGTGTTTTTTTAAAAAAAAAAATTTATTACATTTTATTATTTGTAACACAACAAGTGCAGACATTCATAAACACAGTAGTATAAGTGCGATAAAGTAGCCTTACTATATCAATCCATATTTTTAATTACAAAAAAGAGTTATGTGCTTTCTTCAACATCTAAGAGTCTGAATATGGCATCCATTGTTCTTTTCTCGGAACTGAAACCGTATCCAACTGTCCTTTAAGAAATCACCATTGTGGTTTGCAAGGGGCTACACTTCCCGAACTGTATCTCAGTAAATGCCCTGAATGGTTCAATGAATGAATCCTCTTTTTGTTGTCTTAATGCCTTATTACTTTCAGACTTTTTTTTTTTTTTCCATTCAAAATCAGGACCCATATTTTTCTTTACCACATAAACAGGTCTATTTTCTCTTCAGACTTCAATTTTCAACTATCATTAGACTTGCAAGGGATATTCACAGAGAGATAAGTCTGTTATTCCTAAGATCCTTATTCTTCCCCATAAAAGGGAGAACAGCAAAACTCTGTTTTTATGTATAGTTCGTTATTGTTTAGAAATGCGAGACATGTAGCTTAGCACTTGGTACAAGAAATCCTTCATATTGAGGCTTCTGAGCTGGAAACATAATAATGTACCTTCCTGTCACCAACAGAAGTGGGAGGAATTTTGTTAATATGGAATAGTTTTACTGCTGTTAGTTGCCATCTAGAAATGGATATATATAGGATAGATAGATAGATAGATAGATAGATAGATAGATAGATAGATAGATAGATAGATAGATAGATCGATCCTCTACTTTATAGAGACTGAAGGAGTCTTAAATACAGTTCCATGTACTTTCCCAGCCTTTTCCAGTTATTTTGGGGCTTGAATCTTCTTCTCATGAGAGTCTAGGATCCCCTCCCATATACTTTACTCTGATTTCCTACTAGGGTAGTATAGTTTGGAGACTAAGCTTTTAGTAAAATGCTCAGGAGCTATACAGCAGCACTCAAACATAGGTCCTTTTCACACCTTACCTTTTTTGGCGCTGGGGTGTGGGGATCACACATGCAGCCTCCAGCAAGAGGCTCTCACATCCCTGCTGCTTCAGCTCCATACGAGCTGCCTGCTCTCAAGCAGGCAGCGCGAGATCCCCACCTCTTCCTTCCGCAGAGCAGCCTGGGAGTTTCCCAGGCTGCACTGGGGCAGGAAGCGCGACCGCCATGGCTCCGGCGGCTCCGCATACATGGCAAGTGTACGCGGGGCCCTGGAGAAATGCACAATTGTACACCATTTTGGCTGAAAGCCAAAAATGAAAAAGTGCACGAGCAGCGCCTGCCCTACCCTGGAGCCATGCGCAATTGTGAGTGCGTCGTGCAGATCGCTCCTCACAATCGCACGATGCTTGAGGGCCCCTTTCGCATGGCAAATGCCATGTGAAAAGGGCCATAATCTAGGGTCACCTTCATCTCAATGTATTCTGTTCACTAATGCATGGACTTGGGTTAATCTAAGCCATGATTTTTCTGTACGTTTCAGCTTCTGAGAGATTTGTTCAATTGTTAATGGTCTGTTCCCTGCACAGAGGCCCCTTATTCTATAAATGTTCCATGCTTTCTGTTTTCTTTGTGGGGCAATTCCTTATAAAAATTGTACATACACATGAACAAAGACAACACACCAGCTGTAATTAATGCTATTATGGTTTTGCTCAAAATCCAAGCATGTAGGGGCATGGTGGAAGGGCACCACAGAAGCCAGCCCTCTATGTTCAAGCAGACTTTTAAAGTGTACACAGGAGAGCTTTTTTGTTTTTATTAGGATGTTTTATTTAATTTTTTAAACTTTTCTATGTTTTTATAATGATTTTAGACTGTTTTTCATAGTTGAATATAATTGTTTGTAAATGTTATTGCAAATGCTTTTAATGGTTCTAGAACTCACCTTGGGTCCCATTCTGGAAGAAAGGTAGCATACAAGTGTAATAAATATATAATTGTTTCATCAACAGACAGTGCAGCCCCCCACCAGTTTCTGGCAGTTGATTATCCCTGATATTCCCAAGATATTAGGATGCAAATGGGGAACACGGTCACTCCATATATGTCAAGAAGAAAAATTCAGCTTAGCAGTGGAAAATATGTCATTTTCTGTAGATAACACACACTTTTTATATCTCTGATGTCTAAATTAAAGACAAACACCTACCTGTTTCATTTGGTCTGCCGTGTCACCCTTGGCAGCTTTATAGGCAAGAGCCAGAGAGGTTGAAGTGCATAGTGGAGCAAAAATAATATTAGTGGTTTTGTCCTTTTCGGCCAGCTTTTTGAATAAATCAACTGCAAAAGCGGTGTTTGCAATCTGTACAGCGTCCATTGCTGCAGTTCTAAAATAGAACAGACAAATTTATTGGTCAGTCAACCAACCCTGTATGTCAGTACCTGCCACGTTCTCATTACACAGTCCAGAGTGCTTAACTGTATTGACTGCAATCAGGTAAAGCACACTAAGCTTTGCACTGGACTGAGGCCAGACAGCACAATTTTATGCATGCTAATTCAGAAGTACAACCTCCTAAGTTCAACAGGTTTCTCACCCCCAAGAAAGTAACATAGGATCATAGATCTTCTAGGTTCTCAAGCCATGAAGCCCACAAGCCTTCAGCCCAAGAAACAGCTGGTTATGTCAAGCTGATATGTGAAAGTCAACCCCCTACCTGTATACCACTCCTATCCTGCCATGATTGCCAGATCACAAAACTCAATTAAAGGTAGGATCCAGAACAAGTGGAAGAATTCTGTGCAATTGTTAAAGGTAAAGAAGTCCTATCAAAGTCTCAGTCTAGAGACCCTGACTACTTTCCATTTCCTCATAGAAATGGAAAGTTTTGTTCCAGAGAAGTTGAATGTTTGTGAGCATTCTGTGTTCCCATACAAGCTCAGCCAACTGATATTATTAGCTTCATCATCACAAACATAATGCAATAAAAATGTCTGATTGATATGTTTAATATATTGCTAATTCATACCCATACATCTGCAATAATTTATTCACAGACGTTTAAAATAATAACATGAAATTATATGTTGAATTCCTACACAATTGATAGGAAGTTGTCTATCCAAACATCTTTTTCATGTTCATAATTTATTATTTAAAACCACACTATTTAATATATATTATATCTACTCTGTCTGGCACATATTCATAAATGGATGACAGCCTATATTGGAAATCCTCACATCTCTTTTTTAAAAAAGGAAAAAAATCAGAAACACACAATTAAACAGTACAGCAAAAAAAAAAAGGAACCAAAGGACCAATTTTAAAATTTTACTGAATTATAAAAAGGAAAATGTTTATATCTATTAATTCTCAAGTTCTGTCTCATGAAGTTGACAAAAAGGCACACAATATTGGAAGGCATTCTGTTGTTTATCATTTCTTCATCTTGAATCAATCATTGCACAAGTTGAATCCTCAGACATCAATGGGCCTCAGTTCCCAGAACCTCCAGTAAATCCGGTAACATCAGTGGACCCAAGACAGGAACCACTACCTTAAATCACAGATGGACAACATTTGGTCCTCCAGATATTATGGACACCTTCATCAGTCTCTTACCATTAGCTATGCTAGTGAGGCTGAAGAAACTTGTGGGCCAAAATATGGAAGTCTAGTTCGTCATTCCTTACACAGGCCCTTTTTGGTCCCTGATTAGGTGACCACTGGGAAGCAAGATTAACACCATATATCTCCAACCCAAACATTACACACTCCGTGTCTTCATCTCACCATCTGCAACATGGTTATGTAGCCATCAGTTCGGAGTTTGGAGTGTGTGGAGGTGGGGCAGGAGGGGTCATGGCTACGGCACGTGGAGGCGTGGTTGCGGCACATAGGAGCATTGCCGCAGCATGCAGCGGCATGGCCACAGCACATGGGGGCATGGCTACGAGCTAGGACACCCCAAAAACATTGCTGCTGGGGGCGAACCTCCTCCATTGCCCCCCTGTCGCTGCACAACTGATAACTATACCCTACAACATTTCACAAATGAAAACTGGAACACGTGTAGCCAAGCAACATCAGTGTATGGTCAAGAGGGTAAAAGTTATTAACAAGGAGGAGGTTACAAAATGTTGCTTTGGACTGAGACTACCGGGAAGGGCAAGATTCTTTCTCCATCCTCTCTTCCCGTCCTGCTTCTTGAGTTAACTGAGTAAAAACTACTGAACTCAATTATAGTGCTACATTCCACTTTAACTACAATGGCAACATCCCATAGAATGCTGGGATCTGCAGTTTAAGGAAGGGCATTCAGGATTCTTTGCCAGAGAGCTATAGTGCCTTACCAAACTACGAACCCCAGGAGTCCATAGAATGGAACCATGGCAGTTAAAGCAGAATCTTAACACTGTAACTGTATAGCGTGAGTACCTCTTAGGTAACACCTCCCCAGGGCTTTTTTGTTTCATCTACACAGCCTTCCAATTTTTATTTTTATTTTCTGTCTTTTCTGCCAGCAGATAAGAACCATTTTATTTAAGAAGGAATCAGACAGAGCTTTTAAATGGAGGTGGGTTAATTTTACTATGTTTTAAACATCTTTCTAATGTTATTTTTCATTTGTTTCTAACTTGTGGGTTTTTTAATCAAAGTTTAGTTTAATAGTGTTTTAACTTTTGTACTCAGAGTTTTAACTGTATTGGGTTTTTTAAAACATTGTATGCTGCTTTGAATCCTATGCTAAGAGAAAAATGGGATATTATGCAAATATTTGTTGTTAACTACTGCCAAGTCAAGGTAGACTTATGGTGACCATATGAATAAGAAACCTCCAGTCATCCTGGCATCAATAGCCCTGCTCAAAGACTGAGGGCCTTTCTGCACTACACTGTTATAGTGCTATTATTCCACTTTCAACATCCTGTGGAATTCTGGGATTGTAGTTTACTGAGGCCCAAGAGCTCTTTGGCTGAGAATTCAAAATGCCCCTCCCTAAACTGCAAACCCCAAGAAAGCCTTGAGAGAGAGAGAGCCAAGATAAGTTTAAGGGATATGTTGTTCTAAGATTGCAGGTTTGGATAAGACAGGAGTAATAGGTTCAAAAGCACAATAGAATACTTCCTTTACAGTTCTGGCAAAGTTGCCAATTATTTTCTGTGTAAGAAAATTGCAGCAGAATGGCCAACAGTAACAATGAAACAATTGGGGCATCTTCTGAATATAAAACCCATTTTGCAAAGAAGAAATAGCTTTCTCTCTCCGGCCACTGTACCATCAGTATATTTCTGCTGCTATGTTGTCTTGCATTTAATTTTATTTCTGTGATATTTTTAGAACTCTTTGTTGTGAAGCTAGTTGGTTTTAGCTTTCTCTGTTTTTAACAGATTGTTTTATTGCACTGCTTTTGACACTCTTGGTTTTGGATTTTACTTGTTTTCTTCATATACACCCGAAGAGCTATTATCTTTGCACAAGTAATGAACCTTGGAAACAATGTCTCTCTCAATAGCCAAAGACAGTATAATCTATGTTAAGAAAAGATGAACATAATTGTTTTGAGTGAGAGGCTAGGAAAGCTACAGAACTAGCCTGGAATGCTGCTGAGGCACTACACTAGCATAAAATCAGTTGTGTATACAGTTGCAGTCTTTTAGAGGCTGCACAAGTCTGGTGGTCCCTAATGCAGTGAATCATCCTGCAAATACACACACAGTTCTCTCTCACGCACCTTTGACATAGCGGGTGGCAAGTGAATCAACCATTGCACAACAGTTGAGTCAAGGCCTTGGGACATGTTGTACAATAGGCTGCACAGCTGTAGGATTCAGCCTAAGTACACTAGTCTATATTTATTCTATGATCATTTCTGCACTACACTGTTATAATAATATTATTCCATTCAACATCCTATGGAATCCTGGGGTTTGCAGTTTAGGGAGAGGCATTTAGAATTCTCAGCCATAGAGTTCTTTGGCCTCAGTAAACTACAACCCCTAGAATTCCACAGGATGGTGAAAGTGGAATAATAGCACTATAACAGTGCAGTGAGGAAATGCCCTATATTAAAAGCATTTAGGATCTTAGCCATAAAGAACTTGGGGATTTGAAAAGCATCTCACACTGCTAGCTGCCAGACTACCTCCTTGAGACATGTGATGCAAGACTACTGGTTTTTGGATGTCCACAGGAACAGACCTCAACCTAGGTTCATCAAGCATTATATTTGTAAATTACACTAAGTATCATAGAATTATAGAATCATAGAGTTTGAAGAGGCCCCAGGGGCCATCGAGTGCAACCCCTGCTATGCAACAGATGGCCATCAGCCTCTGCTTAAAAACCTCCAAAGAAGGAGACTTAACCACATTCCGAGGCAGCATATATCACAAAAACTCCAATAAGTCTCCTCTGATCTGCCACCCTAAGAAAACCAAACCTAGATAAGTGCTATGACTTGGAACATCTTACAGCTCCAGAGACTGGTCTGGAAATCACAGTACTAAGTAAAATTCACCTTAGTAGCTTGATCAAATGAGTCATGCCATTTTCTATGACAAGTTAGAGAATAAACATGGCAGTCAATCAACAGGACCTTTTTGGAGATTCTTTCTGGTCCTCCAGTATAGCAACTGGTTGCTTAACTGGGGAGGCAGGGGAATTGTACCATGTGAGTGTTGAGGGTAACGTAGTAGACTGCCCAGTCCAATGTTGTGAACATGCTCTAGGTTTTAATTTGAACTTTAAAGGAGTTATCCAAGGTGCCAAAACCTACCAAACCAAAATAAATTCACCTACTTGGACAACTCCTTTAAAATTCAGTCTAAAACCAGAATGGTTTCACTGTCCAATTTACATCAGAGTCACCAGGCACAATTTAGTTCAGAGCAAGTTGATTTGGAAGCACTTCCATGTGCAAGCCGCGGTCCACATGACAGAAGAAGGGCTGGTGTGTAGGTTCTCTCAAGATACTTGCTTTCCCCCTGGAAATGTTCTCAAAAGTGTTCCTTCTTTGAGAACTGCTGTACTAAATTCTGCCATGCAAGTACAGTATATCGAAAACCAGCACTTTAGAATTAACTCTTCAAAGAAGTGATAGAAACAGTCTTCTGAACTGAACAGGCAAAATGCAGGCACATCAGATGACAAGAGTGAACAACAACAGAAAAGAACCAAGCACTTCAATGTGCAGATAATGCTAAGACCTTGGCTGGAGGTTTTGGAAATTGAAGTCACCCAAAGTAACTTTTCCCATCTCTAGGTAAACCACAGCCCAGTTTCAATTTATATATTCAGCTGGTTTCCTGGATTTCTCTTCCCTGTGTGAAGTAGGTGTCAGTAGGAAGAGAACTGCTGCAGGAATGGTGAGACTCAGTGGTAGACCTAGAAGCATAGTATTGATTCTCAAGGGAACAATATTTTTTTAAAAAAAATCCCCACAGACAGTAAGCTGTTAGTCACTGGGAAATCTCAACCTGGGGTGGAGTCAGGGAAAAGCTGAAACATGATTACAGAAACACCATTACAAGCTTCTGCCACATTTTTTCTTCCTCGCAGTGGAAAAATATTAAGTCAGCATCTAACCAGTTGCCCAAGGCATAGCGGCATCTTAGAAGTACAGGCAGCTTCAGACCTATCCACACGTCAATAGAACGCTTAGGAAGAGACTTTCTGCTTATTACACTGGAGGTTTCTTAAAGCTGTTAACAGCTGTCAAGACTTATGGCAACGCTATGAGTGCGAGACCTCCAATCATTCTATCAACAGTGCAGCTCAGCTCTTGCAGACTCAGGGCCATGGTTTCCTTGACTGAATCTATTCATCTGTAATGTGTTCCTCCTCTTGTCCTATTGGTTTCTACCTTACCAAGCATTACTATCTTTCTTAGTGAGTTATGTCTTCTCATGGTATGTCCAAATTATGACAGTCTCAGTTTAGTCATTTTGGCTCCTGGGGAAAGATTGATTTCCTCTTGGATCCAATTATTTGTCTTTGTTAGTAGTCCACAATATTGTAGAACTCTTCTCCAGTATCACATTTCATTTGGATCTGGACATCCATCTGTCGGGATTGCTTTGATGTGGGTTCTGCATGGCAGGGGGTTGGACTGGATGGCCCCTGTGGTCTCTATGATTCTGTTATTCAAATTAATTGATTTTCTTCCTATCAGCTTTCTTTACTGTCCAAGTTTCTTTAAAAAGACCTGATTAAATTAATTTGCAGCTGCCTGGATTAATCTATACCCTTCATGGGTAGTCAGTTCTATATACTGAGCCCCCTCCTATGCACTTCTCAAAATATTAGTAAAGTAGTCAGTGAACACATTTATGTGAAAGCCTAGGTAAACAAAATATGAGTAATAGAACATGGGGCTCTTAGTCTGGACCTCAGCTTTCATAAGTCAGTTTTTCTCTATGTTATACTATAAACTTTAAAAAAGGAGCTATAATTCTCTAACCACACTCCAGTTGCTTCTTTCTGATGATTTTGATGCATACAGGCAAACAGAACGCACACCAGGCCCAAGGCATTTTGTTACATGAATCAAAGAATTACTCTTAAAGTTCTCAATTCTTATGTAATTTTTTGCTCTGTCCAAATGTCAATATTATTTTCCATCTGAGAGAATAGGTATGCAGTTCTATTTTGCAACAGTCGAAATAAGGTGGTGTTGGTGTTGGTGCTGGTGCTACTTTGTGTGTCTGTTCTGTATGTGTAGTTCTGACAGATCTTGAGGATTGGTGGTGCATTCTCGCACACATCTGCACACAGCTTTTCCACCAGATTGAAGGACAGGAGGAGAACCAAAGCAGGTCCACTCTTCAGAAACCAACTCCCCTGGGATTTTGTCTCTTCTCAACTGTTATACAGCAGCTATTCAACCAGGCTGAAGAACCTCATAACATAACTTTTGCTTGACTCTTCCAGTTTCCTTGTGTGTCATGCCTTTTGCAGATTTTATGCCTGAGAGTGAGAACTGTTTTTAAACTCATAAGTAAGTCACCCAATTTTACATTCATTAAAGCACACAGACAGCCTTTTCGTCTGTAGAATGAGACTGAAATACACAATGCCAGGAGCCATTCCCTATGTGAGGCAAAAATTATTGAGAGTAATTCAAATAATGTTTTTTAAAAGGGGGAAACAGTAGAGGGGAAACTGTTCTTGAGGTAAACAGGTTTATCTTAGTATGAGCTTTCATGGATTACAGTCCTGTTCTTCAGATGAGCTGAATAAACTTACTGCCATTTGTCTCCAGCTAACATATTTTGTCCTACCCCTGCACCCTCCCACACACATTCCATTTCCTTTTACCACAGGGGCCATGCATTCATATTTCTAAAAGTCCTCATCAGCCACAGCTAACCTGGATAATTTCTAGATTTCCCAGACAATACAGTGACCAAGATAATTTTGCCTTCAGAAAACTAAGAAACTATTGGTGGAGAATTAAACAGCAGCACATAGATCCAGCCTGGGGATGCCCATACTTTGGGTGCTAAGAAGAGGATAGGTGGGGCATGATTCAGTCTCACGTCATATTTTAACAGGTGGAAAGATCTACCAGATCCTTCACAAAGATTTCAGGCTGACTCCTTTGTTGCACATACATTTGTGACATAAAAAACACACCAAGGCAAGGTGAGGAATGAGAGAGGTGTTCCTGTCTCTATTGCCATCTTCTAGCTATGCAAAATAGCAGTCTAGCCAAGCATTTTGTTTGGGGAGGTTAATTTTTCAGTCCCATATACGAAACATTTCACAAGAGCCTATCTTTGTAAAAGAAGAGAAAAGGAGAAAGAAGAGGAGAATTGGAGGGTGAGGAGGAAGAATAATGAGATAAAATTGAAGGGAAGTTATTTTCCTCTTGTTCAAACGCAAGTCAATCACTCACACAGAGATGAAGGCAACAAGAAAGGGAGGCTTCCTCCCACACCACACTGGAATCTCTTTAGGAGAAAGGAAATGTGGGGCAGAGGACTAAGCAAGCAGCAGATGCTCCTCTGCAAATCTTAGAACCCACCTTCTTAGTTACCTGTCTCCGTTTTGGAAATAAATCTATGACCATGTAAGCAGACAATGGAACCCACCCCTTCACATTTCATAGAAGAACCAATCCATTTGAATGAATGGCAACATAAAAGTTTCATAGTGGACCTATGTATTTGTAACATCCAGTTTATAACTTTAAAAAAAGTAATTGAAAAGCAGTAATCTTAGCCTTGTCAAAAATGAATGTTAGTTGTAGCATTGTCCTGTTTCCAAGGGGCAAGCATGAGTCAGTCGATGAACAGCACAAAGAAAGCTTTGTGAAAGGTGTACACCCATGTGTAAATTTCTCTTCTAGCTCTCTCATCACTCTGCAAGATGGTGCTCTCCAGATGTGTAGCACTAAAATTTCCACCACCTCCACCCAAGGCAGCTCTTAGCCATGCTGGGTTGAAATTATGGGAGTTGTAGTCCTGTTGCAGGGTTGCAGGAGCCCAGAGAACACAGAGACCACAGAGCAAGAAAAAGCGTAATTTATTACGCACGGGCTTTTGGCTGGATGTCTCCAAAAGACCAAAAGCCCTGAATTCAAGTTTCACAGCTCTTTTATAGACAAACTTCACAGCATACACAAAGATCACAGGCAAAGATCGCAGGCATGTCTCGGTCCGCCCCTCCGGGGTCACAAATACCACATGCTGTTACTAGCTAATTACCCCCGCACTCAGACCCCGGAAAGTGCTTATCTACAATCTGCAATTACCGCAGCCAGTCAATAAACGACACCCTGGCTACGTGATCAACATCCTAGCTACGTGACACATTGGCTCTCGTGACCTTTTTACCCTTCTTAAATCTTTCTCCGTTCCTCTGACCTAAGCCCCCAGCTTCTACTTTATTTCTACTTTATTATTTCTAATTCATACCTATATCAGTCCAACACATCTGGAGAGCAGCAGCGTGGAGGAACATTGGTCTACATGATAAAAATCACACACAAAAAAAACCTACATTCACCAAGCAGAACAGTCAGCTAGAAAAGTATGTTTTTCATTCTATAAGGGCATGATTTTTTAATATGAAAAACCCAATTTGGTTAGAAATCGTTTTGCCATCCAAAAAAATCAACTATAAAGTTCCAGATATTTGAAATTATTTCATTCCATCACCAAATGCAGTCCCAATATTAACTAAATATTCTTGAAAACAAACAAGTGTACTGCAAAGGATGTTGCAGTAATATATATAAAAAAAAACTTTGACCAAACAAGCTTCCAGCAAGTGGAAAGTGCCTGCTATATTTTATATATAGGCAAACTCCTTGTAGAAATCTCTACCTGCCTCTTTCCTCTCCTTTCGTCCAACCCAGTAGACAGTTTCCAAGAAATCCTACGTATATCCTAGTTAGAAATGAATTTTAAAACACAGCATATTCAAAACTTACCCTTCTAAGCTGTGACCCCACTCACTGATATGAGGAAAAAAGACGAAATAAGAATGGAGCTGAAAGAATTAGAGCTTCTGGTAACACTCCAGAGCAGCAAGAATGTGCTAGCTCACCTGAACTCTGATGCCACTCCCTTTCTTTGGTTGTATTCTCTCTTAATCATCCCTCTTGGCAATTTACACATGATAGAGAAAGGCATTCTGGTTGAACTTGCCAAGTATAAAGCTACAGAAAGCCTGTAACATGCTCCAGCAGGAAGCAGGCGTCTTATGAAGACTTCTTTCTTGAGGGAATTTTGCAAAGAAGGCCTAGCAAAAGGTCTGGGGTGGTGGATACTTGTGCAGTCTGAAAAGTGTAACAATTGACATATATTGCTCTTGCCTTTCACAACAGGTGGTCTGCATCCTCAAATGAAAGGAAGCAAATGCCAGTGAATCAAATTATATCGTTCCACTTTCAGTTTTCTGGCTCACTTTTAGAAATACATCTCTGACTGTGTTAAAAACAGGGATGCATGTTGACAGATTTCTTCTATATTTTAGACATTTTCTTTAACATAAGTGGATTTGCAGTTTGAATCCACGCAGTCCCCTCTATCTGTGGATGAGCTATGAAGAATTCAGAAGCTCTCACTTGCATTTTTTATTAAACATAGATTGCTATTTCACATGAACACAGTTAACGAACCAGAGTCCTCATCCAGACTGGTCAAATTTATTGGGAGAATATGATTTTTACCCCTTTAATAACTGTTTTGTTTACAAGATCCAGCGCATTTCAAGCTGTCCTCCTCACCCTGCTTTCTGGAGCTTTTTTGTTCCTACCAACATAATGTTTTTGTAAAACTTTCTAGTCTGCCATCCTTCTCAAGAAAGAGGAAAAAAGTCTCTGGAAGCATCAAAACTTTCCAGTTCTTTTTGCGTAGTCCTTGAAATGTCCCAGGTTTCCCTGTCTCCCCCCTCCCTTGTGTTCTTTCTCCCTCCCACACACTGATTGCACGTCACATTTAGGCCCTTTCTGCACCTTACCTTTTTCTGGTGCTGGGGTGTGGGGATCAGGCGAGCAGCCTCCAGCAAGAGGCTCTCTTGTCCAGGGTCCTTCAATTCCACACGAGCTGCGTGCTCGCGCAAGAGCCCCACCTCTTCCTTCCGCAGCGCAGCCTGGGAGTTTCCCAGGCAGCGCTAGGGTAGAAGCTTGACCAGCGCGGCTCCAGAGGCTCTGCACGCCAGGTAAGTGCGCGCGGTGCCTGGGCTTCTAGCCAAAAATGAAAAGGTGCGCAATCGGCGCCTGCCAGCTCCTGGAGCATCGCACAATTGTGAGTGCGTCGTGCAGATTGCTCCTCACAATCACACGACACTCCAAGCCCTCTTTCGCATGGAAAATGCAATGCGCAAAGGACCTTAGTCTCAGAAGAGGCAAATACTGGAGAGCCCCCAATGGAATCCACAGGAAAAAAAAGTGCTCAATTTTTTCATTTTGAAAAAAGCTCAACATAGTTCGGTCTATGTATATATTACAGTCATCTTCTTCAAGGTCTACATAAAAACAAATGTAAAGGTAAAGGTAATGGTAATATTAAAAAACAAAAGGACGACAAGATAATACCTACCTAAAACATAGTAACCATTTTAATTTTTCTGTACTACTTAAAGCGTATTCATACCAATATGAAATCTAACCACAGAAATTTCTGAAAGATCTCATTCCATTTCCTGGGCCAAAAGAAAAAAAGTGAACTAGGCTTAAGTTTATTTTATTTTAGCAGATGGTCAGAGAAAAAGGGGGGTGGAAAGAGAAGGGGAGTGAGATAATCTACAAGGATGGATCATGCTACCAGGTTAGAAGACGTTCTGCAAGCCATTACAAAAAATGGGAGGAAATCCAGTTCTTCATCGAATCCTCCAAGATCCAAAGACTTTAATTTTAAAATCCACTCCACTTCTTTTTTCAAACAGAATCTCATCATTATTATTATTTACTTTCTCTATAGCCAAAATTTGAGACCTTTTGCAGGATGAGAGCATTCCAAGAAATGATTAGTTTCTTATACTTGAAAAGCGTTCTATACTTTTTTGAGAGATCTTGTTGTATTTCCCACATACATCTTTGCAATGTATAGCATAGCTAACAAAATTGTCACTGCAAGTAGTAAAGTGAGCCAAAGTATACCTCTGTTTTATGGTTTCAGGCATCTGGCACCTGCAATAGACACATTGGCCACAGGGATGGTCTGGCTGTACCCATATGAGAATTCATGGATGTTTTTGTTCCCTGAAATTGCTATTCACCAAAATATCTCTGATGTTCTTCGTTCTTGTAAATGAAATTTGGGGCTTTTCTTGACAGCCTGGTATGTGTTGAATTACTTTATTTGCTGGTGTGTAAGACTCATTTTTTCCCCAAAAAAATACTGTTTGAAAATGGGGCATGTTATATGCTGGTGTATCTTATACACCAGCAAATAGTATTTGCTAGTGTATAAATGGGGTGTGGCTTATACACAGGTGTGCCTTATACACCAGCAAATACGGTATGTGCCAGCATTTTTTGATGGAACCCTGTAAACTGTTAGTGATACCACTGAAGGTGAAAGTGCCATTGAGACAGTTGTACTGTGATCTATCTCATGTTTCCTTTAGTAGTGCAGAATGTGGTTTTTGAAATGCCATGTCTAAACCCTGAACCACCACATCATGTTGATACTCCCTGTCAATTAATTCATTGGTCAATATGCAGGTTTCTTTTCAAAGGTCACTTTAATAAGTACAGTTCTATTTCGATCTAAGGCCATTTCCACACTACACTGCTCTAGTGCTATTATTCCACTTTCAACAATCTATGGAATTCTAGGCTTTCTAGTTTACTAAGGCCAAAGAGCTCTTTGGCTGAGAATTCTAAATGCCCCTCCCTAAACTGCAGAACCCAGGATTCCATAGGATGTTGAAAGTGGAATGTAGCAGTCTAGTGAGGAAATGGCTCAAGACTGAGATGCAGCCTAATACAATTGGGCAGCTTGAAGGGAGAATTAGCCCTTTATGATTTTTTTTTTTTTTTGGTAACACATAAAATATAGATATTCTAGGGCTAGATTTTACCATAAATTTTCATTCCCTCTTCTGATAAATAGCCCAAACTGAGACCCTCATCCATAGAGATTTTAATAACTATTAATAATTAACCTTTAACAAATTATTATTTATGTATAAACTATTAATTTAATTAATTGTAATTTAACCACAACAACAACGCCCTCGTGCATGTTTTAAATTTGATCTGCAGTGCACATGCACACACCTTAATGAGCAGAGAAGAGAGAAAAAAGTGCTAAGGGAAGAGACTATCGCAATCTCTCCCCACAGTTTGCAAAACTGCTCCTTAAGCAGAGGAAAGGGAGAGGGGGATGAGTGAAAGAGAAAATCAGGATTCCCTGTTCAGTTAAAGGTGCCAGAAAGTTCTCTTGTTGTATATGGGTTGAGGGGTGTGATCTCAATCAGCACAATAATCAATGAGCAGTGATGTAGACTCGAGTTGACTGACTCGGACTCAAGTCAGACTTAAGTTGCTTCAATGAGTCAACTCAGACTTGACTCAGCAATAAATGATGCACTGATTCAACTCGACTTGAGACTTGTATATTTTTAGTGACTGACATGCTGCCCTTGGTTGAGTAACATAACACATTCATCTAGAAACCTTGCGACTTTGAACAAGGCTTCCATATCTTTTTCCCTACTGGTCACATGACAATTTGTCTCAAGCCCAAAATGTGAGTGTGTTTCTCAGAGGGGAACAGCAAATGTGTTAGGCAACAGGCTTGAGAAGGAAGAGTCCTTCCTTTTAAAGCTTTTGAAGTTTCAGTAACAGGGAGTAAGAAGGATCCTATTCCCACTTCTGAAAAATCCTCCAGCTTCGGGAAGAGGGAGTAAGAAGAATCCTATTCCTCACTTCTGAAGCTGCAGACTTTTTTATGCCCTTTGACACAAAAGCCTCCAGCTTCAGGAAGCAGGAGATAGAAGGATCCTATTCCCCACTTCCAAAGCTGCAGATGGCAAAATCGCAAATGTGGAGGGCTGCTTAAATTGTTAAAACTGACTTTATTTGACTCTGTCCAGAAATTCTGGAATACAGGTTGGGGTATAAAGTTGGCTCCCAAACTCTAGACTTGACTTGAAAGTATCTTCAAGGACTTGAGGTTTGACTTGAGACTTGAAGGTAGAGACTTGAAACTTGACTTGAGACTTGGACTAAAAGACTTAAATACATCATTGTCAATAAGGATAACTAGACGATGAACTTTGTTTTTTAAAAAAGAGTGTGTGGATGTGAAATAGGAAGAAGAAGCTCAAAGTGACATTGAATGTAGCTGATTTGAATGTTAACGACTCCAGGCTGTCCCCTCAGTTCCAGACCTTGGGCTCCTGTCATTTCCCTGGCTTCTTTTTCCCCCAAGATCCCACCCCCGGATTGGGCACTTGGGCCTCAAGGTGATCCACATGTGGAACAATGGTTGTGTTCTTCTGTGGGCTCACTATTATAAGTATAACCAGACTCTCTATCAAAATTGAATAGGAACAGCCAGACACAATTATAATAAATAAAGTTTATTAATATACAATTCGCCCCTGAACTATTTAAACATTCACAGCTTCCCAAAATCCTATTCAGTTCTTACCCCCGGTTGACTGTCCTATTATTTCCCTATCTCTAGGCCATCTTTCCCATGTCCCTCTGCAATTTTTCCCTATTTCTAGGCCATCTTTCCTCTATTTGCCTTTTGTCAGAGGCAAGTCTCTATTTTGTATCCTTTCTCCTCTGTACCCCCCACCCCCTTTACAGCATTCCCTGAGTTGTGATTGGCCAGCACTAACCAGGCTTGCTCAGCTCCTCCCTTAACACAGCACACTATGCATTTTATTTTTTTATTTTTTTAAAAAAAGAGTGTGTGGATGTGGAAACAGGAAGAAGCAGTACAAAGTGACATGAAATGTAGTTGATTTGAATTAATTGCCAGTCGGGATGAACTCCTACTTATGGTTAGTGGAAACAATCTAGCATCAAACTATAGTTAATGACACTGGCATGTTTTCACTAACTGTAGTTAAAACTAACTATAGATTAGATTTAGAATAACATACTTAACTGTGGTTAGTCAGTGAAAGCTTCTGATTTTTTCATGTCTAAATCAGAGCTGGAGAAAGAAAAGGGAAAGATAGGCTCTTTCTCATAATGTTAAACCAGGACCCATGTGTATATGAAAGCATGTGTGTGAAAGTTCAATTTCAGTTCTGACAGCAAATTCAGGAATGTTCTTAGATGTACTTTGCTTCTCAATTCTATGACTTCTGACTGAGCCATCTGGTTTTGATTTGTAGACCTTAGAGTTCTGGTGAAAAACAAAGTAGATTATATATAATTCATACATCAAGAAGTGCCAGGTGCACATTGGAAGAAACTGTGTGATTTTACTTGTGTCAATTCATTTTAATAGCCATGATGCACATAACTATTTTTTACCTACCATGGCAGAGGCAGTCATGAATCTTGCATGTCAAGCATGGAATAGGTCTCAAAAAATTAGGAGTTACCACAACATAACCACCAAATTTTATGTACAGAATCTTATGAAAGCAAACCAGTATATGACAGTTCCTAAGAGTGATTATCTCAGGGCAAGATATCTGACACGGCATGAAAACTGTAGCCCTACAGTTTGTTCATTCTTCAGAGTTCAGGCCAAGTAATGCATTGCCACTCCCTAGGAAGAGCTAGAGTGGTTTGTTTGAACATGTCGTGGGATTATCATTCTCTTCTCCAAAAACTCACTTCAGCAAAATAATGTAATAGTATAAATTCAATGGGACTTTCCTAAATTAACACTGCAGTTATAGCTATCTGCTAAAATGTAGAAGCTACTCTCTAAACATGCAAGACTAGTATTGTCTACATTCTACTGTATACAACTGATCACAACTTTGAACAGTCATTTTTTTTAACTACAATTCCCATTTTCAAGTACTTTGTCACTTTCTACCTCTGGTACCAAAGTTTCTGTTAAGAAAGTACTTCCAGGAAAGCATCTACTTTGTTAACTAAGGTATACCTGTATATGTATATGTGTGTGTGTAAATTGTGAGAGAATGAGAGACAGAAGGAGAGTTACCCAATTCATACATTTCAGAAAGTGGCCTAATTAGCCCAAAACACGAAGGGGAACTATGCAATCCTCCACATGTTGGACTGCAATTCCCAAGTTTCCTCCTCAATTAGCTATCCTAGCTAAGGCAGCAGAGAGTTGCAGGCTAACAACATTTGGATCCTTCCTCCGCATTGTTCCCATGCTTTCTTCAACATACCACAGAACTGTGTGTTGCTTTTACCGTACCACACTTTTGGCTCTTTGTCTATTACTGTAATACTTGAATTGTGTGCCGTGAAATTCTTTTCAATGACGATTAGCAGGTTTATCCATTCAAACCTATCCTCTACCAACAACAGCTATAATTAGTCTTGCATGCCCACTGCAGTTTAGAAAGCACAATTTCCAACTATGTGAGTAGGTGAACAGTGCCTGGCAAGCAAGAACACAGAAAGCTGTCTCAGCCCACATCAGACTCTTTTCTCATCAAGCCCAGTATTGCTTACTCTGACTGGGAGTGGTTATACAGCATGCTTCCTCAATCCAGACAATGGCTTTGCTGATTGAAATGATTGGAACTACAATCTACCACATTTGAAAAGTGACAGGTTGGAGGGCTTTGTTGTACCATAGGATTGAAGAATTTGTGGCCATCCAAATGCTCTTAGGCTACAACTCTCATTATCCCCAACCATTCAAATAATGTTGGAGTCCACCAACACCTGGAGGGTCACACAAGTTCCTCGCCACTGCTATACTAGGTGCAAGTCTTTCATATTACTTACTACTTTTAACTAGGGACATTAAAGACAGAACATTGGACCTTCTATGTGCAAGGCAGAATTTATGGCTCAAGCATGAAAGAAATGTAGTGAGGATAGACCCCTCACTTGGGTCAAGGTTCTGCTCTAAAAGTTGGTGGTTTTCAAATAGGAACAGGATTTGAGGACTATATGTGTCACACATTAGTATTTCCTAGAGTTATGTCTATACAACATATACAATAAGGAAAAAGAAAAAGAAAAAATACAAATAGAGTAATTAAAGAGCTATCCTGGAAGAACCTAGAATAAATGCAAGTTCAATTCATTTCAAGTGTAATTAGAAATATAATGAAAACTATCTCACCCAGGTGCTGAGATGATAGATACATAGCTATATGACAGCACAAGTATGGCTTGAAATAACATTTTGCAAAAGCTTTGCATGTGGTCAGAAGATTAGTCCAAATATGCTGTCTAGTAGTGGCTGATGGCTTCCATTACACTCTGGATTTATACAAAATACAAAATCTGCTCTGGATTTAACAGAATTGAATACTACTCCCAAAATACATTTTGCACTATGGATAGCTCCTTTGAAGTTCAGACTTAAATCTAAAGCAGAGGTTATCAGGATACCATCAAAGGCCATTTGTGCCCTACACTGTTATAGTGCTATTATTCCACTTTCAGCATTGGCTCTTTCCACACGTGGAGGGGGAAACAGGGGGAAACACACTAAAATGGAGCTTACAGGCAGCCAGGTAAGTCTGTCACCATGCGGAGCAGCGCGAGCTCGCTGCTCCGCAGTCCTGTGGCATCCAAAATGGCAGTTTCGGTGTCCAAAATGGCAGCTCCACCAACTGGAGAAGCTCGCCAGCCTAAAGCCCACCCCCAGCAGATCTGCAGGCACGCACTAGTGTGCACCTGCAAATCTGCACCGGAGCGTGGCGACGGAGCTGCATGGGGCTGCGCGCTCCGTGCTTTTTAAAAACCTCTGAAAAGAGATTTTTAAAAAACACGCTGCGCCACCAGTTCCGGTCACTTCGGAATGGGTTGAGGTGCGGAACTACAAAAAGTAGTCCACCCCAGTCCACTCTACGGTGCAGAAAACCTCCATTGGAGGTCGCTCTGCACCATTTTAATACCCCGGTGCAGAAAGGGCCATCCTGTGGAATTCTGGGGTTTGTAGTTTACAGAGGCCAAAGAGTTCTCGGGCCGAGAATTCTAAATGCCCACTGCAAACCCCAGGAATCTGTAGGATGTTGAAAGTGGAATAATAGCACTATAACAGTGCAGTGCAGAAATGGCCTCAGTTTCCTGGTCCCCATCCAGCCTGTTTATTATAGAATCATACAATCATAGAGTTGGAAAAGACCATAGTCTACCCACTCCAACCCCCTGCCATTCACAAACACACAAAACACTCTTGACAGATAGCCATCTAGCCTCTTTTTAAAAACCTCCAAAGAAGGAGACTCCAGCACATTCCGAGGCAGCGTATTCCACTGTCGAACAGCTCTTACTGCCAGGAATTTCTTCCCAATGTTTCAGCAGAATCTCTTTTCCTTTAGTTTGAATCTCTTGCTCTATGTCTTAGTCTCTGGAGCAGCTGGAAGCAAGTTTGCCCCATCTTCTATATGACATCCTTTCAAATATTTAAACATGGCTATCACATAGACACCAGATACCAGTTCAGTGCCACCAAAAACTCCCATAACCATGCTGGTGGTGGTGTTATGTGCCTTCAAGTTGTTTCCAACTTATGGTAACCCTAAGGCAAACCTATAGCAGCTTAGGGTCACCATAAGTTGGAAACAACTTACAGGCACACAACAACAACAACAACAACAGCAACAGCAACAACAACAACAACAACATTTCTAGAAATAGTGACTGGATAGTAGAAACTCTCGCCATCAGTGTGATGCCCAGAAAACTGTTACTTTAAGCAGGCACAGCAATCCACACATTGCATCCTGACTTCTGCTTTGTTAGCAGTGCAGTTTATGGCAACAGGCGTTAACTTACCCTCCGGATCAAACAGGAACAGCAGCACTGGAACACACAATGGGATTTTGATGAAATTACAGTCAGACAAATTCAGGACATGATGACAAGGACAAGACATTTCTAGGCTTTGAAGGAATAGGGGAAAAGCAGACTTTAGGAAGGCTACTTTTTGGACTACAGTACCCAGAATCTAATGGCCATGCTGGCTGTGAGTTTCTGGAACTTGTAGTCTAAGGGCCCTTCCACACTACCTAATTATAGTGCTATGATTCCACTTTAATGGCCATAGCAATATACTGTGGAATCCTGGGGTTTGTAGTTTAGGAACATACTAGAGGTCTGTGGACAGAAATTTTAAATAGCCCCTTCCTGAACTACAAATCTCAAGTTTCTACCCAATGTTGCTATGGCAGTTGAAGTGCAATGATAGCACTGTAACTGAGGAGTGTAGAAAAGTCCTGAAATGTAAGTTTTTCAAGTTCTGTGAGATAGGAGTAATAGACAGTTGTTTAAACTTTTTACATGAATGTGGGTGAGGCTAATTCATGTTATTGCTTGCTTCTTCCCCTGGAAGTTTGGAATATGGTTGCAAGCAACAAATACAATGTGCTATCCTTTTAGAGTTTCCATTGATGGAACACACCCTGATGTTCCCACATACATATCTTTTTAATCATGCACGATGATGCCCTCTGTGGCTTTCCAGATATGAATTAACTAATAAGCCAAACTCATGACTAACAGGAGAAGTGGAAACAGTCCCATAGTCAGCGTCAAGTATTCTTTATCCACATGTGCACCTTTGACATCTTTTGTTCATACACTCTTCCTAGACCATTCCACTGACATAATTTTCAGATTGTTGTTTCTATTTTCTTGCATCCGTCTCTCATGGATTCCCTCAAAGCCCAGATATAACTTCTAGTGCTACAACTACAATTCTAGCTATCCAATGTGGACAAATGAGCATTAAGGCTTTTCATGGCTTTTGTGTTTTTCAGGTGGAGTGAGAATTGTGCATGCTGTAAGATGTTGAACATCAGCTCTCAGTGTTCCTCACTGTTTGACTAATGACAATTCAGTGACATCTGGAGAGCTGTCCAATTCCCATCTCTGCTTTAAAGGAAATGCTTCCTCCTTGCAGATTCAGCACTACTTTATCCTTTCCTATGTATCCCTGTGGCAGCATTAATTTTCTTTTGCACAGCTTCTCTGTGAATATCAGAACCTCCCAAGAGAAAGGACACAGAAGTATGAGGCCTTTTCCACATTTTGTATTTAAAACGGGGCGGCGCATCCTCCAGCGAGGACGTTTACACTTGGGGGAGAACTGGGTCCGGACTACTTAATGTTTGTCCGGACTTCAGCCCGCTCCGGAACGCCCAGAACTGGTGGTTCCCCATGCTATTGAAAGACCGATTAAAAGAGGTCCACCCCAGTCCGTCACTGCCTGAAGTGTAGATTTGCAGGCTCGCACCAGTGTGAGACTGCAAATCTTCCAGGGGCGGGCTTCTGGCTGGTGAGCTTCTCCAGTTGGTAGAGAACCTCTGCCAACCGGAAGCCTCCATTTTCGTCTCCAGGGAGTGTGTAGCGTGGGCATGCGCTGCTCCGGATCGTCGTGGATCGTCAGGGGGAGCGTGCCAGTCCAGTGAGTAACGGACTGCCTCATTTCCCCCACAAAGTGCAGAAAAGCCCCGAGTCCACTATTTTTTAAAAAAAGTGAAGGAAATCATTTCACACAGAAGAACCTACATGGAGAAATTCACAAGTGTAGCTGTTAAAGGGAAAACACTAATTCCCTAGAAAGGATTAATAACAGGCAATAAAACAGTCAAACTTCCAAGCAATAAAAGTTTATTTTGAATTACCAGGGATCTTTGTTGAAGATAATCTCTTGGATAAGCAATTTACCTGAGCATATCCTGAGGACTCTGGCTTGGGGCAGGCTGATGTAGAAAGCAGCCAACTCCCCACAATGTAGAGAAATTTCACTTAAACTGCATTGAAAATTCTCCAGACGAAATATCTCTCTCACTACTTAGGCATAGTAACTTTCCAATCTTCTCTGTTCTTTAGACAATTGCTTGGGCGCTGGAACTACCACCACAACCCTACAGCCTCCAGAATATTATTTTTTGACAACTGACAGCTTGTGGCTACTAGCTGCCACTAGACTGAGTGGAAAAGGAAAAACAGTTTAGTAGTTAGTAGTAGTAGTTGTTACTCCACTGGAAAAAACCTATCCCGGGCTCTACAATTTTGATATTAAACATGATTCCATGTGCTTGAGAGGTTGCCCAGATGAGTACGTAGGCAGTCATGGTCAAACGACCGAAAACCAGGTCAGGCCAGTAAAATTCCCAGACACGTAGCCCCAGGAGACCTCAAGCTGGGCAAACCCCCAATAAACAAAGGGTCCTCAGTCCCTGAGAAGCCGACTTGAGGGGATTAGTGTGTTTGCCCCAAGTTGAGCAAATATCCTATCAAGCAAGGACCATTTACATGAAGTCACACACAAACAAATGCAGCTGAAGATCCTGAGACTTTGGCAACACTTTGTAATTTCATCACGCAAAGGACGTTACCTTTGTGGAGCTTCTTTCTCATTGCAACACCCATTGTTCTCCCCGGGAAATGATTAGCCCTCCAGGTACTTTTTCCCCTACAAATAGTCCCAGTTTTTGAGTGGTTCTTTGGATCACTCCTGGTCATCCCAGCAGACCATTTCTCTGTCCGTTGAGTAATCCCCTCAGCCCTCTCTGTGCTGAGCCACACTTCTCCGCTGTCTTTCCTGGACCAAGGACTTCAGGAAAAGGTGCAGTATTACCCCAGCTCCAACCCCTTCAATATTCCCCTATTCAGTTTCCTCTCTTTTGCTTCTTAATAGGTCTTGAGTGAGTGTGTGAGTGATTGCATTGGTGTGTGAGACTTTCATACAATGAAATCATTTATTAGATATCTTCATTTGGTTTTTGGCTTGGCCTGACCCCATAAAAACTGGGTAAAAAGACCCCGCTAAGTTACCTTGCCTCTCACATTGCTATTGCTCGTGCTCTGGCTAGTTTCCATTCCCCATCATGTGGAGCACACTGAGGTGTCCCCCAAGGGACCCCAGAAATCAGGGTAACATAGTAGTAAGTATGGTTTCATTTAGTGGTTAGTAGTTTAGTAGTAAGCTGTTTAGTAGTTAGTATGTGAGAGCCAGTATGGTGTAGTCGTTTGAGCATGGGACTATGACCCTGGGTCTTAGGTCATAATTCTCAGTTAAAACAGCAGTACATGCTTCTGATGAAATATGCTTGGAGGAGGGGAGGAAAAGTTAGGAAAAAAAATGGAAATAGCCAACAAAACTTTATGTAAAGAAGAGACAGAAATGTGTTTAAAATGTTTTATTCCAAGAAATTTGTTTTTGTGTGTCTTCAAGTTGTTTCTGATTTATAACAAACCTATCATTTCTATGATTCTATCAAGGGGTATTCTCAGCTGTGGAGGTTTGCCATTGCCCTCCCCTGAGCCTGAGAGAGTATGACTTGCCCAAGGTCACCCAATGGATTTTTGTGGCCAAGCAGGGATTCGAATCCTGGTATCCAGAGTTGTAGTGCAACACTCAAACCACTACACCAGGCTGGTTCTTCATCACACCTAGAACTCTTATACTTGCTCTGTTCACATTTCCTTTGTAAATTTGTCTGTCCCTTTTCTTTAAATGCCTTAACTTTATTTCTTAATGCTCAACTGAATCTTACAGTACTGAGATGCAAAACATTTGGGGACTGAAGGAAAATTTCAAGTGGGAATTTTATTGGGAGGGCAATACCCTCATTTTTTCATCCCTCCTCCCCCATAGCTATATCCCTGCCTGGTCCTCTCTCTCAGAAGATATATAGCTTGGATCCAGCAGGAGACACTCTCAGTAGCAGCGGTGCTGGAGCAAACATTCAACAAAGGGCAATTGAAATCCTTGCACAAATATCCTGTTTCATCTTGGTCCCTAATCCAAATGAAGTGGAGAAGCTAAGCAAGGAGAGGATCAAGAGAGGCCATGGAATAGTTTCTGGGAGGGAAGACAGGCAAGTCTGGGGAGGGCAGGGCCAGCCAAAACACAGATTTGTAGAGGTTCACATTAGACTTGGAAAGGCAACCTGACGCAAAGTGTAATCTGATAACAGTGTTGCTGTGGGAAGCCAGTGTCAAATTCAAGAATAAATTCAAAGGGTGGATGCCAACTGAGGAACAGATAAAGCTGGTAACTAATGAAGTTGAAGTCAGCTTGCCGGCAACTAACTACAAAGTAATAAGAAACATGAGAGTCACTATGAAGCCAAATTATACGTAATTTAAGACCTGGCTTGCTTAAGAGTGGAGAGGCTAGGACTGAGATCTGATTTTCCAAAACTCAACTTGTACCTAGTTGCACACCAGCATCCAAGGAGCCTCAGGTCTGGAAAAGCTGCTTTCCTTTGGAAGTTCCTAGCTAGTTTGTGCCTTAAAGTATGTACACCACTCGCAAGAGGCAACCTGTGTCTGCACCTTCTGGCACTGATGCTCTCCAGAACTGAATGTTCACTTCGCTACCTCCTCTGACTCTGCTAGCAAGGTAGGTTTTTTTGGGCCCTGTCTATGGATCCCTCAGGTCTTTTCTTGCTTAAGGGACAGATGTAGTCTCTTGCAGTGTAGGAATGGTGCCTGCAAAAGTACTAGAGTTGACAGGAGTCTCCTGCAGTCTGGAGTCTTGGAATTTTCATCAGAGGACTTTGTCCCAGTTAGGAATGATACTAAAGGGTCTATGGTGTTACATACATTGTAAAATGTTAAGCGTTTCTTTACTCAGGATGGCAATCATGTAGCAGATGTCATTGTATTGCAACTCCCAGCATTCCTCAGCACTAGTTCTCTTTGGTAGGGCTGATGGAACTTGTAGAACGAAAACATGAGGAGAGTCTCATGATTTCTACCACTGCATTGGTTGGTATGTATTGTTGGGGTGTATATGAAGAATGGTGACAGATGTAGAATGTTAGGTGGAGCATATTTCATAAGGACGGTGACTGGCTGAGAGAGTGAGAGTGGGAGGTGCTGCTGAGAAATGAGACCAAGGAAGAGAATGTCTTGTAGGATTAAGGTCTAGCTAAGTACAGAGTGTGAAAGGTCTGAGTTGTGAAAGGAGAGAAAGAGATTATGTCAGGAAAACTTTTGTGATGTGCTCAGCCTCAGTTTCTTCCCAGTATATTAATGTAAAAGAAATGCAACTACAAGTTAGAGAGTCAAGAGTAAAATAATATCCTTTAAATTGTACTTAATAAAGGTATATTTATTATTCATTATAATCAGTTCTACCTCATGGTCACTGTGCCAGTGTTATAGCAAAAGGGAACTAAGAGTCTTTAAAAAAAAGCAGCCTTATATGGAGATTTAATGGCAGCAAAATTTGCTGATGGCAGCAAAATTCTAAGATTTGGATTTTAAATGGATTTACCACAAGTTTTGCTTAGCAGTGGGATCACTAGGATGAGATCACCCCAGGTGCCTAGAACCTGCAGCTGGCACTGTTGCGAATGAAATTGCACTCAAGTTCTTAACTCTCAGGCACTAGGATGGAACATTTTAGTACTCTGATGCCACATTTTATTGCAGAAACCACACAGAACTAGACCTACAGAATAGGAACTGTATGTACCCTGAGCAGCTGCCAAGTACCTTGTGCAAAATCTAAGCCACTGCTTTTAAAAAACAGAAAAGAGCTGGGACAAATCTACTGGGTTTTTTTTCTCCATCATGATATATTTTTGTCCCAGGCAATATAACACACTGGAACTTTACAAGTTCCCTGAACCATGATACAACAAATGGACCCATTTGGGCTTGAGGTGGGGGACACTGGCATTCTCATTGGGGTCAGGAAATAGAAGTATACATTTAATCCTAACACTCAATACTCTAAAATTCCCCCTGGGGTTTGAAAATACTCTACTACCACATTCAATGCAAGGTTTTTGTTTTGTTTTATTGTTTTGCTTTGTTTTGCTTTGCACCGGGGCATTAAGGTTAATTTGAAAGAACAGAACATTGTCTGGAACAAACAGGAATTCACATTTAATCAAGTACATTGTACATTTAATAAGTTGTTCAGAGAGCTGGCAAAATCAGCTGCACAAAAGAAAACCTCTAGATCAACAGGCTCATCGGTTCTCCAGAATGGCAGTTTCCTATTGAGCCAAATCCCCAAACTAGTTCAAAAAGCAACTGCATGTGTGTATGCATGTGGTCATTTAGAGAGGCAGTTTCTCAAAAGTTGCTTACCAGAAAAACTATGAGATACGTAGATACCATGCACACATACACAGGATCAATAATTCAGCCTTTTTTTTCTTTCTGTATCTGAGGATGATAAAATACAGGGCAGGAGAATTGCTATTCTCCTTTTTAGACACATGGTGGCACCATAATTTCATAAGATTCACAGAATTATAAACTCCCTACTGTAGGCTATGTTTCAGAGGAAGGAACTGGCAAAACCACCTTTGAGTTTTTCTTGCCTACAAAACCCCCATGAAATTCAGAGTCACCGTAAGTTGACAGGCAACTTGAACCTCTGGAGGTGATTGCTGCCATCCTATGGGCAACAAGAGAATTCACATGTAACAAGAGCACTGTCTCTCTCCCTTGGTTTGCAAACCTCATTTCATGTAACTTACGGTAGAAGCGCCTTACCCAAGTACCCAGAAAGACTTGAAGCCTGCACAAATGATAGTTATCCTTCACAAAGAGAAATCCCACCATAGATTATTGTAAGGTGTGTCCCAAGATTTTCTTGGCTAATACTTTTTTACGAATTGCCCAATTCCTGCAAATCAATCAGTTTAAAGTTAGTCTAGTTTCAGCCCTCTACTCAGGGCTACAGAATTTAAACTTGATGGCTATGAGGACAGCTTGGAAATAATGCAAAATTTATTTACTAACTACTAAAAAAAAGATACCAAGTTGATATTATTAAATGAAAATTACACTAATGATTGGAGTAAGAAATGGACACAATTTGTCCATTTTTAGTATTGGTGTCTGGAAATTACCTTTAAGATTTCAATTGCATATTGTATATTCAATTGGAAAGATATACTGTCAGATACCTTCTATTTTTAACTGATTTTTACTTTTTTTAAAAAAAAACTAATGTGTTAGTAAGAATTGACGCACAGAATTCATTTGACAATTTACACCAAACATTTCTGAATTAAGATCAACAAATTAGCTTTTATGTTTCCAAGTGCTGCTCTAACGCATTTGAACATACATAAGAAGCTTGCATGTAAATATAGACACAAGTACCTGAAAACATGGCCTGTCATAATTTCATATGCAGATCAAGCCCATTTTAACCTCTGATAAAGGATTACTGGTCAATAATTTTTTTTCAGACATATTGTTAGCTAAAAATCACTGCAAGAAAGTCTGGTGAAGAATAAAGAAGTTGTGGTTGTTATTGTTGTTGTGTACCATTAAGTTATTTCCCACTTATAGCAACCTTCTCACAGTGTTTTCTTGGCAGGATTTGTTTGGAGGCCAGTTGCCTTTGCCTTCCTTTGAGGCTGAGTAGGTGTGACATGGCCAAGGTCGCTCAGTGGGTTTCTATGGCAGAGCAGGGATTTGAATCCTGGTCTCCAACACACAAACTGCTATACCACACTGGCTCTCTACATGTGTAGTATACAGCAAAAATGCTTGGTACAGTGGAAAGCAAGAGCCAGCACGATATAGTGGTCTGAGCATCAGACTACGACCCTGAGATCAGGGTTCTATTCCTCACTTGGCCATGGAAACTCACTAGGTGACCCTGGGCATATCACATACTCTCAGCCCCAGAAAACCCAGTTGCATTTTCGCCTTCGGGTCACCATAAGTCAGAAACAACTTGAAGACACACAACAACAACAATGGAAAGCAGTAGGAAAAGAAAAAGAGCACACTATAGGTAGATTGCTTCAGTCAAGGAAGACATGACCCACAGTTTGCCTAGCCTGACTCAATGATTCAGTCTGTCTTTGCATTTTACATGCCAAGTTTTAAAGAATGAAAATAAATGGTTACTCTGACAGAACATTATCAAACAATTTATACCCTTTGTCTCATGATCATAATTATAATCAGATCACACCAGATGGTCCACTGTCTGGACAAAAAGTCATTCCCAATTTGACTTCCTAGGTTTGTGAACTTGAAACTCAGAATATTTTTTTTCAGTTCCCACTTAACAGCTTGACAAATCTCCATTCAGCCATGGAAACAGACTTAGGCCATTTCTGCACTACATTGTTATGGTGGTATTATTCCCCTTTCAACATCCTATGGAATCCTGGGGTTTGCAATTTAGGGAGGGGCATTTAGAATTCTCAGCCAGAGAGCTCTTTGGTCTCAGTAAACTACAATCCCCAGAATTCCACAGGATGTTGAAAGTGGAATAATAGCACTATACCAGTGTAATGAGGAAATGGCCTTAGTGACCTCAGGTGACCCCACAAAACAGTGATACTTTTATTGATCCAATTCCAACTAAAAAAACCACAAAATACATCATACAAGCTTTCGAAGCTCCACTGGCTTCTTAATCAGGCAAAGGAATTTAAGATTATACAGGAGAAGAGAAATGATGATATTAGAGTTTTGTCTTAAGATGTTATTGCAACAAATGCGTCCAATAAAGTATCACTGTTTTGTGGATTTCGGATTTTGTTATATTTTGCTGTATGGCCAACACAGCTGCCCCGAATAAGTTTCCTGGATTTCAAGACATAAAATTTCACCACATCAGGGCAATCAAAAAAAAAGAGAGAGAGAAGGAGCCAAAAAAAGAGGGAGATTTACACCTTCAAAGTTTCTAACTCCACCAACGGTAAAACTCTTTAACTGGGACCACAGTTGCCATGTTTTACCCATGTCGTTGTGTTCTTTCAAGTCATTTCCAACTTATGGGAACCCTAAGGTGAACCTATAACAGGGTTTTCAGAGAATGTGACACGCCCAGGGTCACCTGGGTTTCCATGGCCAAGCAGACAATCAAACCATAAGCCATCAAGCCATAAGTGGGAAATCTACTACAGCATGCTGTCTCTTTTATCTATAGCACCTAAAAGTTTTCCAGATGTAACAGTACAGAGGTTTTTGGAGAAATTCAATGTTCACTGTCTAAGGCCATTTCTGCACTGGACTGTTATAGCGCTGATTGTTGCACTTGCAACATCTATGGATCCTGTGGTTTGCAGTCCCAGCCCCTCCCAAAACTGCAAACCCCAGGATTCCATAGGATGTTGCAAGCGCAACAATAGCACCATAATAGTCTAGTGCAGAAATGGCCTAAGAAAGGGGCCAGTAACCTCCACAGGACAGAGGCAGCTTGGATCTCAAGGAAAGTTACTTTTCTCTTGCTAATGGAGTTGAAATTGGCATACCTCAATTTTGTTGCTTCTCACTCCCCACATGGCCAGAGAGGGAGTAGCCTCTGCCTGCACTGATACAGATCGAGACCATGTTAACTGACAACGAAAGTATTTTGAATTTTGTTACGGATATATGTTGGCAGTCAAACTCTGCAAAGGCGGCAAGGTCCAGCAAGTTTCTTGCTTGTCTTGCAGACAATTTCATGGTCCAGAAGGTGGAAGAGGCGACAAGGGGATCAAATATTCTGGATCTGATCCTGACCAACAGGGAAGACCTTGTTAATGACGTAGAACTGGTTGGATCTTTAGGAGAGAGTGACCATGCCCTATTAGAATTTTGTATTCAGTGGGGAAGAGAAGGCAAGTGTAGCCAGGCATTCGTCTTAGATTTTAAAAAAGCAGACTTCTGTAAACTGAAGGAGCTGCTGGCTGAAATCCCGTGGTCAAGAATAGTCAATGAGAAAGGAGTTCAGGATGCATGGGAGTTCTTTAAAAGGGAGGACTGAAGGCACAGGCTAAAACTGTGCCATTAAGGAGGAAAAATGGAAGGCATCTGAACAAACCAGAATGGTTGACTAAAGAGCTCTCAGCTGAGCTAAGTATTAAGAAAAACATGTACAGGAAATGGAAGAAGGGAGAAATCACCAAAGAAGATTATAAGCAAGTAGCCAAGAGATGTAGGGAGAAGGTCAGAAAGGCTAAAGCACAGATCGAACTTAGGCTGGCCGGAGACATTAAAAACAATAAAAAGGGCTTTTTTAAATACGTCCGCAGCAAAAGGAAAAAGAAGGAGACGATAAGGTCACTGCGCAAGGAAGATGGTGAATTAATAACAGGAGGAAGAAAAAAGGCAGAACTCCTCAACACCTTCTTCGCCTCAGTTTTTTCCCAAAAGGATAAAAACACGCAACCTGGCGGTTGGGGAGCAGGTGAGGAAGTGGAGGAAATGCAGCACAGAATAGATAGAGAGGTAGTACAGGAATACCTGGCCACACTGGATGAATTCAAGTCTCCAGGGCCAGATGAATTGCATCCTAGGATTTTAAAAGAACTAGCAGAGGTCATTGCGGAACCTCTTGCTATAATCTTTGAAAACTCTTGGCGGACCGGAGAAGTTCCGGCAGACTGGAGGAGGGCAAATGTTGTCCCCATCTTCAAGAAGGGAAAAAAAGAGGACCCAAATAATTATCGCCCAGTCAGCCTGACATCAGTACCTGGAAAGATCCTGGAGCGGATCATCAAACAGTCAGTTTCTAATTACTTAGAAAACAATGCCGTAATTACGAAAAGTCAACATGGATTTCTCAAAAATAGGTCATGCCAGACTAATCTTATCTCTTTTTATGATAGAGTTACTTGCTTGATAGATGAAGGGAATGCTGTGGACATAGTATATCTTGATTTCAGTAAGGCCTTTGACAAAGTTCCCCATGACATTCTTGCAAAGAAGCTAGTAAGATGTGGGCTGGACAGGGCTACTGTCAGGTGGATTTGTAACTGGTTGACTGACCGTACCCAAAGGGTGGTCACCAATGGCAGATTCTCATCCTGGAGAGAAGTGACTAGTGGGGTGCCACAGGGTTCTGTCCTGGGCCCGGTGCTGTTCAATATCTTCATTAATGACTTGGATGAAGGAATAGAGAGCACGCTGATCAAATTTGCAGATGACACCAAATTGGGAGGGGTTGCTAATACGCCTGATTACAGGATCAAAATTCAAAAGGACCTGGACAGATTGGAGAGCTGGGCCAAGGCTAACAAAATGAACTTCAACAGAGAGAAATGTAAGGTCCTACACTTAGGCAGAAAAAATGGTATGCAGAAATATAGGATGGGGGACACGTGGCTGGCTAACAGTACGTGTGAAAGGGATCTAGGAGTCTTCATAGACCACAAGCTGAACATGAGTCAGCAGTGTGATGCAGCAGCCAAGAAGGCCAACGCAATTCTTGGTTGCATCAATAGGAGTATGGTGTCTAGATCGAGGGAGGTATTGGTACCACTCTATTCTGCATTGGTTAGACCTCATCTTGAATACTGTGTCCAGTTCTGGGCACCCCAATTCAAGAAGGATATGGATAAGCTGGAGCAGGTCCAGAGGAGGGCAACCAAAATGGTGAGGGGCCTGGAAGCCATGCCCTATGAGGACAGACTTAGAGAGCTGGGTATGTTTAGTCTGCAGAAGAGAAGGTTGAGAGGGGACATGATAGCCATGTTTAAATATTTGAAGGGATGTCATGTCGAGGAGGGAGAGGGCTTGTTTTCTCCTGCTCTTGAGACCAGGACAAGGAGCAATGGATGCAAGCTGCAGGAGGGGAGATTCCGCCTGAACCTCAGGAGGAATTTCCTGACGGTCAGGGCTGTCCGACAGTGGAATGTGCTGTCATGGACTGTGGTGGAGTCTCCTTCTTTGGAGGTTTTTAAGCGGAGGCTGGATGGCCACTTGTCGGGAGTACTTTGAGGGTTTTCCTGCATGGCAGGGGTTGGACTGGATGGCCCTTGTGGTCTCTTCCAACTCTACATTTCTATGATTCTATGATTCTATGATTCTATATGTCACCAGGTTCTTGTTCTTTAACAACAACAACAATAACAACAACAAAATCTTTTAGGGGTAGAGGGCCTTGGGGGCTCCACAAGAGCCTATAGGCTGCCAAAGGGGGTGCATAGTTTGCACACCTGTGCTATTACTATCTGCTCAGATGGAAGTCCCACTGAGTTCAATGGGGCTTATACCTAGATCAGCAAATATACAATTGAAACCTAAATATTTGCATGCTGCCTCACAGTGGGTGGAGGGAACATGTTTCTTTAACCTCATGAACACTGAATGTCAACTGAGACTTCTGTCATAATTAACCTATGTTAATCATTACAACAGCTACATAATGAGCCTGTGCAATAAGCTGTCTTTATCTCAGTAATATACAAATGACTTAAAATCATAAGACAGAAAAAGGAAATGCGTAGAATTCCATGTCAGCAAAATATCACAGAAGGCAATAACAGGCAACTCAGATAATGGCTGTTGCCAAACCCTCAGAAAGAAGCAAACGAAGAAGATATAGGTTAGACTTCATTGAATTTGAACTTAGGTACAACTGAACAAAATGGAAAATCTCAAAGAAGCAATGAAAATTAGACCAGCATTGCCGTCATTGTCCCTATGGTAAGAAACATGATGTTGACACTTGAATAAAAATATGAATAAAAAATGTTTCATCAACCTAATGAGCTGCTACACTAATACCACTATGCCTAGTTTATTTAATTACTTATACCCCATTACTCTTCTAAAGAAGTTACTGAGACATCTAGCATCATGTGAACTGAGGTTTGTATCATCTCCATCCTAACATCTGCCACAGGCATTGTTTTATTTATTTATTTATTTATTTATGGCTCTGCCTTTCTTCTGTGACGGCATCCAAGGCAACTTACAGTAATTTAAAACAATATTAATATTTTTACAAAAGTTTAAAAAGAATTTTTAAAAGTTTAATTTTTGAAAAATAGTTAAGACACATTTAAAACATAATTATTAACAAAAGACAAAAACTACAGTGCACCATTTCACACATATCTACAACTGCTACATATTTTGCATCTCAAAGCCCTGTCGGAATAAAGAAGTCTTCATCTGCCAGCAGAAGGAGAGCAGTGAGCGGGGTAACAGGACCCCCTGCAGAAAGGAGCAGCCACAAAGAAGGCTCTTTCCATGTCCTCACCAAACACATCTGTGAAGGATGCTACACCAGGGCTTCTTTTCTGCCACCCCCTTGGCTATGTAATACATGTGCAAGACAAAAAGGAGGAACAACCCTTTCTGCCCAATTGCAGAGTATTTTTGGAACCGTCAAAAATGTAGAATCTACACAACCCTGCCCTCGCCTCATTTGAGCCTAGAAGGATAGAAGTGAGGGCTTTTTCCAAGAAAGTAACAACTCTGCAAGGTATTACATTCAGCAATACACTGCTTGAGCCCTGCAGCAACAGGTAGAACCAGATGGAAAGAATTTATAGGTGTGTCAACTTGAGCAGGAAGTGAGGTGAAGCAGGTGAGTTGACTGTGAGACATTCCTTGTGACTAATGAAGCAATTTTATTGCCATAGAGGAACAGTTAAACAGTTTTTGACTTGTGGCCTCTACTTAATTGCGATTTTGCCAGTTGATAATTTGGCATTTTCTTCAATACCATAAGAGGGCAGCAACATATTGGCCTACATTTTATTTATTAGTCTCAGCTGGAATAGGCCTATTGAGACAATTGTTCAGTTGTGTAGGGACGGGGGGGCCATGGGGGTGATTCGCCCCAGGTGGCAATGTTTTTGGGGTGTCCTGGCCCATAGCCACACCTCTGGGCACCCTGGCCATGCCCACGCCTCATGCACCGTAGCCCCACCCCCTCCACACACTCCAAGCTCTGACACTGTAATTGCTGAAAGTAAATTCAATATGTAAGTAAATCCCATTGATTCAATGTTTTTCCTCTAGCTAGAACTAACAAGGTTCAGGTCATGATCTTGTGCTTCCCTGGAGGCAGTTTTTTGTGTAATATTTAATTACTATGTTCAGCTTAAACAGAGCTTATCGAATTCAACTTCTATATTCTATATAACAATGAATAGACCATGAACATATAAGGCCTCTGGCCAAGGCATTTCACTACATACAGTTTTCAGAAATATCTAAATGCTAATACCGTTTTTAGAAATGTATAAATTGCAGCCCTGAGACTCTTGATGTTTTGGAAGTTCATCACAGTCAGCATTCACACAGTTCCTCTGAGGCAGTTGTAGCTTTTATACAGATTGAGCTAACTATATAGTTATTACACATTATATATGAGGTTATATTATGCCTGTATATTTTCTCCTATACCTTTATATTTGAAATGTGCCTTGGGTCTGGTTTATATTCTCAGACTCACAAATACTCTTACCTGCATGGAAACCTGAGAGCAGAGCTATCTGTCTCTAAAGAGTGAGACCAAAGGCTCAGTTGAGAATGCAATTTTGGGAAAATTCAGGAAGAGAAAAAAGATTCTGGGTTGTTGATAGCTCTGTGGATGGACCTAGTGGTTTTTGGTAAGTCCAGGAGGCAAATGTTAGTGGCTTCCAGTGGATCTTTTGATGGAACCCAGTTTAGTTTGCTATCGCACTTGGTTGGCTGGATTTTATATGGATTCTAGGCATGCCATCATGAGCCTGTTTGGACCACCATCTGGCCTTGATTCCAATCTTTTTTTAATTAAAAAAAAAGCAAGTCTCTAGCTTTGTAGGAGCAGAGATATGTGGCAAATTATATGATCACCCTTATGTCTGTTTTGTGAAAGACAAGCCTACTCTACCTTTGTGTGTATTCAGCCACCAAATTCTCATGTCTATGACTGAAATCTAAACAGAGTTTTAAATTCAATTCCCTGGATCAATATCACACCCTAGTGGAAAGTTTAGCCAAAATCTGTTTTGCAGAGTTTCTTGCAAAGTCTGCACAGAAATTAATGGAGCCATTGGCATGAAGGCAGAGGGATGCACAGAGAGAGAAAATTGCCATGCAATGATCAGTAAAGTTCCATGGAGTCAGATATCTTTCATGCCTTGCTTGCTTGAGCACTATATTTTTAATCACCTGTCCGGGAGAAAAAGAGATCTGTTCCTATTAGTGTCACTTTCTCTCTGTCCCACCGTTTTTCTCCTGCTACAGCTGATCCTGGTGCCACCTCCTCAACTTTATTTTATCTCTCTCTTCCCTTGCTTCTTGTCTTGCTGCTGTAGTGGGAATAATATTACAGTCATCCCTCCACATTCATTGGGGGTGGGGCACAGAACCCCTACAAAAGTGGAAAAAATACAAATTTAGACCCCCTCCAAAAAAAACATATATAACACACACAAAAATGTAATATTCAACCCACAGTGGATGCTTTCAAGGTGTTAGGTTTTCTTTAAAGGCAGAATTGGGTGGTTGGTCGGGCTTGCTACCACCTCCACTGCTGCCCTACACCATTTTCAATGGGGACTTACCAGCCTCATTCACAGTCACTCAGTTTTGTGAGACTTGCAGTCCCTATTAAGAACGGCACAGGGCAGCAGAAGAGGTGGCAGCAAATAATCCGTGAATTATCAGATCTGCAAAAGTGAAACCTGCAAACATGAAGGGCCAACTGTACCACCTCCACCTACCTGCCTACCTGTACAGGGCTGTTTAAAACAGCATTAGCCATGTTCTGCAGTTGCTGCTTCTTTATAGAGCAGGCAGGTAACAATATGAAGTGGGCTGAGGGGGAAAGGTTTGGAGGTACAGCTGAGGCTAAAAGGTAAGGAAGTGTGGCAAGCTGAAGCAAACTGAGGGGAAGGAATGATAAGAGGTACAGCAGGTGGGTGCTTAGTGCAAGAGAAAGGAAGTGCAGCAGCATGAGGATGGGGATGGAGGAAAGAGGGTGACATGTGCAAGTTTCCCAGGGGGTGCAGCTGGGCTCCATTTTAGCCAAGAATGGAAAAAGGCACTCCACTTTAGCCAAGAATGGAAAAAGGCACTCTTGACAATCATTCCACTTTCAAAGTAATTTCCTTGCTAGCTCAGTCTGCCCAGATATATTTCACAGGCAAACGTATTCCTCCTGGCCATGGCTGTTCATTCTCTGGCAATAACATCTCTGTCTGGATTCTCTGCGTCAATCCATTCTCCCTTATGAATTTAACCACAGGCCCTAGATGCTCTTTTAAGACAGAGATAGCTGTCTTAAAGTTAAAATATTCGGAATAGGGAATCATTAGAGTCCAAAGATATGGGTGACCCTTCTCAGTAGCTTCATCTACGTGTTGTAGATGAGGTCAGGCAACCCCTAGGGAGTTGACATCGTCTCAGATCTATCCTTTTTGAGTGTTACAGTGTTGTTCCTCGGGATTTATGTTTTTACTGTAAATTATCTCAAATGCTGGCTAGAAGACAGGTGCAATTTTAAATATCTAATAAAATAAATCAGCATAAATAAGTAACTGAATGAAAGGGACAACCACATGCATATGCCTTCCCCCCCCCATTCACTTGCATTTTGCCCAGGTACCTGGGTGAAGGGCAAGCTAATTGTGGGGCAGTGCCATAACTGGAGAAGACATGCACAGAGTCCCATGAAGGAAGACACTCGCACCTGGACAAAAAGCAGGGGAACTGGGGAGCAAGCAGACACCTTGTGAATAATCAAGTTTGTGAAAGTCAAATCCGTGAATGTGGAGGAAAGAACTGTAACTCAGCTCATGAATAATCATAGAACTGTAAAGTTGGAAGAGACCACAAGGGCTATTAAGTCCAACCCCCTGCCATGCAGGAATACACCATCAAAGCACTCCTGACAGATGGCCATCCAGCTTCTGTTTAAAAGCCTCCAAGGAAGGAGATTCCACCACACTCCGAGGCAGCATAGTCCACTGTCTAGCTGTTCTTACCATTAGGAAGTTTTTCCTAACGTTTAGATGGAATCTCCTTTCCTGAAGCTGGAAGCCATTGCTCCATGCCATGAACAGCAGAAAACAGGCTTGCTCCATGCTCCATATGGCACTCTTCAATTATTTAAACATAGCTATCATGTTGCTTCTCAACCTTCTCTTCTCCAGGTTAAACACACCCAGCTCCCTAAGCCAGTCCTCACAGGGTATGGTTTTCAGACTTTCTACCATTTTGGTCTCTTTCCTCTGGACACATTCCAACTTGTCACTTTCATTCCTGAACTGTTGTGTCCAGAACTGGACACAGCATTCCAGATAGGGTCTGGCCTAAGCAGAACAGAGCAGTAGTATCACTTCCCTTGACTTAGACTGTACTCTTATTGATGCAGCCCAGAATTGCATTGGCTGTTTTAGCTGCTGCATCACACTGCCAATTCACATTTAGCTTGTGGTCTACTAACCAGACTCCTTGGTCCTTTCACAAGTACTGTAGACAGGCTGTAGAGTACTACTTATTCTTAACTTCTACTTTCTTAAATAGGGTTTATTCCACTATAAATGCATAGGGGGTTTCTGTTTTATTGTGTGGTAATTTGAGCACTGGATTGTGACCCCAGTATGGACACAGAAACCCACTGGGTGCCCTCGAGTAAGTCACAACTCTCCCAGCCTCAGAGGAAGGCAAAGGAACCCGCCCCCGGCTGAACACATCTTGCTAAGAAAACTCCATGATACGTTCACCTTAGCATTGCCGTTAAGGCCCTTTCCGCACCTCACCGTCTTCTGGCGCTGGGGTGCGGGGATTGCACGAGCAGCCTCCAGCAAGAGGCTCTTGCATCGGGGGTCCTTCGGCTCCACACGAGCTGCCTGCTCAAGAGAGCCCCACCTCTTCCTTCCGCAGTGCAGCCTGGGAGTTTCCCAGGCTGTGCTGGGGCAGGAAGCACGACTGGCGCGGCTCCAGAGGCTCCACATGCCACCAGATAAGTGTGTGCGGAGCCCGGGAGCAATGCACGATCACGCACCATTTTCCGCTTCCAGCCGAAATGAAAAGGTGCATGATTGGTGCCTGCCGGCCCCTGGAGCATCGTGCGATTGTGAGTGTGTCATGTGGATCGCTCCTCACAATCACGTGACGCTCCAGGCCCTCTTTTGCATGGAAAATGCAGTGCAAAAAGGGCCTAAGTCAGAAGTGACTTGAAGGCACTCAATAGATTCACAGGTTCCTTGGAAAATAAAAGGTATGAGATCCACTCATGCAACTTTGTGCTTGCTGGAAGAAAAGCAGGGCGTTAAGTACTGTATACCAACCAAAAATTAAAATGGGAAGCTGAAAAAACAGGAAACCATATTTTCAAGAAAACTGGTATAGAAAAAGTGGGGCTCCTCGTTGGACATCATGTGGCGAAACGTCTGATTGTACCAAAATGTCTGATTACGTGAAGAAGCCCTTCCTTCTATGACCAATGTATTTTTATTCAACTGCCTTAGAAGAGATGAAGAAAACCCATAATTCACTTCCTGCACATCTTTTTTTCATTGTTTTTATCAGAAATTTCAAAAATCGTCACAAATATATAAAACAAAAGAAATCAAACAACCAAACCAATATATAGTGGGGATAAACAACAAAATCAATCCACATATAAGATTACAAAGAAAGAAAATTATATACATATATATCATACTTAAACTAATAATCAAATTATACTAAGCAACAACAAAAAGAGACTACATTAATTAAAAACGGCTCCAAGATAGTAAAATTTACTTAATTTAAATTCATTACTTTAAAATTCCTGCACATCTGAGGCCATTTCCCCACTAGACTGTTATAGTGCTATCATTCCACTTTCAATAGCCTACGGAATCCTGGATTTTGCAGTTTAGGGAGGGGGCCCTCAAAGGCCCCTCCCTAAACGGCAAACCCGAGGATTCCATAGGATGTTGAAAGTGGAATAAAAGCGCTGTAACAGTCTAGTGCGGAAATGGCCTGAATTAGAGCAACGGTGGAGCACATTCAACACGCACATTTACAAAAATGCACCTTCGCCTTCAAAGTTTAAAGAAAAGAGTCGGCAAGAAACGAATGGCTGTAATCCCAGCCTCTAAACAGGAAATGCTGAATATTATATGAATAAATAAATAGGAGCGCAGCCACCCCACCACGCCTTCCGGTCGCGCGCCAGCAAAGGAAGTCAAAACTCCCTCAGGATGGCTGGCCAAGATAGAACTCCGGTTGCTGCCTGCGCATGCGCTGAGGCGGCACGACCGCCGGTCTCTTCCCCGTCGGCTTCTCCTTCCCTTCCTTCCTGTTTGGCCGCCCGGGCGCGCAACTCCCATTGCAAGGGCTGGGTGCGGAGCGTGACGTCACGGGGACTTACCGGAAGCGGAAGAGTTGTTTGGTTCCATCTGGACCGGTGTTGGGACTGGGTTGCGGAAGTTGCTGGGGATCAAGAACTTTTCTAAAAAAAATAAGCATAACAAATTTTTCCTCCTCGTCTTCCTCAAAGAGGAACTTTTTTTGGAGGCGTTTCAGCGGGGGGACTCTTAGGAGGGTTCCTTTTCGGCTTCCTTTGCCCGCTCTCGCTTCGTCCCCCTCCCCGACAGCTCCGCCCATCATGGCGGCCACGTCCAACTTGCAGGTGAGCACTTCCACGCCGGACTCGGGTGGGGGGACAGGAGAAGCCTGGCTGAAGTCCCCGAGTGGGAAGCGAGGAGCAGAGGGAAAGGCCCGGCTTGAGGAGAAGGCGGGGAAGTTACCTGTCCCAAAGCTTATCTCAGCCTGTAGCTAAATCATGGAACTTGGTGCCGCTTTACGTAACAACAAAGAGTCAGCAAATTAGACCAGCCTCCCCTAACCAGGGCCCCGCCAGATGGGTCGGACTACAACCCCATTTCATAGCCTGCCCTGTTTGGGAAGCAACGGGAGTGCCGGCCTCACCTATCATCAGAGAGCCAGTCAAGTTCATGTCCAAAGGCCGTTTCCGCACTAGACTGTTGTAGTGCTATTATTCCGCTTTCAACATCCTGTGGAATCCTGGGGCCTGCAGTTTAGGGAGGGGCATTTAGAATCCTCAGCCAGAGAGCTCTTTGGCCTCAGTAAACTACAAACCCCAAAATTCCACAGAGTGTTGAAAGTGAAATAATAGCACTATAACAGTCTAGTGTGGAAATGGCCAAAGTCAGCGTCCTCGGATTGGTTAGATGGTGAGAGCAGAAAACAGAGAGAGGCCTTCATGCCCGGTTTGTGAACTTCCTGGAAGCATTTCCTGTTGGCAGATTTTGAAAAGTAATATGTTACTGGAGTATTCAGTCTTTCTTTCTCTTCCTGAAGATAAGCTTTTATGTTTTTTAAGAACTTGAAAAGGCATTTGGGTGCACACAAAAGCCTGAATCAGAAGAACCATTAAATCATTGTGATTTACCTACACGTGGACTCAACATTCAGCAGTTGATTGTATGGATGTATTCTGCTTGTGACTAACCAACAGGATGTCAGTCCAAGTGTATTTCCCTTGTTGCTGAGGTGAAACCGTGATCATCATCCCTGCATGATCTTCTGGAACAACTGTTTCTGGTGATGAAACACAGAAGTTTGCCTTATACAGAGCCTGAGCATTGGCTCATCTACGTCAGTAGTAAAGCTGGTGTTCTCTTTCCAGCATGTGGGTTTCCCAAAGGCATATGGTGGGGCACTCTGGGAAACAAGAAGCTGGATTTGAGAGGTTTTTGATCTGGTTAAGTTAGAGCTCTTCTTATGTTCACACAGGCTGTCTCTATTTATGTAGGAGAGAAACCATGAGAAAGAGAGGTGGGGCCAGTGTGGGCTGTTTGTATGTCTCTGGGAGGGAGAAGTATAGTTGAGCAGCACCTGTTTGACCTAGACCACTTCCTTGCTAACTAGTTGTAAGACTGTTCTACGTGATTCATGTCCCTAAATCAAGGCGAAAACACCTAATCATCAATTCTTCATTCCTAGTGTGCCTTTCACACCTCACAGGCTCTGACTTCATTTCCTCCCCACCTTCAGATTACCTCCTTCCTCTAGGGATTTTAGGTCTGATTGTTTTGTTTTGTTTTGTTACTGTTTCTATATTATTTTCTTCACTGAGACTTGAATGACTGGACTTATCTTTGCCTTTTGTACTTCACTGGTTCTAGTAGCTACCTAACAGCTTCATTGTTGTAGCCAATAAAGAGAGACTCATGTTACGTGTGTTATGTAATATTCTTGTTGTGTTTATTGCTTTCTTCCAGGAACTGTATGTTTGTTGCTATTTTTTATATTGTTATATGTACATTCTTTTCTTACTTGAAGTTTCTATTAGTTTTTCATCTAAATTCCATAGCCAGATAGTATCCACTCAGAATCAGCAATCAAAAGTTCTCAGATTAGACCTGGAACCTCAATGTTTAAAAATTTTTCTGATTGTGAAAACATTCATCTTCACCAAGATGAATTTCATATATGTTAGATCTATAGTTTAGGGGAGTGATCCTTACTGAAACAGAACTTTCCGTAAACATGTTTTGAGGGCTTGATTGCATGCATGTAAAAACAGTGATTGGATCATGTTCAGAGTAATCTGTTACCCACTAATAAATGTGAAGTGGTTCAGATTCACTTCAGCAGTTGTGATTATGGAAACAGTTATGGGGATGAGTTATATAATGCAAACTTTGAGTGCCTTTGTAGTAAACAGTAAGAAGTAGAAAATAGATGGTATGATGATAACTGAGGCCATTTCTGCACTATACTGTTAGAGTGCTATTATTCCACTTTCAACATCCTATGGAATTCTGGGGTTTATAGTATACTGGGACCCTCTAAATGCCCCTCCCTAAACTGCAAACCCCAGGATTTCATAGGATGTTGAAAGTGGAATAATAGCACTATAACAGTCTAGTGCAGAAATGGCCTGAGTTTCAGAGGTAAAAGGAGTAGTTATTTCTGCATATTAGAATAAGAAGTGACATGTAACACTGTTAAAGCTGTAATGATTGTAAGGTGACTAGTTCTGAGCATCTAATTGGGTGTTTTCTTCTCGAACAATAGCTTACAATTCCTTGAGTTAACCAGATTTAGTTCTTTAGATTTGGACATGGTTATAAAAGAATCAGAAAGTGGGGATCATCCATTGAAATCCACAAGAAGAAACTGGAGATACTGGGCTTTTTTTACTAATACATCAATTATCCTTTTGAGAATATTGACATTTGCCTCCATTTTCTTCTGTGGGGATGGGTGAAACACCAGGTTGATTGTAGGGAATAATTTCTAATGTAGTATTGGGGGAAATTTCCCCTTTGGGGTTCAAAGGATTGAAGCAACAGTGTACCTAGAAAGATTGTTTATTGAGAGGCTATCTGATGCATTTAGGAGTATGCTGAATTTTTAAGTAGTCTTTTCATGTATAGATCAACAGGTATACAGATATTAAGGCATACATATAAGTAGTAATGCATACATAGTAGTTGGTATGTAGGAAGAACTTGTGAGAAAATTCAACAAAGTGCTGAAAACATCCTGTTAGATGGGGAAAATAAATATGAATGTGAACAGTTAATAAGGGGGGGGGCACAGTCGAGGTTCTTTCCAGTCCCCATAGTTTCTGTTTTACGCTGTTTTACAGTATTTTATTTGAAGACTGTAAGAAACTGAAGCAAACTTGTTTTATTAGAAGCAACGTAGTGACTGAAACCTGTTTTATTCTCAGGATTTTGAAGAATGAAATTATTTCTGGTTAGGTAATTTCAAATGGAAGATGTCATTTCTGCATTTAGTGAAATTTTATTGTTTTCCTGATTTTGTATATTGGAAATGTTGTTTAGGGCCCACACACCTAATAGCTCTAATTTTAATCATGTTTCTTGTTTACAGAAAGCAATAGATCTTGCTAGTAAGGCAGCACAAGAAGATAAAGCAGGAAACTTTGAGGAAGCCCTCCGCTTGTATCAACATGCTGTACAGTATTTTCTTCATGTTGTGAAATGTAAGAATTGCTGTGTTAAATATAAGTGTTTGGAGTTTTATTTTGTTCTTTAGACAAACCTTCAAATTCCTGGGTGTAGTTTCCAAATTGCATTCTTTAGTCATCTTAGTCTATTTAGCCCCAGTTGGGAGAATGTCCTTCCAAACCAATTCTAAGATTATCAGGCAGAACAGGAAGCAAGGATGTTGGCAGGACCCAAGTTAAGTTGGTGAGCAAGAGTGGAAGAGGGAGGAGATAAGGAAAAAGTACAGAAAGCATTCTGTCATGCACAGTTAAAAAGAATTGGAAAATTAATAATCTGATTACTGGGATCCACACAATCTAGACACAAATGTTTTGGTTTGAAGGGCATCAGCTAGTGTTTGATGTAGGGCCAGAACTGCTCATCTGTGTGAGCATACCTGCACACCAAGCCTCTGTCCCAGTGATCCTGCTCAAGATTGCAGGGATGGGAAGCATCTTTATTTGCTTCAAATATATTGCTCTTTTCAAACCACTGTCCTCCTCTCTGTCAGACTGAATGCTTTCCTTGTGCACTTACATTAAAAAGGTAAGCTCTTTTCAGTTATTTGTTAGGAAACATTCCCAGAATCTCAGCACTTAGAAGGCACAAGTCACTTTGCTCTCTGAGACTGGCTACCCAAGTGTCTTACTGAGTACACTCTGCCAGCTGCTGTCAAGAGTGCTGATGCCAGCCATCTAAGTCCTGTGCCTAGGCGTGTCCTCCAGGAAGTTGGAAGGCCCTTGGAAGTGTTAATTGTGACCTATTCAGGGAAAGAAATAAAAAGCATCAAAAACAATCAGTTGAATATGAAAGGGGCAAGACATGTATGGCAGCATACATTGTTCATGGACACATCTGGCATTACTCCATGGCAGTGGTGCAGATTTGCAGCAGACATAGCAGGGCATGTGGTCATCATACATAAAGTCTGCCATCAGCTTGGAGAGAAATTCTCCTTGGAGATCCAGGAAACTGCCTAGCTTTCTGCTTGCTATGAAATCTTATTAAGATGAGCTTTCTTAGTAGTTGCTTCAATTTCCTTTCTCATATACATACCCTGAAAACTTTTTTTATGGATTTTAACTTGTTCTCTTCTGTGTTAAATATCTTACAATAGAACAATAGTCTTTTCCTACACCCAAATTGTATTTGGATATTATTTAAAGTAGGGTAATAAACTTTGTGTACTGCGTATATTTTGGACTACAGCTCCAGTTTAAGACTATTGGACATGTTGGCTGAGACTGGTAGGAGCTGTACCCCAAAAATATAGAAGACATCAGATTGTCTATCCTGATTTAATCATGATACCTGCAATCATTTCATTTTTAGTTACTTTAAGCACATTTTGTACATTTTATTAAGCCTTGTTTTTTTATTATAATGTTTATAAATCAAAAATTCCACCATTACAAAGTCAAACGGTACTTTTTTACATTATTAAGCCGTATTAATTAGTCTAATTTGGTTTTTTGTAGTTTTGGAAACAACTTCATTTGTTTGGTGCTTCTGAACTATCATATTATTGTTATATTTTAAGAGGTACTGTCTTAATTTACTTTGCTGCCATGGTGAATAAGATAACCATAAATTGTATGATCATTCAGGTGTTTTATCTTCTTGGACAAATCAACTGAATAATGAGTAATGTAGTCACTGATAATGCTATAGGCAGTTTTAATTAAAATTGTATTTTTGTGACAAATAAAAAAACTGAGACAAAATATACTACATAAACTTGATGTGTGTGATAAAATAGAATACTTTATAATTCACAGATGAAGCACAGGGTGATAAAGCAAAACAGAGCATCAGAGCAAAGTGTACTGAGTATCTGGACAGAGCTGAGAAGCTGAAAGAATACCTCAAAAAGAAGGAGAAAGCTCCTCTCAAACCAGTGAAAGAATCAGGTTCAGCTGATGAAAAGGGGTATGGTAACTTTTCTTATTCTAACACAGCTTTCTTGCTTGGAATTTCTAGAGGTGGTAGAATATAACATGAAAAATACTGTATTGCAAGGCATGTATATTTTCATATTTTATAAACATATTTTTATATTGCTTCTTTAAATTGATCCAAGTTAATGAGATTTTTGCTGATTTGCAATTACATTACAGTTTCACATACTTTCCTTTTACATAGTTACTGGGCCTGTCCAGCTATGGCATTCTAAGTTTAGTCTGTGCAAATTTTCCCACTAATAATAAATTCATGGAGCCATAACCTGTTTATTTGGACATCGTATATGGTTTATATGTCCCATTCTTTCTAGGGAGGGTACAGGTGATCAGGGTAATCAGCCTTGAGAAAAAGGCAAGGTAAGAATAAAGTGATAGACTAAAATATAATACAGAAGTATGATTTAATTTAGCAATTTCAGTAATTCTAAGTATGATTAAGTCTGCGTCTAATCCATCGGGTTCAGATGTTGCTGTCTACTTCACTTTTTACTTTTTTTTGTGATGAGGGCAGAGAAATCCAAACCTCATATTGGTAGGAAGATTCCCCTAGAACATAGTTTCTAAAGTACTAAGGTGTTTGGTTCTTCCCTGCAGTAGCAGATTTCTGACCTATAATCAGAGACATGCTTATTGAGAAGCAAATACAGGTAAAATCTGTGAGACTTGCTTTCTTCAGGTGTTGAAAACTGAGAGTGCCAGAGAAGACTGTTCTGTCGTTTGCTGCCATGTATCTTGTGTCTCTCTTGATTGGCCAAAGTGCTGTTTCCTGGAAGGTTCTTATTACTTTGGTGTTTCTGGGAAGGTTTAATGAAACATTACCATGGGCCAAATCTTAATTAATAAGCTTCTTAAAAACGGTGTGTTCTAAATCTAATTTCTATTACAGAAATAACTGCTTTTCCATTAATTTTACTTTAAGTTAGTTTCATGACATGCACATATTTCTTAAGATTTCTTTGGTGAGGGGTGTCCTACTACAAACATCATTTTTATTCTTCACCAGCAAAGCCAGTCTCTGTTTCAGTTGTATACTTCTGTTTATACCCCAATTAGAAATGATAGTGATGGGGAAGGAGAATCAGATGATCCCGAGAAGAAGAAGCTGCAGAATCAACTGCAAGGTAGCTTTATATCATGTGCTTAATGGAACAAAGCAGTTCTATCAGGTCATAATAACTTTGCTTTAATAGCCTGATAATGGGGCAGCCATGGTCATGAGGTACTCCTGTCTAGAAAAGCACACCCAGATATCCCTTTATTTATTTATACCTTTTTTGTTTCTCCTTGACTGGGTGCTTCCACTTTGTTCCCCTCTCTAGTGATTTTGAGGCACTTTCATTTTCTCTTAATGCTTAATCCCTGTCAGTTAAGGATTACAGTGAGCAAAAGGATGACATAATGCCATGTAGCCATTCAGATTTGGCTATTTAGCATTGTCACTGAGGTCTGATGAAACAAGAACCATGCTTTTGTAAAGGAAGGCAAAAATGCATCCTTGCTTTACTGAAATAATCAACTGATAGTGCGTCTGTTTCTTGTCATGTGGGAAAACTAGATGTGTATTGCAAGGGGCACGATGTCATTTGTATGGCCAGTGGTTGTATGGCTGTACACACAGTTAATATCCACTGTAAAGACTGCCCAAAAATCGTGAGTGAGACTTCTTCAGAAGTGTTAGACTCTGCCCAAATCAAAATCATGCTCAAGTTTATAGCCAGTGTTGATGGGGAGACTACTTGTATAACTTAACATATTGTAGCCGATTAAGCGAAATAGTACAGGACTAGTATGTGGTTGGTTCTCATTAAGACACTTGCTAATAAGATAAGAATTAATGTAACTGTTAGCATTGGTTTTTAAAATACTGCAACTTACAGACAAGTTTGTGTGACAAACCTTAAAGTTACCATAGTTGTATTCTCTGGTTACCTACCCAAACTGTAACCTCAAGATTAACAAGACTAAACTGAATGCTAGTTTATAAACTTATAGGATTCTAATTCAGTGGTGATATTTAAATGTTTTTCTTTGAAACTGGAGAAAGAAATGGACTGTTTAAAACAATATTATTTTGTTTAATAGGTGCCATTGTTATGGAGCGACCTAATGTCAAGTGGAATGATGTTGCTGGTCTGGAAGGAGCAAAAGAGGCACTTAAAGAAGCAGTAATATTGCCTATTAAATTTCCTCATCTTTTCACAGGTAAAATCAATTAAATATAAATTGCTTGACTAGCTTGATATAATGACGGGCTTGATTTTTTTTCTTTTACTTAAGTTTTAAAATCCTGAAATGTTTGGGTTACAGGCAGTGGCTGTAAGAGCTTCTAAAGTGTTTCAACAGAATAGGTATTTATGCCGTAAGTACTGAATATAGTCAATACCTCAAATAACAATGCCTCTGAGAAAGAAGCTCCTTTTTACAAATTCTTTTTGTGCCCACTTAGCTATGCCTTCTTTTCTCCTCACCCCTTGACTAGCTGGAATTTGTAGCAGCATTAACATTTGGAGGATGATGAAGAAGGGCTAAAGAGAGGGACTTTTGGTTGTGGTTTGCAACAGTATATCTGTAGTAAACAGTGCAATAAATCTTGAACTGAGAGGAAAACGTAATTCTAATTTAGCCATTCAGCTTAGCAATTCAACTTAGACATGTGCTTGCCTGCCACAGGCCAGATAAATAGCAGCCGCACTGGAAATCCCTTAGTGAGCATGCAAGAACAGCAAAAAAGAAAGAAGAGGGGAAAGCAGATGCGGTACTTGATCAGCTACCCCAAGCATATTTAAAAATATAATCTGTAAGTTTGGCCACCAAAATGGAAATCATAAAAAAGATGGACAATGTGAAAGGAAAAAAAGTCATCCCTGGATACATTTGGAAGCTTTCAAGACATCTCCAGAGGTTTCACAATGTTCCCATTTAGTTATGCAAAGCTTACTAGACCTTGTTGTTTCATTTCACATGTGCATATTGTTTTAGTTAAAAAAATTTGCCAAAGCATGTTGAACTGCTGTTTTTGTCTTCATTTTTTAATGGTCTAGGAACCTATCTCTTTGCTTTCCATGTTATTTTTGCCTTTAGAACCACATTTTCTGTGAAAGAAATTAGCCTAAGCATTAGTCTAAGAAGACATCTACTTTGGTAGCTGAGCTATACCTATATGTACTTGAACAGAATGCATACTTCAGCATCTAAAGGCAGTGGTTGCAATTGTTATGCTTGCCTTCCCTGCACCTTGTCCCCCCGCCCACAAAATACTTAAAGCAACACTGGAACTGGTTATTCCTGGTATTGTGAGGAATCAGAAATGTAGCCCATGGAGGTGTGTTTGAGAAATGGGCTGGAACGCTGGACCCTCCAAATTTCTAGTAGTGTTATAACATGTGGGACAAAATTTACTTTGAAAGGGAACTGAAAACTGGTACTAGCAATGCAAGTGATGGCATTAAAACTGTAGAAGTTGCTTTTCAAAGACTGTTTAATAGGAAAATTGCTGATGGTGGTTGTGTAAATACAAGACTGTAAATGTAAATATTGTATAGCTCTCAGCGTGTCAGCCAATGCAGATACACATTACGCAGACAAGGAACCACCAGAACAATGTCCATTTCTCATTCACAGCCTACCAAACCTCGGAGACAGAGAATGAACATGGAGGAAGATACTTAAGCTTGAATCCTGGTAGAGATGACCCATTAAATCTATGGGAATTTAGAACGCAAGGAGTTATTTAGGTTCCACAGATTCAGTGTACTTACTTCTGTTGGAATGAAGAATTAGATTCAGGCCATAGAGTTCAGTTGTTGTGATATGTAAAGGTTATAAACAGCATTTGGCGTATGTCAGAAAACCAAATGCAGCCAGTGAAGTTTACTTAATAGCTGTACTTCAGAACCAGTGTAGTTTCCAAGTAGTTTCAAGGGGAGCTCTGCATATAGTGCATGATAGTAGTCCACTCCATGGATAACAGTTCTCTCATGCCACACTCAACCAGTAGGTGGCACTGTGTGTTTGCATGGGACTTGTGCTTTGTGCACAGCCCTGGGCCATATTCTCTAGGAATATAAGTTTTCCTGCATATGTATAAAAATAGTTAATCAGAATTAAACATGCAGATAGAGTTTTCTGGTGCAGTACTGCAGATTGGTGACATTCACAATGCTGTTTGTGAACAGATACTGGCAGGAAATTAGTATTGTGTTGAGAAGATATGTTCCTTCATTTTCTTGGAGATATTTCCAGAAACACATTTGATGGAAGCTTTTTAAAAATTGTTTAAATATGTCACAAATAATTATTGCCTGCAGATTATGTTCTGGAGATGACATTCAGTTGGAAATGGAGGAAGTCCCTGATTATACCCTTTTATTTTTTAATCTGTTAGGTAAAAGAACACCGTGGAGAGGGATTCTTCTGTTTGGACCCCCAGGGACAGGGAAATCCTACCTGGCAAAAGCTGTTGCAACAGAAGCTAACAATTCTACATTTTTCTCTGTATCTTCTTCTGACCTTGTCTCAAAATGGTTGGGGGAGAGTGAGAAGTAAGTAGTAATGTTTCAGATAACAGAAGCTTTCAAGTGTGTTGGATGTGTGTGTGTGATTTTTTTTAAATTTTAAACAATGTAGGCCTTGAAAACTTCAATTGATTTAGTATCACCCGTATGAATTTCAGTAGTAAATTACTATAGTACTGTGGTTCTCAACCTGTGGGTCCCCAGATGTTTGTGGACTTCAGCTCCCAGAAGCCCCAGCCATTATGGTCAATGCTCAGGGCTTCTGGGAGCTGAAGTCCACAAACATCTGGGGACCCACAGGTTGAGAACCACTGCTATAGTAGATGTTTTTCCTTTATCAAATGGCAGAGATGCTTAGCTATGAAAGCTTCTTAAATTCTATATCTGTTAGCCTTTAAGACTTTGAGTCTGCTGCAGCAGGCTAGCACAACTGTTCATCAACCATCTATCCAGTGGAGAATTCCGTATTTTAACACGTAAAATTAAAAATCATGCAAATTCCTTACATCATATTTGGAAAACTGCTTGTTCTCTTTGAAGGAGGAGGCTGAAGGAGGATATACAGGATTGTGAAAGCATGTAAATTAGAGCCTTTGAAAAGATAGATGTATCTGAGAAGTTGTAAATCTGTAGGAAGTCTCACCTCAGGTTTTAAATGGCTAACTAGAAGTTTTTGGCACAGTTGTTTTTCAGGACCAACTATGTAAGAATGTGGCTTTGTAAAAGTAATTGCAGCTCTTGCCCTGTTTATGTCTGATCTAAGTAGGAGACATAGGGCTAAATCCAATGTTAGGGCTGCCTGGAATAGATCCATTAAAATCAATTATCCTTAAATTGTGTCTGTCTGCTCCAGAACTCACTTGATGTTTAGCCTTGGAGTGTGAATAACAAGGTTTTGTGATGATGTGGGAGTAAGAAGGAAAATGAGCATAAATGGACTGTTGTGGAAAAAAGAAGCAGCAACAGCAGCCAAACCTAATAGAACTCCATGTTAATTCCTAAGTACATCACCTTGAAAACAGAATCTGTTTTTACAAAGTGTGGCCAATAGTTTTCATGTTATTGTGAAATATAGCTATAGAAAATGTTAAGTTACATATCTGTTTTGCAAAGATTTCTGAAATCCTAATTATTGACTGGCATGTTAATAGTTCTGATTAGTGTATTGATGCTCAAGTACCTGTAATGAATTGTATAAATTCTTATGAAGTGACTAGATGAAGGACATTTATTTTATGTCCTTCTATGAAGGAAATCAAAACTATGATTTAGGAATATTGATATCGGATCGCAGATGGGAAATTAGTAATGATGAACTTTATTAATAACAATGAATTTTGGAAAAGTTACAGTGCAGTGCCATTTTGCTACATGCTGTCTTCTAAAATGTAACTTTTTTCACAGATTGGTGAAGAATCTCTTCCAGCTTGCCAGAGAAAACAAGCCTTCAATTATATTCATTGATGAAATAGATTCTCTTTGTGGGTCCAGAAGTGAAAATGAAAGTGAAGCAGCTCGGCGCATTAAAACAGAATTTCTTGTCCAAATGCAAGGTAAAATTGTCTTCCTCACAAAATTAGCTTAAGTAATTGATACTTTGGCTTGTGGCCTGTGACTTAGTTTGCATCAACCTACCAAGATAATCTGGGGAGATGAAATTTTAATGGCATTAATGTTATTTTTTTCCGTATTGTGTATTGTGTATTGTTTAGAGGTTATATAATTATAGTAACTGATTAGGTGTACCTGTTCTGATTAGGAGTTGGAACAGACAATGAGGGGATTTTGGTTCTGGGAGCTACAAACATACCCTGGGTTCTTGATTCTGCCATCAGAAGAAGGTAATGTGTAATCTATTTTAGTGCTCTCTTATGGTTTTATCCCAGATATTAACACTTTGCTTTTAGAGTGCCCATAGCTGGAGGCCTGCGTGTTCCACACTAGTGCATCATCAGCAAAATACCATGTTTGTTGGCAGCCATACACTTTGATGCAAAAATATGCTTAGGAACATTAGGGAGCAATAACAAAAGACAGTGGGTGGTGGCATAATGTTACATTTTTTATGGAAATGAGCGGACAATTTTATTTCACTTTGGAGTCATAGAATTTGTTTATTAACCTATGGCAAGTCAAACTGCTGGCTACACAGTCATATCGGATGAAGCTGTCAAATATTATCTGTTTGCAATGAGATGTTTAACTCATTATGACCTTACAAATAATAACTAGAACTTTAATTGAATAATTGTAGGATCTATGAGTAATCTGTTCTTTGTTTTGTTGTAAGACCAAAGCTTAGTTAGTCACAAAAATTGCTGGGAACAAACAATGAGATCACATGCTCTCTACTTTTCTGTAATACTGATTAGTAAACACACAGTAAAATTCTGTTTTCTGTTTGAGATACAGTGGGTAAATTCTCACTGAAAGAGACCAGAATCCAAAGCACTACAGCATGTGAGGGAGGCCCAGTAGTCATTCGCAGCTTATGCTTTATCAAGCTAGAACTGCTACATCCAATAACCACTACTTTCATTTGATTTGACAATTATTTTATTGCATGTTGCTGTATCTGTTAGCTAACTAGTTATACTGATGGGGAGAATAAGTAGTCATGTTAAGATGTTACGTTTTATTGGTGCATGAATTCCTGTAGCAATATATAGCACAAAATATTAGATGCTGATCCTGTTAGCTGTCTTAAAGCTTTCACCTACTGTATAGATTTAAAATATCCAGAAGTATTGAAGTCATGAGAAATAATGTGTTTTCCAGTTTTATGGGGAAGAAAATGAACTATTTGTCTCTTTCCAATGAGGTTTGAGAAACGTATTTACATTCCCTTACCTGAAGATCATGCAAGAGCTGCGATGTTTAAACTTCATCTTGGGACCACTAAAAACACCTTGACTGAATCAGATTATCGAGAACTTGCCAAGCGAACTGATGGCTATTCGGGTGCCGATATCAGTATAATAGTACGAGATGCCCTAATGCAGCCAGTTAGAAAAGTTCAGTCAGCTACGCACTTTAAAAAAGTGAGTAATTACACCCACTCTTCCTCTCTCTTTCCCACCTTCCTTCTCTCTCTCTTTATCTCTCCTTTGGAGGTACACTGAAGAGAAGTCAACTAAACATTGGCCAGCCAAAAAAGATGTTAGTGTCCAGAATGGAAAGGGTATCCAAGCAGACTATACTAAATACTTTAGCTTTCTGCACTTTCATCTCAAAAGTTTTGTTCTAGAACAGATGGGGAGAGTCTGGTCTGGGGCCCAATTTTGTGTTTTCAAGGGTGCCTCCTGAGAAGGAGTCAAAAATGGAAAAGAAAACATTTTGCATCAAATACCTCTTAGGAAGCATGGGAGGCACTCCCCTCCCTCTGGCCCTGGGGAGGCTTTTTTTGAAACCAGAAATAACTTACTGGCTATTTCTTTTAAAAAACCTCTCCTGGTCCTAAAATTGCCCATGCGGTCACAAAACATGACAAAAATGACCTCCACATCCTCTTGATGATGTTTGGAGGCTTTGTCCCCCGCTCCAGGGGTTGTGGTAGGGGGTGCTGCCTCCCAGGTCTCATGGTGAGCTAATGCAACCCACAAGCCTCTTAACAGTTTCCCATCCTTATTCAAGAATATTTTTTTTAAAGTGTGGGACCTCTGTAGTAAATAAAACTGTGGTAGTAAGAGGACCTGAACTGTTCACTACTTCTCATCGGTTACATTGTGCCTCCAAAAGTAGAAATGTTGTAGATTGTTCTTGAAAATGTCTAGAAGTTATTATGTTGCTTCTTGCACAATTCTTTTTATTTATCACACATTAGTGGCACATAGAATTTTATTCTCACTAGGAAGGATGAATTATTTGTTCAGTGTCTCCCCACCCCACCTTGAGAACATCTTCAAAAACTGTGCAGTTTTCAAAGACATTTTCACAGTTCAGGACACAGTTCAAGAAACAGCAAGGGGAGCACAATCATTTGAAACATGCAAATAGATGGCAAAATGGAAGGGGTAAAGGCAAAAGTTTTGAATTTATTGGTAAATTAATTAAATTTTTCATGTGGTAGGGAAGCAAAGGCAGGTGGGCCTGGCTATGACAGAAGGTGCAGTTCAGAGGAAAAGGCCTAGCCTCCTCACACCACCTCTGAGGAGCCACCACCTTGGCCAAAAATGTAAAATACATGGCCAGCATCCTGTTAGTGACATACAAAGGAGTAAGGCCATTTCCACACTAGACCACTATAGTGCTGCTATTCTACTTTCAACATCCTGTGGAATTGTGGGGTTTGCAGTTTAGAGAGGGCCTTTTGGTTGCAGTTGCAGAGGGAAGAATTCACTACCTCCCTTGAGCAGTGACCAACCATCCCCCGAGATTCACTTTTTTCTTATACCTTCTCAAGGCCATCTAGCGGGTGTCTGGCTACATTGTGATAGTCAGATGTACAACAGTGCAGAGGTCCAGTTATAACATAGCTAAATGGTCCTTACCTTCCCCTTTTTGTCTCCTCTTCCTTCATTCTTCAAATGTTCTTTCCCTCCCTAGTGGCCTGAACTGAGATGTTTGGGCTATGTGGGGGACCTATGCTTTTTTGATTTTCAAAAAGTTCACTGACTGACTGTGTGGATTTAATGCTTGCTCACTATAGGCAAAGAGGCAGGCTTGTTTGTAAATAAAATGGCACAGGTCCCTGATTTAATTACCCTTGTATGTTCATCCTTGCTGCAAATATATAATTTAGTGTAATTATGTGTGCATCCTTGCTGCAAATATATAATTTGATTATAATTTGTTCCCTGTCAACAGAAACTCATGTATAATTTTTACAATTTCCTTGCCTGTAACTCTAAAAGTTCTCGTAATTTCAATTCAGAAATTTCTTTTCTATGGAAGGTTAAAGGACCATCGCTGTCAGACCCAAATGTATTAGTAGATCTCTTTACCCCGTGCTCTCCAGGAGATCCCAATGCCATTGAAATGACATGGATGGATGTGCCAGGGGATAAACTACTGGAACCTGTTGTTTGCATGGTTAGTCTTTGTTTTCTTATAAATGTTTTTACCTCAGATTTTTGTGTCAGTGTCAAGATAAAGGTCACATATTCATAATTAAATCAGTGCCCTAATTTACAAAAGGTTATGTACCTAATATATCTGGATGGATTACAGCAATGGCATGCTGCATTGCAAAGTACACTTGCTGAAGGGAGATTTCTGTCTTTAACTGTGCCACTTCTTCCCACTCAGACTGCACCCCTCCCTACCGTGTTTTGCTACCTTAGAAGACTTGTCCTCTTACATCTTGTCCTTACATGCAAATCAAGAATTGTATATGTTTGTCCTTGCATTCAAATCTGCCTTCAAACTTGGTGCTGTACCAACAAAAAAATGCTTTATATGAACACCAAAAGCTGCAGTATCAGTACATAATGTAGTCTTGCCATTACAATTTGAAACGTAGTAATATATAAATCTTCCTTGTACTAGCTCAGGTATCTAGATTACCTGTTCTGAATTGTAGTGATTTCACAGAAACTTCATCATGTAGGTCAGTGCTACACAAAGTGGTGGTCGAAGGACTGATGCTAATCAGTTATCAGCTGCCAACCTGCTGAGACTTTCCAGGAATCTCTGGGCATAAATATACCAGTCCCTAGGACATTAGAAAAAAAATGGCAGTCCTTCGCATCAGGTACTTTAAGAAGCACTCCTGTAGATTTATGTGTTCTGCTATTATCTTGAACTACAGTGTTACAGGGAAAGATTTTTCTCCTCATTTCCTTTTATAAAACACTTGCAAATGTTCCTCTCTTTTCTCTCGTAGTATATAGTTTTAGTTTAGTAACTACATATAAAATGTTTGGGTTTCCTTTTTAAATTTAATGATAGTTGCAAAACATAATGTGTTGTACCTCTGTTCCACATCTCTTGTTGAGCAAGCATTGTCCAGAATCAGTTTAGATACTGACATTATCCAATCACATTCTTTATTTTTCCATTTTGCTTTGCACTTAATTTATCCCTTCCATGACTTTATCAAGGTTATACTAATGTTAAGCCAAGACAACCTGCATACAAAAATATACTTGTCTGTGACTGAGAATCATTTATTATACCCAGAGATTGGGCATGTCCAAAGGGGTTTTTGCTTCCCCTCACTTTGAATGGATTTCATTCCATATTAACCAGTTTTCTAAAGCACTGTCAGTTTCAAAAGCAGTTTTGCCATCTGCCATAGAAAATTACTGTTTTAGAAACATAAGATCCTTATGGCTTTACAGAATTAGTTTTGTGATTCTCTGGATCCCAGCCTAAGACTGCAATCCTAAGCACACTCATGAACTCAGAGGAGCTTAATGACAAATAAAAATGCATAGAATTAGGCTCCACAGCACTGAAATAAAATTTACCCAAGCCAAAAAAAAATCGAAAAAGCTGTCAGTAAAAATCTGACTTAATATGAATAAACCCTCTGTCTGTTGAGGGAAGTTTCTTTAATTTCAAACATTTGTTGAGGCTCTTCACTTTTAACAGCTCATAATAAAATTGTCTGGTCAGAAGGAGATATGTAAAGGGATGACTTTTTTCAAAGCATTGAGGGTTCACATGACAATAAGTTTTATCTAGTATTAATTGCCTTTGGCTCATACTCAGGTGTCTACCTCTGAGCAAGACAGAGCCATACCTCTGAACTCTCATGTTTTCTGGACTCAGTTCCTATCCTCTTAATTCTAAACTCATTTTGTATTGTCTCCCTTCTCCGTTTTCCTTCCTCCCTCTAATGTCATTCCAGTTAGAAGATGGCTTCTTAGTCTATCTTTTAGGCATATCAGAAAGCAGCAGGGTAGAAGGTCTTACATTCCTCAGCCAGCCAAGTGTTGGCTTTAATTGAAGAGCTCCCAGAAAAGTAGATGCTATACTAGGCCAGAATATTCTCTGGACCCCCCTGCAAAAAAAACCCTCTCATTCCATCCACCAGTCATCTACTTTTCCTTGTCTTTAGGTGGGTAAAATCCACTGTGAGGGCAGTTTGACCATGCTACAATTACTCACTTAGCTGCTTTGACAGGCTCCATGGATCTGGAAGCAGCAGCTCTCTTCACTCCTTACCAGACCCAGCGAATGCTCACCAGTCGTTCTAATCATCACAGAGAGGAATGACTACTGGGGAAGGGACAGGATTCTGTCCTGGAGCCAGTTCTGTTCAATGTGTTTATAGATGACTTGGATGATTGCGGAATGAGAGGGACAGAACATCAAATTTGCAGATGACACCAAACTGGGATAGGTAACTGGTATCTCACAAAACAGAATTGAGATTCAAATTGGATCACGATCACTAGGAACACAATGAATTTGAACATGTGAGGTACTGCATTAAGGCAGAAAAAATTAGATCCACAAATATGGAATGGGTGATACCTGGCTTGACAGTAGAATATGTAGAAAGGATCCAGGGTCTTGGTAGACCATAAGTTGAATATTAGAAGCATGGTACCAAAAATATCTCTGTATTCTGTAAGTAATATTATCTCTGTATTCTACTTTCACCAGACCTCACCTGTGCTCACTTCTGGGCACTACATTTTAAGCAGGATACTGACAAGTGAGAACATGTCCAGAGTAGGATGACCAAGGTGGTAAAGGGTTAGTGAGCTATGCCCTATGAGGAATGGTTAAGGGAGTTAAATAATACAGGCTGGAGAAGCAAAAGTTGAGAGGTGATATGGTAGCCATCTTTAAATATCTGAAGAGTTGTCATGTAGAACATAGAGCACGCTTGTTTTTTCTGCTGATCCAAATGATGAGACTCAATATGGTAGACTCAGATTACAAGAAAGGATACAGTGGACCCTCGGTGTCCGCTAGGGTTGGTTCCAGGATCCCCCCCCCCATGGATACCAAAATTTGTGGATGCTCAAGTCCCACTTGTAGCAAAGCGGGTGTCAAATGAAACTATAGAATCCATAGATATGGAGGGCTGACTGTATTCCAGTTAAGCATCGAGAAGAACTAACTGATGATAAGAACTGTTTGACAGTGGATTAGAAACAGATTAGATGACCACTTCTCAGGGATGCATTAAGTCTTGCAAAATGGCTTCCATGAAAAGAGTTTCATCACATCATGCAAAAGTTTCAAAGCTAAAGTATCCTGCATTGGCAGGAAGTCGGACTAGATGACCCTGGCATCCCTTCCAACTCTGCCATTCTATGAAGAATGGCCCAGAAACTCCATTTGGTACTTGACTAGTGCTGTTCATCAGAATGTTGCTTCTGAAGATCATCTTCAGAAGTTTCAACAAGGTATCTTCTTTATCACTTGCAAAATTACTACCAGTATTGGTGGATAGGTCAAACATAAATCACATTTTTTGAAAAAAAAAATTGAAAGAAAGAACAGAAAAACAACACTGAGTGGAAAAGGGAAAGACAAGAATTTGAAACTTATAGCCTTCATGTTGTGCATAGGTTTTTAAAAACAATTTACACACAGAGCATTGAGACTTGTTCAAAGATTCCTCAGCTAATGACTAGAAGTGCACATTGTCCCCAGATGTTTTGCTGCAAGTATGTTAGAGCTGTGTTTGACAATGTCAGGTAGTATGTGCAAGAAGGAAAATTCTTAAACAATAAAGCTGCGAGTTGCAGAAAAACTGTAATACAAAATAAATTTATGTATTACAAAATGGCCTCCATGCAAAGGTTTCAAAGCCAAAAGCCATTGGCTGTTTTTGTTGTATAAAGAGCTTCATCTGGATCCACGTCATTGTCTGTTGAAATGAAATTATCTGACAATTTGCTTGACAGAAGGGTGGTTAAAATTGACTTTGTAGCAAAGCAGGTGTCAAATGAAACTTATAACAAATGGTTTGTATCAAGAATGTTGAAACATAGTAGTATCAGTTGTTAAAAAGTTGGTTAAGAAAAAGTTATTCGGGATGGTTTGTGACTTGCCAGCATTGGACCCTGTCATAATTAGAACCAAACCAAATGTTTGAATCACCAAAGAAGGGACTGGACTTGAACTTTTACATGAAGGAAATTGAATCCATGTCACAACAGCTGAAAAATCAAAGCACTGATAAACTATTATAACCACAATTTTCCACAGGCCCAAGAAATATCTGTTGGAGATCAAAACAGCATTGTAAAATGTTTCCTGCTCGACTCCATCATCTTTGTTTGCTACATGCACTTGAAAACAAGCTTTTATATCCATAATGAAATATAAGTTTGTTTTCAAGTGCATGTAGCAAACCAAGATGATGGAGTCATGCAGGACACATTTTACAGTGCTGTTTTGATCTCCTAACAGGTATTTCTTAGGCCCGTGGAATGTTGTCAGTGAAGGATAACTAGAAAAGTATGCCTTTAAACTCCTCTTCTTATTTTCAAGATTTGACTTGAATTCTGGTATTTTTCATTCTATAAACTTAGCACTGTTCAAATATTAGTGCTGCAAATAACTTTTTTAAGTAATTGTAGGGTAGAGTCTTCTCATTGAAATGTAAGTTGAAACACAGATATATGTTGACTCTCCATTTTAAAAAGTTTGCTTCTGCACTGTAGAAATTGTTCAGGTGTTGTGCTCCCTGGCTTGCACACACAGACTTGCTTCCCTTCTTTTTTCACTTTGTGTTGAGGTATATACCTGAATTAGGATATTTCATGGTTGCTTCTAACCTTGTATATTTGAAACATGCTTGCTTTCTACTTTAATGTTACATTAGAAGTTAAAAACAAAACCTGAGCATTTGGGCAGCAAGTTCTGTCTTGTCTAGGGAATCAAGGAAGAAGCATATGTAGAAGCAGAGGTTTGAAAGTTGCTTTTCCAAAGTAATCGTATAAGGTTAATCTGAAGTCCCAAAGGTAGTTACTGCTGTAACTTTAAAAAAGTAACTATATGCTTTTCTATTCTTCAAAAGTAGTTACAGCAGTTGGTTTAATTACTTTTTAAAGAGAGCATCAGAATATAGCAGCACAAAGCAAATATAACCCAACATTTGAACCATGTGATATTCCTCCTGTACCATTTAGTGTGAAATCACAACCTGTAACCAGTGGTGTAGACTCAGGTTGATTGACTCGAACTTGAGTGGGTCTTAAGTCGCTTCAGTGACTTGAGTCATCAGTAAATGATGGAGGGACTCGACTCAACTCAACTCAAGACTTGTCTTTTTTTAGCAATTGACCTGCTGCCCTCCTCCTCCTCCAGCCTTTCCCCAATCAGCATTGAGAGAATGTTATGCTGATGATCCAATCAGAGCTGCACATGCTCCTTATCCCTGCCTCTCTTTTGTTTCCCACCTTTCTCCAGAAGCCATTTAGGAAAGCAAAAGAGCAGGGAGAGTCAAGAGAGGGAAAACAGGACTTTACACTGTTTTTTCTTTCCTGCCTTCCGTCCTTCTTTCTTTCTTTTCTTTTGTTTTTTTTCTTTTTTCTTTTCGTGAGTGGAATGGTCTCTGCATCCAGGTTGAAAGGAAGGCTTGGGGTTGAAGTCCCATCAATGTTAATGTGAAATCCTCCTCCTCCTCTCCCTTCCCCATCTCGCCACCCCCTGATTCAGTCAGAAGCGGTTCCTTTCAGTTTGCCTTTCCTGCTTTTCAGTGGCTGAAGGCTTCTTTCCAATCCTGCTTGCCCATGAGTAAGCAGGAAAGAAAGAGTGTCCTTGCCAGCCATGGCAGAGTGGAAGGCAGTTTCTCTCAGAAAGGCTTTCCTGTTCTTCAGTGACTAAAGGCTTCCTTCCAGTCTTGCTTGCTCTCAATTTAGCCCCCTTCGCACAGATCACTAGCTCCTTTTTTTTTCTGTTATAGTTGGCTCCCATACTTGAGATTTAGAGTATAAGACTTAAATACACCACTGCCCATAATTATAAAATAAAGTTTAAATGCAAGTTATTCTGCCAAAGGGAGAATTATTCCTTGTTAAGTTACAGTCATAACGAGACTTAGGTATACCTTCATTAATGGGGAAAATAACTAGTAACTAGTCAGCTTCAGTCTTTGTAAAGAATTGGTAAAAGATAATTTGGATCTAAACAGCTTGACAATCTTAGGGTTTTTTACAAGGATATACCATAAAGCATTGCTTTTAGCTGTTTATACTTACGTTGCAAACTGTGCATAACTACTTGACAGTAAGCCCTGTTGAACAGGGCTGGCCTGTGTGTCAACATCCACTGGTATACATCAGTTAACAAGACTTGATGTGTTCCTGGGCATTACTTCTTTAACAGAAACTTTGGTACCAGGGGCAGAAATAACATGGAAAGGATAGGGATAGTTTCCTATACCACAATAAAGAAAAGCAATTCAGCAAGTTTCCGTGAACGTTTTATTCAAAAATTTTAAAAAAATGTATATATGAAAGATCAGCTAAGCTATGGATAAGTCAGCAAAAACGTTTCAAACCACCTAGCAATTACTCAAAAGCTTTTTTAAAAAATGCACCCAGGGATTTTTTTTTAATTTCACGAGTTTCCATTTCCCTTATGATTTTGATTTTGGTAGCCAAGCTTATAGAATTATGCTTTGTTTTTACACACTGGGTGTAGCAGGAGAGACAGGCTTAATCTGCCCTTTCCTTTTCTCTCTGTTTTGCTGTTCACACATACTCAGTAAGGGATTTTGGATGTACCTGCAGTATACCTTGTCTGTTGTAGCAAGGCACACACAGGTAAAACAGAATCAACTAGAACAGAATCCCATTCTTGTTTAGGCTACCTGTTAAAATGAAGATGCTTGAATTTTGCCTTGCTTTGAAGTACAATGAAGGAGCTGACAGCAAGTTTATTGTTCTGTTTGCTGCAGTTAAGGTACTGCAACCTGACACTGAAAATATGTGTTTTTCCATCTGCCCTCACCGCCCCTTCAGTGCCAGTGCTGCAAAAAAAAATTCCAGTTAGGTGGAAGACAAGAAAAGTGGGGGCAGGGCTCCCATTAAAAAACATTATATCAAGGAACTTCTTTGCCATAGACATTGTTAACTGAGGTATGTCAATATAGGGTTGTGGTGCTAAATAATAACTAGCAAAAGAATATGCAAGAATCTGTTTCCTTTTCAGTGCCTATAATCAAAGTGGGTGTGAATCTCATGGGTCTTGTCATTATGTATTTGTCCCTAAATATTGATAGACCTACTAAATAGAATAAGAACAGCCATGCTTAATCAGACTGAAAACTCTATCCGGTTCAATGTTCTGTTTGCACCATGGCAAACAGGATGCAGGTGGGAAGCTCACAGGCAAAGCATAAGTATAACAGCACTTTCTCACTCATGCTTCCCAGCATCTGTTATTCAGACATATACTACTTTGGATACTTGAGGGTATAGATATATATCCATCATTAATAACCGTAATCACTATGAATTTGTTTAAGCTCCTTTTAAAAAACTGCCCAAGTTGATCTGTCCTACATCCCCCACTATTCAGTTTCACTGGATGATACCAGGTTCTAATATTGTGGAAGATGGAATATAGCTTCTGCAATCCATTTTCATATCATAGGTAATTTTATAGATTCTTGTCATGTTTCTTCTTACTTCTGTTTTTCACATGCTGAACATTCCAAACATTTTAACCTTTTCTTGTAAGAGAGTTGCTCTGACCTTTTAATCATTTTCATTGTACTTTTTCCAGCTTTACAATATACTATTTCAGCAGGTGGAACTGTACACAGTATTCTGTGTTTAATCACACCATAGATTTGCCACAGGGCAAACTACACAAAGAACTACACAAAGAAAGATTCCAGTAAGGTGGCAAATGAGGTGGCCGCACTTCAGCATTTTTATTTATTTTAAAAATTGCTTTTAAAACTGTGTTCATGTGTCATCCCGGCAGCTTCCTAATTCTTTGTAGTTTTTGTTGCAACCAATTTATTAACCAATGGGTAAAACAACAGAGTAGATCTAGGTCCTGGCTGCTGCAGATACTTCACCTGGGTTGATCTGGGTTGATCTCCTCCCGCTCCCACACAAACAACTTAATAATCCTCAAGGTCAGCTGAATAATGGAGAGATCATATATCTGAAAATAAAGGTTGGGCAGGAAGTTGAATTGATTTGGTTTGGAGGTGACAGTATTTGTTTAGGCTACCTGCTAAAATGAAGATGCCTGGATTTTGCCTTGCTTTGGGGTACAGTGAAGGAGCTGAGAGCAAGCAAGAGGGAATCTTGATGGTTGAATTTTGACCTCTCATTTAGTCTTGATTTATTAAAATAGAAAAGAAAGGAGGAGTGATTATTACTTTTGAGATCTTTATCTGGTGCCATTTGCTTTCTGTGCCACTAATTTGAGTTAACCATGGTTCCTCCCAGAAAGGGATATAAAACCTTGGGGATTAAACCTGCTTCAGAGTCTCTTGCTAAAACACTGAAAGTGCACTTAAAATTACATGATTGATCACATCCAGAGATGAGGTTGAGGAGAAATCTTCACTGCCATCAAGTACGATTTTGGACTGACTGTGGATCTCAACAGAAGTAGTGATGAGCTGCACAGTTGGATAGTCAGGAAACATTGTACTGGATCTGAGATGCATTGTTTGTTTATGTTTGTTTATGTAAATTTAAACAAAAACAATAAAGAAGTATTGAAGAGGTTAAAAGGGACAAAACTCTGATAAAACGTGGCATGAGAGCTAGCCTAGTTGAAATCATAGATAATCTAGAAGAAAACAGTAATTCAGTTATTGGATGAATTGATGCTAGAACAGATCACTGCTTTGCATGTAGGTTGCCAAATGTAAATGAAGAGGCAAACATAATTCACAAGCCAATAAGCTGAATTTTCTGTCAAATGAACTGTTGGATTATCATGCTAAAAGAAGGACTGTCTGAATGTAATAGATTATTCATCACAATAACAGATAGTATTAACAGTCTTGTTGAGGCACATGGGTATTATTCTTAAGTAATTCAGAAGTTTGTAGAGACAGCTGTAAAAAGAGTAATAAAAAAGTGACAAATCAATGGACTTTGGGGAAAAAATCTTTAATTTACTACCTAAATCTGGTAGACATGAATGTGTTCCCAACGTACATTTTTAAAAAAGGTTTTTGTGTGTTGATAGAATGTCACCATAGGGCTTTATAATCTTGAGCAATTATGTGACAACTACTCAAATTTCAGTCTGGAAAAAAGGGTGATTTTTTTTTTAATTTGGCTGACAAGATCCAGAAGAGAGAGCTAGTGTACTATAGTGGTTTGAGTGCTGGACTGTGACTGGAGACCAGAGTTCTAATCCCTGCTCAGCCATGGAAATGGGTGAGCTTAGGCAAGTTATACTCTTTCAAGTCTCAGAGGAAGCCGAAGGCAAACTGTGTTCAAACAAATCTTGGGAAGAACACTCTGTGATAAGTTCACTTTAGTGTCATCATAAGTCAGGAACAATTTGACTATGCACAATAAGATCCAGAAGACAAATTTATAATTTAGGTTGCAAGCATTAAAGAATAGTTGCTGGACAAATCTAGAATACTTCAGAGTGGAAGGAAAATGATTTGGCGTAATTTACATAAATTTACATAATTAATCACCACCAATCACATTGTGTACTTATCCAGACGGAGCATAAAGCACATTTATAATGTACTGTGGATATGCTTTTATCTGTTTTTTTAACTACCTTTTTTTTTAGCAATTACATCTGGCATAGTTTTGTGGAATATTTGTATTACAGCAGTTTTATTGTTCATGCGTTAGTACATGAGACTAATGGTTTCTTAGTTATATGTGTCTTGAAAATGGAACAGTTGTTTCTAGTTTTTCCAGACTTTTTTTCCAGGCTTTGATCAAGATTTGTTACACTCAGTTAAGAATGAAAAGATAGATCTTAGCCTGAGAGAGAGTACTTTATACTGTTTTAATGTTCTACCACTAGAAGCTCAGAGTGTTTTTGAGTGCTTTCCATTGGAAGCCCTGATTTGGGAAGGGGATACCAATTGTATGGCAAGCATCCAAGGGAAGGAGAACTCCTCCTACTGATACTCATCTCTCTCCACATAAGCAGAATAACGTAGCTGGGGACAGGGCAGCATACTCCCTTTTTTGTGTGTTGATAGTGCGTGCTTAGATAATGTTACAGAGCTTTGGAATCTTGAGCAATTATATGACAAATAGTCAAGTGGGAGAGGCAGTGTAGTAGATTTATCTGCAGCAAATCAGTCTGAGCGTACTGAACATAGGAAGGATGAGAAAGAGAGATTAGTATCAAAGAATAATGGAATGATAAGATTTATTTATTTTATTTGTATCCCATCTTTCTTCCAAAATAGGACTCAAAGTGAAGATGGCCATTTTAAGAGAGATTCATGCAACAGGGAAAAGAAACTTGTCCCATGTTGTCACACCAAGGATAGATTCATCAGTGAAAAAAAAAAAAGGTTGAACAGTCTTATCTCTGTGAGGGGTAACTCTCATAGCAGTACTTGCAAAATTTGAGGCAACCAAGATTCTAACCTGATCTGCAGTGACATAACTCAAACATAAGGAATTGGGAACTTTAAGATTGAAAATAATGTGGAAAAACATTCAACTAGTTATTTCAGTTCAGTGAATGGAATTGTGTGAATAAGATTATCCTTTTCAAGGATGTGATTTTGTGTTTGGGAGAAGAGCACTAGTTAGTGGAATATCCATAAACAACTAGTTACTTGAGTATGTGTTAGGGTTCACATTTGTTAGATCCATTGAAAATGTTATCAGAAAACTGCTGGAACAGGATTGGGGTGGGGCCAAAAATACCTGTTCAAGAATATGCTGCTAGGCATGTTTGTTATAGAGCAAAGCTGGGTACAAGGCAAAGGCAACAATGACACTGAAGGATAGTTATCTAATTATGCAATCATATCACTACCAGACCCATGCATAATTCACTGAAAACTAGAGACCAACAGGAGGAGGGAAAGTAACTTTAGTACAGGACCTCCAGGAAGGGCACATGGTCTCAAGTGTCTCTACACTAATGCACAGAGCATGGGAAATAAGCAAGACAAACACCAACTCTTAGTACAGCAAAATAAATATGATTTAATAGGCATCACTGAAATCTGGTGGGATGAATCTCATGATTGGAATGTAGGAATAGGGGGGTATAACCTATTTTGCAGAAATAGACCACAAGAAAGGAGGTGGAAGTGGTGGGATCCTTGGGGGGGAGTGACCATGCTGTTTTGGAGTTTGTCATTCAGTGGGAAGGAGAAGCCAAGTGTAGCCAAACATGCATCCTAAACTTTAAGAAAGCTGATTTCCGTAAACTTAGGGAGTTACTTTCTGAAATCGCATGGACAAGAATACTAAAAGAGAAAGAAGTTCATGATGGATGAGAGTTTCTTAAAAGTGAGATCCTGAAGGCACAATTGAAAACTGTGCCAATAAGGAGGAAAAATGGCAGATGTCTAAAGAAACCAGAATGGTTGACTAAAGAACTCTCAGCTGAGCTAAGTGTTAAAAGAAACATGTACAGGAAACGGAAGAATGGTGAAACCACCAAAGAGGAATTCAAGCAAATAGCCAGGAGATGTAGGTCAGAAAAGCTAAATTGCAGAAGGAACTCAGGCTTACCAGTGACATTAAAAACAATAAAAAGGGTTTTTTTAGATATGTCCACAGCAAAAGGAAAAACAAGGAAATGATAGGGTTACTGCGCGGAGAAGATGGTGAATTAATAACGGAGAGAAGAGAGAAGGCAGAACAACTCAACACCTTCTATCCCGAAAGGATAGAAGTATTCAGCCTGGGGGATAGGGAGCAGCTGAGAAAGGGGGAGAAATGCAGCGCAGAATAAGTAGAGAAGTAGTACAGGAATATTTGGCTAAACTAGATGAATTCAAGTCTCCAGGGCCAGATGAATAACATCCAAGGATATTAAAAGAACTGCAGAAGTCATTTCTAAACCACTTGCAGTAATCTTGGAGAACGGGAGAAGTCCCAGCAGACTGGAGGAGGGCAAATGTCCCCATCTTCAAAAAGGGGAAAAAGAGGACTCAAATAATTATCGCCCAGTCAGCCTAACATCAATACCAGGAAAGATCCTAGAGCAGATCATTAAATAGTCAGTTTGTAAGTACTTAGAAAGCAATGCCGTAATCGCTAAAAGTCAACATGGATTTCTCAGAAATAAGTCATGCCAGACTAATCTTATCTGTTTTTATGATAGGGTTACAAGCTTGATAGATGAAGAGAATGCTGTAGACGTAGCATATCTTGACTTCAGTAAGGCCTTTGACAAAGTTCCCCATTACATTCTTGCAAAGAAGCTAGTAAAATGCGGGCTGGACAGGGCTGCTGTTAGGTGGATTGATAATTGGTTGACCGACCAAACCCAAAGGGTGCTCACCAATGGCTGCTTTTCATCCTGGAGAGAAGTGACTAGTGGGGTGCCACAGGGTTCTGTCCTGGGCTCAGTGCTATTCAACATCTTTATCGTTTACTTGGATGAAGGAGTGGAGGGCATGCTGATCAAATTTGCAGATGACACCAAATTGGGAGGGGTAACTAATATGCCAGATGACAGGATCAGATTTCGAAATGACCTTGACAGATTGGAGAGCTGGGCCAAAGCTAACAAAATGAATTTCAACAGAGAGAAATGTAAAGTCCTACACTTAGGCAGAAAAAATGGAACGCACAAATATAGAATGGGGGACACATGGCTGGATAGCAGTACATGTGAAAGGGATCTAGGAGTCTTGGTAGATCACAAGCTGAACATGAGTCAGCAGTGTGATGCGGCAGCCAAGAAAGCCAGTGCATTCCTTGGTTGCATCAGTAGGAGTATGGTGTCTAGATCGAGGGAGGTAATGGTACTATTCTATTCTTCATTGGTTAGGCCTCATTTGGAATACTGTGTACAGTTCTGGGCACCTCAGTTCAAGAAGGATGTCAACAAGCTAGAACGTGTCCAGAGGAGGGCGACCAAAATGGTGAAGGGTCTGGAAGCCATGCCCTATGAGGAGCAGCTTAGGGAGCTGGGTATGTTTAATCTGCAGAAGAGCTGGTTAACAGGGGATATGGTAGTCATGTTTAAATATTTGAAGAGATGTCATGTCGAGGAGGGAGCGGGCTTGTTTTCTACTGCTTCAGAGACTAGGACAAGGAGCAAAGGATTCAAGCTGCAGGAAAGGAGGTTCCACTTGAACCTCTGGAAGTGGTCAGAGATGTTCGGCCGTGGAATTTGCTGCCTCGGAGTGTGGTAGGTCTCCTTCTTTGGAGATTTTTAAGCAGAGGCTGGATGGCCATCTGTTGGGAGTGCTTTGATGGGTGTTCCTGCATGGCAGGGGGTTGGACTGGATGGCCTTTGTGGTCTCTTCCAACTCTGTGATTCTATAAAAAGGAAGTGTTGACATAATCTGAGTTTAAAATGTGGGTTAAATTTTGTCCCCTCTCTCTCTCTGCATGTGTAGTCTATCTTCTACTAATATAATCTCAGAATTATTCCACCGGTATTCAGAGCCAGCAGAGTGTAGTGGTTTGAGCATTGGACTACAATCTGGAGACCAGAGTTCAATTCCCTGCTCAGCCATGGAAACCTGCTGGGTGACTTTGGATGTGTCACACTCTTTCAATACCAGAAAACTCCATGACAGGTTTGCCTTAGGGTCACTATAAATCAGAAACAACTTGAAGGCACATAGCAGCAACATTTGGCTGTACCTTTGAATATTTACTGGAAGGGTAAGAAGCAATATTCCCAAATGCATTATTTTTATTTTTGAGCAGTTGCAATGCCAGACTAGGCTCTTCATTTTTAAGAGTAGGTGAATAATGTCTTACCATAGATGACTGCTTTTTAGAAATAAGCCTCTGGCAGTCCAGGGATAAAAAGATAAACAGTGCATATAATGTGCATGTTTGAAGTGAAGGTAATGATCTCCTAACCCTGGTTTGATTTATCCCTTTATTGTTCAGCACATGCAGTTGTTTTCTCAATCATATTTATATGTCCAAAGAAAAATCTGCTTATTAGCTGCTATCCCTAGCAAATATAATGATTATCAAAGCTTAATGTTAAATTTTAAGCTATAGTCTAAATTAAAGCCTGTGTTGTTTTCAGAGTAGTGGCTTTTCTATCCTTCTTTTCTCACAGAATCTGGAACTCCATTCTATCGTGGAAGCAAGTACACACGACAAGTTTGTGCAGTTTTGAGGACTGATATAACCATCTGTTTGGGGAATCTGATTTTAATCCTGATTCTGATATGACTGTTAAGAATATGATTTTACATATGCTAAGTTAGAATCTATTTTAACATGCAGAGCTAGTCTTAATGAAATAAAGCCATTGTAGTTGTTATGGTTTGATAAGGAATGCAGAATAGTGATGCTGAAAAAAACAAGGGTAAGGAGCTTGTGTCCCCCTTGATGTTCATGCCCCAGATCCTCACAAAGTACAGAACAAAAGATGAACAGCTGTTTACTGCATTCATTGTTCTAAGTGCAACTTTGCTTTTATAAACTGAGTCATGTGAGAAATTACCAAAGAAGTAAGTTTGGATATTTTAGTACGCTGGGCTGTTGGCTTAAGTTCATCTTAACGGTTTCTCCTTGATAGGTTTTGTCCAGTTTTGTAAATCCACAATGCAATTACAGATCAGATCCTGTCTTTTCTTTGATGACTTGGGTGTGGGTGTGTACATGCGTGCACACAGAGGAATATACAGTTCTTGACCATTTTTTTCCACTTTTGTTACAGGCTGATATGTTGAGGTCATTAGCCAGCACAAAGCCCACAGTGAATGAACAGGATCTGGAAAAACTAAAGAAATTCACAGAAGATTTTGGACAGGAAGGCTAATCCAAAGACTGCCACGACCCTCAATTTTCTTTCTTTGGGATTCTTGCCTCTCTGTTGCCAATAAATTAATTGCTCCTTCCTGTTTTTCCATGTGAACTGAAGAGCCATTTTCAAGGACCCTTGAGCTTTTGTATATCACTCACTTTCCAGAAAAACCTATTAAACGTCTCCTTCTGAGAACATGGTACTAGGACCTTGTGGCAAAGAAGGAAAATATTTAAAAATTTGGCACTCCTTCAGGTATAATTGCAGTTTTTTGAGTTTTGATTTTAGGTAATATATACTAGTTCTAGTTTATAAATATTCATAAACCTCTATAGAAAACTACTTTAAGATGATGCAGAAGATTTATTTGATTGCCAGGTATTTTCAGTGTCAGTTTATCTGCAAAATAACTGCATAATTTGGAATTAGACAGTGGAATTTGGTTATACATGTAGTTAAATGAGAGTTGAAATACAGCAAAGTTGGGTACTGAGAAGAAGGATTTGGTATTTCAATAAAGGCCGGCACTTACTGAGTACGATACTCAACATGTACCTTTTTTCCTGTTGTGTTAAATTTGGACACTACCATAAAAGCAAAAGGCAATGTTTTTAATAGTTCACCAATAAACACCTATCACTGTGCAATCTACCAGAGAACAGATTCCGAATGTAAATATTGTGGAAGAGGGATTTTTTTTTCTGCTCTGCATCCACCTTCATTCTCTGTATGAGTTTAAGGTATGGAATATATTCTGATAAAACTCCATGGGGAATCCTGCAAACTGAATTTTAGCCAGCTATTTGTTGAGGAAAGAAAAGTTAGTCCTGGAATTTAGCGTACTTTTTGAAGAAGCTTTGGGACCAAGTACCAAATGTCCTAGTGTACATCTCTGAGGTGCCAAGGGAAGTTCTTGTACAAGGTTTACTAGAGCATCTACTTGATTCAGTCTAATAAATATTTTGCAAACAGACTGATTCTACTTTAAAAGCAGGGTAAGGACAGCACAGGTACCCCTCACAAGGCCTTTGCTAAGAATCATGCAGCTTAGAAAAGTGCCTGAATGTAACTATCGACATTGCAGTGGCCTGGTACAACCATTGCACTAAACCCTGCCTTAGTGTGATGAAAACAAGTAGCAGAAGGCTTAAATATTCCTTCTTCTCTGTAAGTGCATTGGCATATTCAGAAGCTCTTGCTTTAGTCTATATTAGCCAGTTTCAGTCTTAAATATTCCTTCTTCCTTGTAAGTGCGTTGGCATGTTCAGAAGCTCCTGCTTTAGTTTGTTAACCAATTTTATCATAACCCCCAAGTCTCACAAATAATGGTTATTCTTTACTGTTGTTTGTCAAAAGAAGCCAGTTTCAAATCATGGATTAATCTGCTTTGTTTAAACAAAACATAATTAAAATAAAGCAGAGTTTAGGTTTTGTGCAACTAGCTAAATTGTAGTTAGTGGGGAAAGCGGCAGCTCCTGACTCTTAGCCACCTTAAAGGAGGAGAGAACATACAAGCCAGAGAGACACTGCAGCTTTTTTTCATCACACTGAATTATAGTCTAGCATGATGTCTGAATGTGGCCACTGACAGCACTGAATTTGTGCCTTGTAAGTTTGCCCTGGATATACAAATGTAACACATTGCGTTACTGTTCAAGAATGATAACTTGTAGATAGATGCATTGTGTGTTACAAGTCTCCATGTAAAGTACTGTATAGTCACCTCATAGGCTTTGGTTTCCATTTTATGTACAGGTTTTGTGTTTTTTCCAGAATCATGAGTGGATTAAATCTGGTCTCTGAATGAAGTAAAAAGTTGCAATACAACACTGCCTTACGTTTCTAGAGTTCCCCCTTCTTTGAACATCAGCCATTCCTTATGTTGTCAGTACGTTTTCTATAATTTTAAAATATATGGAATATTTTGTTCTAAATGACAATTCAAATGAGACCAAGTGAAAAGAGGTTTGTTGTTTTTGTTTTGTTGCAGAACATATCCTTATAAATAGATTTTACAATTTGACTGCAGTCTTTCATGTTTACTTGTGCCTCATACACATATGTTTTTCAGTGCATTAAGAACTCTTTACTGTCCTGTTTATGCATTGTGTACACCCAGCATTTTTCCCACCTAAAATCTTATAATTTGCTTTTGGTGCTTACTACATTACACCTGCTTACAAAAATGTACAATCTAGGGAGATGGATTCAGACTTCACCTTATGTTACTGTTGTGATGTGTGCATTCTTAAACATTTGGCACTTAAACCATGGAGATTGTAGGTCACCAATTAAAGCTCATCTGTAATTACTTAAAATCCAAAATACAATAAAGAAATCTGGTGTTCTAATTCCATTTGTTTGAATAACTGCTGGTAAGCGTTTCTGGATTTATCACCAGTTTCTGTAGCAGTTCAGTCGTATGTTACCAAAGTGAGGGTTCATGAAGTAATATCTCAGATTTTCCCATAGCAAGTAGTATAAAAATAGTGTTTTCTGTTTTTTCCATAAAAAGTGGGAAATAGTTTTGCTGGTTTTAGATTGCCAGGTTTTTAAATATATTTGACTATTGTTTTTTAGATGACAGTGTATATGCACTATAGTTCCAGAATTATGACAACAATAGTGATGATTATAATTTATATCCCATCTTTTCCCCATTTTGGGACTGAAGGCAACATTCAACAGTTAAACAGTTAAACACTCACAGCGTGTAAAAGCTAACAAGCTACTGTTGTGTGCTTTCAAATTATGGCATCTCTAAGATGAACTTATCATAGGATTTTCTTAGCAAGATTTAGGCCATTTCTGCACTAGGCTGTTATGGAGCTATTATTCCACTTTCAACATCCTATGGAATCCTAGAGTTTGCAGTTTAGGGAGAGAACTGCAAACACCAGGATTCCATAGGATGTTGAAAGTGAAATAATAGCACTGTAACAGTTCAGTGTGGAAATGGCCTTAGCCAGAGAAAGTTTGATTTTGCCTTTCTCTGAGAGCGAGGGAATGTGGCTTGCCCAAGGTCACCCAGTGGGTCTCTGTAGCTAAACAGGGATTTGAACTCTGGTCCCTCAGAGTCCTAATCCTACAGTCAAACTACTACACCACACTGGTTCCCAAAAAGCCATAAACCACCATAAAATTAAAACCAGAGGAAAAAAACATGAACCATTAAACAGCAACAACTAAATATCCAGTTCCTTATATACAGCATAATAGTATGTGATGGCATACAGAATTATAGTGTGGTGGTGGTGAAAAGAGCCAAGAAAACATCTAGAAAAATAGTTGATAGTAGTAAAAGATACTTGCTGAACACTTTTTCCCAGCATTTCTGGTAAGTAGATAAAAATCATATAGACAAAAGCTTCACATCCGATTCCAGTTTTTCTAATTCTCCAAATGTGATATAAGCCCACCCCATGGATAGGAAAAACAGACAATTCTGAGCAAAAAGATATTTGCAAGTAAAAGAGTTAAGCTGCCACCTCATATTTCTTCTGCTCAAATTTGCAGCTTTGTGTGGTAGTATTTAATCGATTCTAAGTCCATCCCATTTCTCAAGCCCTCCAGTTAAACCTGTTTAATTGTTATTCTCCCTAAGATTCTTGAAAAGTGTCTCTGTGGGAGTGATTGGTAACTTCCGTACTGTACCAAGGCTCAGTAGTTAACAGGATGTACAGGGACATGATAGACTTGAGACATAAGGTACATGAAAGAAGAGTGCCAAGATCATTCCTGTGTGGTTTGAATTTGCTTCCCAGGCATGTTCCTTTTTGGGAACACATAAATGGGGCTTCAGTTCAAGTTTCCATCAACTCTAGCTAGTATATTAAGTGAGGGATGATGGAAGTTGCAGTCTAACAAGGCTACTTCTAGTATGTGCTTTTCAAGGCAGCAAAACAAGAACTATGCCGTTTTCCAAATATAGCTGAACTGCACCATTGTGTCAGGATCTTTATAGTGAATACAATTCTCTACTTAAAGTAAAAACTATGTTGATTCCCAGACTTTTGTAGAGATTTTTTCCCCATTCTGAAAAGGTTGAAATATACTTTCAACCTTTTGAAACCCTTACACTTGGCTATTGGCAGTGTAAATTTAAACTATGGTGTTGGATCCATCTTGATCCCATCCTTTTGCTTACTAGAAAGTAACCCCCAAAAGACAAACTTCTATGAAACAGTTCAACTTGTGGGCTGAAAGAGGTTCCCTCCACTCTTATCTTAAGAACAACATAATTTGTGGGAATTCTACAATAAGTGGATCTGGCAGAGTGAAATTACCTATCCTAGTCCTTGAGCTTGGGAAAGTGGTGGGATTAGATCTTAGAAGTGTGGCTCTGTACAGGTACAACTCAGAATCTCCAGTAACCATGCTTCCTTATACTTCCAAAAAGTAATTCACCTAATCTCTGGAAAACTCAATCTATATACACAAACATTGCTTTCAAAGTAAACATAAGTACATAGACTGAATTAGGGAGCAGTAAATAAGATGTGTAATCCTGACGTGATGAACAAAGTTGGACAGGATGATCAGAAATGATGAAATACTAGTAGCCCAAGCATATTTTAGCTCCTGAAGTCTTCATCAAATGGGAAAAGTTACATTTGGTTGAAAGGAAATCCTTCATAACAATCTATTAGAAATTGGTAGGTGCAAAAATAAAAATTTACTGTAACTTGGACATTAAAAAAATCCCTAAAGATTGTACCTTAATTCATCCAAAGCAGAACAGAACATACCCAAGTATAATCCCAAAGTTATGTTATTGGTTATGTTAAACAGATGGATAGAAGAGCACAGTTTTATTCAGTCCAAAGTACAGAGATATTGGAAAAGAGGGCTGCAATCATCATCATCATCATCATCCATTTATATCCCACCATTTTCCCAACAACAGGTCCAAAGGCAGCTCATAAGTTATTAAAACCAATACAGATTTTAAAATATACAAAACAGTTAAAAGTAAATATACAAGTTATTTTAAAAATAATTAATCTATAGAATTAAATCTATTTAATATTCATTAAAAGACAACACAGGCATACTTGAATTAACAAAGTCCCTGAGAAAGAAGCTTCTTTTTACAAAGTCATTTTATGTCTCCCCATCTCCCATTTTCTCTTTGTCCTTTCTGTAGCTAGACATCCTTTTAGCAGCATTGGCATTAGGAGGATGGTGAAGCAGGGCTGGAGAAACACAGACTTTTGGTGTTGGGTTGCAAAAGTATGTCTGTATTAATGCAATAAAACTTGAGCAGGAAAAGGGCAATTTTGTATTCTAGCCAATCCAATTGTGGTCATGTGTGCCTTCATACAACAGGCCAGGTAAACAGCAGCTGCCTTTGGAATCCCTTACTGAGCATTTGTGAACAGCAAAACAGGAAAGGGGAGAGCAGAAAAGCCTCACCAACTACCCCCAGCATGTTAAAATAAAAACATAGATTAAGTTTGCCCACCAAAATGGAAATGATTAGAAAAGTGGATGCTGGTGAAAGAAAGAAAAAAATCATACTTGGATGCATTTTGAAAAAAGACTTGAAATGGTTTCTAGAAGATTCCAATTTTTTTTGTTTACTCGTGCAATGTTTACCTGACCTGGTTGCTTCATTTCACATGTGCACATCTATAATTTTGAATAAAATGTCTATTGAAACGTGTTCAAGCTACTTTGCTTTTTGTGATGTAGGAACCAATCCCTATTCTTTATATGTTATTTTCGCTTCTGCTAGCAAAGTGTCTGTTGAAGAAGTAATGCTCAGGAACACATCTACGTTGTTAACTGAGAGATGTATGTGTATGGCTTGAAGACTTACCTCAGAATAATAGATGCATACTTACCAAATAGTATGTAATTTCTCCTGAACAGCAGTGCTCCATCTAAAAGACCACTTCAATTGCATCTTTTTTAACATTTCTCCTGTCAAATTTGCTGTGGTGTTCCTCAAATATATTCAGTAGTGGGAATACTAATGGAGAGACTCTTCCATGGTCAACGACACTATGGCCATATTTTCTCAGAGTGTCTAGATCAGCGTAGACAAATTGTCATCCAGAGCCCTCACGTAATCCTTGGATTCTACTTTTTTTTTTTTTTTTTGCCTCTGGACTCTCCTGCCATTCTCTTGAGCCCCACAATCCCCTCTTTAATTTTTAGAGTAATTTTTGAGCAGTTTATGCCCCAAAACTACACAGAAAGCCCCTGAAAATGTGAAAATATCCCACCACGCAAGTACCCCAGAACCTTGTATTACTGCATGAATACCTGTTTCCTCTGCAGTGACTCAAAATGGTGACAGGAAGTGACATTATGTCATTTTTCTGTTGCCATTCTGAGACGGTATAGAGGAAAACTGAGGTGTTTGGACTGGATGTGGGAGGGGCCATGTGGCTGGCTGGGAAATTAGCTCCTGGCCTCTGGCATAGTTGCCCACCTCTCTAAATATATTCACAGGCCTTTTGTGCAAAGTGCATAAAATAATACATAAATTCTAAAATATTTAATCCCTTCTGATTATATTTACTCTACATGGAAGCATGTGATATTTTAAAAAGCCTTAAAGTGACATGGGGGGGGGGGTGTTTCCGCCATATCAGCAAATTTGGAAGTGTAAGCATGGGGCAGACAGAGATCTAAAACAGGGAGAGGCACCTGAAGTTCTCAGGCCATGTGCTGACCACCCTGTTTTCAAAGTATATCAGAGTGCTGTGTCTTGTGTGTGATGCGGTGAATTTTTCTGCTATGTTCTATGTATGGATTAGTTTAATAGAGAGGTAGTGTTATATTATTGTAGACAAATTAAACCAAACTATTGGACAGTAAAATTAAATTACTTCATTTAATACATCCAATAATCAAAGTAGTTCTTGGTCCGGTCAAGGCATGTGCTGGCAGTGGTATTGCGTGAGGGAGAGGCACAAGACGCAGAGAATAGTGCACACACATCCGCTGTTGAAGAAAAAGTTTTTCACATTAATTGCTCCCAAATCATTTGTAAAAAACTATGCAAGTGAAGGCTTTTATGTTAGATCATGGACAGCACCAGCTCATTACAATTTCTGGTCTTGATTTCTTTTTCTCAGCTCTTTTTATCGGCGTGTTATCTCTGCTTTACACAATGGAGAACTAGTGAGACAAAATAATTTTCTTTATTTTACTAATGTGGATGGTTTCTTCTGTTTTTATTGGGAATTTTTTGCTCACTCTTCAAAACCTGGATACTGGATGATTTATCATTTTTAAAATATTTTTGATCTTTTTCTCTTATGTCAATTTATTGGATGCAAGTAATATCTAGTTTTTATATTTTCTAGATAATGAAAGACTTTTTTCCTTTTAGTTGGAGAGTTCAGCCATCTCACATTCCATGAAATTATCTTCAAACCCATTTCTTTGGTTTTTCTTCATTTTTTTTTTAAGTTTCCCTCCTGGTCTTCCTTTCATGGTTTATTCTTTTATATGTATGTCTGTTATAAGTTTCTTCCTCCTTCCTCTTTTCCTTATTTCTTCCTCCTTCTCTTTCTCTTCTATTTCTTCTAGTTCACCTTCCTCTTTTTCTTGATGTAGTCCTGTTTCTAAATCATTTTCTTTTTTCTCATCATTGTCATATTTTGCCACTTTTTCCTTTGATGTTTCTTTTCTATTATCTAGCATTCCATTATAGTCTCCTTTACTTTTCTCAGAAAATCTGCCTTTGGATTGTGTTTATTAAATATCTCTTGTGATGAAACACAGAGGATGCTCCCTCCACTTTCTATCATTTATAACTTATTTACTTTTCTTTCAAATATAATTAAGAAATTATATTCTCTTCTTCTATTCAGAATTTGTGAGGGAATACCCTTGAAGATCTGCATTTCCTTCCTGTCAATTATCAATTTATTTCTGTAGCTTTGCTGTAATCTTAGAATCTCTCTCTGAGGAAGTAAACTATAATGTGTCTTGGCAGTGTCTTCTTTGTAGCTGTAATAGAATTAATTCTAAACAGCTTGTCCACTTATACTTCTGTCCACTTCTAAATCCAACTGTTCAGCAGACCAGCCAATAAATTCCACCATAGCTGGTATTACTCTTCCAACCAAGTCTTCTCTGTATTCTTCCAAACCTCTGATTTTTATACATTTTTCTCTGTATCTTATTTTGGAGAGCAACTTTATAGTTGAGATTTCTTGCCTTAATGTCTCTTCTATTTGATTTTTGTGTTCCTCTACTTTTTAAATTTTGTTCTATAAATCTTCTTTTCTCTTATTAATCAATATTATATCTCTAGCCATAGGCCTTTTTCACATGTTCAGTAAAATTCACGCGGCAACGTTTCCGGGTGTTTTTTTTTTATCCATGCTACTGCAGACATTATTTTACAACGATTCATACGTCTGCAGCCTGAAACGTTGTAGTGTGATCTCACAATTACACACCTTGTAATGGCCACCCCCCCAAGTCTCCTCACGTCGCCTCCTTCGGCTGTGATTGACAGTTCATTTTTTCCAAAATGGCCCCATACATCATGACGTGCGTGTTCACGTGTGCACGCACATCCTGCCCCGCAGTTCCTCCCACGGTGACTCCCTCCTCCCATTCTTCACGCGGGCCAATTTTGATTTTCGCGCCCTATCTCGGGGGAGTGGTTTCTCACGCCATAGCCGGCTGGAGTGCATTTTTGCTCCCTATCTCTAGTGGTTTTCCACGCCCGTTTTCTGCTTCTATCTTTCCCTGTGAGCGAAGGAGAAAGAGGTGCTTGTTGAAGTTTCAAGTTCCATTTTAGCTGTAGTCTCGCTTCTTGGAGTTGTGGTGGCTGAACTGGGACATGGATGGGCTACAGATCACCTCTCTCTAGCGGTGCCACCGGTTCCCTTCCTCCCTCCCTTCCTCCCTCCCTGCCTCAGGATCCCTCATTGAGGCTCCCGGCCATCCCAAACTCCCAAGTTAATCCTTCGTGTGGCAGTGGGGGGGGGGTCTGGCGCGGAAGAGCTGGGGGGATAACGTGCAGTCTTCCTGGCCACGCCATTCATCGCTCTGACCAGTGGGCAGTGCTTCTCTTGCCGCTCACGCCTTTACTTGGCCACCCCACCCCCCCGTCACTAATACTGTTCACTTGCTCACGCAAACTCTCGCCTCCCTCTAGCTGTGCCACCGGTTCCCTCCCCCCTCCCTGCCTCAGGTTCCCTTTGGCTGACACTTTCTCAGCCTCACTGAGGCACCCTTTCCTGTTTCAAGGAAACAAGGGCTGGGAAACTGACAAGCAAAAGTGTAGGAACATTTTCTCTTCACTATCTTTTTGACTTCGGATACCAGCAGCTCAAGCTAATGTGAACAAGACAACTATATGGATTTTGGGTGGTGTTGTCCACAACATCTTGAGGGCCAAAGGTTTCTCACCCATTTCTATATTACCAACCCTGCTATTAAACAAAGCATTAAGGATGGCAAAAAATGAGATTGACAGCAAGTCAGTCTGGGACACAATTCACATGGAAATTATAGCTTGATTGAGGTTTTACCTCACTCCTCATCAAGGACATTCAAGATGGGGTATATAGTATGTGTCTTTATCCACAGAACAAACCTCTGAGGTAAGTTAGGTTGCATTCCTTATGACATGCACTAGGAATGCCCATTATAATTTTCTCCAGAAATCACCAGTTAAGAGGTTGGTGGCTAATTTGAATCAGTGCAGTGGCATGGGAGAGGGGAGAGTTAACCCAAATCCACAAGCCAGTTCTCCAGCTTTAATTGAACTCTCCTCACTCCATGTGTTTATTAGCAATAAAAGTAAGATATTGGGGTGTGTGATGTACCGGGGGTGCTCCACTAGGAAGCTTGCATGAAGGCTGAAGAAGACCAAGGCCCATCGTCCCAGTAACCCCTTGTTTCATGGTACCAGTTAAAGAGAAACCACCCCCCTAGTTGTGTTAAAGTTCTGTATTTATTCTGTATATGTTCTTTAAATACATATTTAATAATAAGTCACGCAAAAGTCTCTTGACTGTTACCACATTTTATTTTATTTTTCCAGGGGTCTAGCAACTCCATTTCACTAAACCAAGGGATAATAGATATGTTGAAATCGATACCCAACTTGACACTTCTTCCTCTATCGCGGTAGAACTGCCTTAATCCATGGCCCGTCTGTTCTTGAGCCCGGTTGCATCACCTCTGTAGCCGCTGCAGAGTCAAGGATGCAGTTAATTGGCCCCAAACTCCAGGAAAGCAGTCTAAACGTGGAGGGCAGAACAAAAACACACAGCAACCTGCTTGCATTTTATGTGTTTTGTGGTGTAAAGGAGAGCCTAATGATTACAGTTTGCCATCCATCAAGAAATTTTTAGTTAAGCCTTGCAGAAATAGCATTCATTCCTGTCCAGAAGCTTCCAGCCAGCCCGGGTGCTTAACCAATTAGCTCTGGGGGGCCTGGCAGTTTCAAGGAGGGTGTTGCTGAATATGCTGAAGAATGGGGGGAGTTAGTTCAAACTTTCCACAGCCACCCTGCTATTGGCCCACTGACCCTGTTACTGCCATGCGCTGGCCATTTCATGCCCTCCCTTTTCTAAAAATACTCATTTCACCAACCACCATTTTCCGTTGTATGGGTGGAAAGGTGGAAAGGCTGTTAATGGTCATGTATACTTTAAAATTCCTAGTTCAACGTGGATATTCAGTTCTGCTCCCTGCAGCAAGGCCTCCCAGCCCGCTTCCCCCATGCTCCACGCATTGCCCCACAGCGCTCTTCCCGAGCGGAAGCGCTATTAATTATAAGAAATTGAATGGAGAGGCTTCCTGCGGGGGCCTCGGCCAGCATCCATGCTACCCCTTGCCAAGCCCCCCGTGGCCCCTGCCGCAGCCCCCCTGGCTCCCACATGCAGCATCCTGTCCTGCGGTTTTGCTGTGACACACAGAAAGCCACAGCCATGGGCCCCCCAAACGCTACTCCCCAGCCTCCTGAAATGGCAGAGGCCCAATGCGCACATACAGTAATCCTCAAATCGAGGGAAAACCCCATTCTTTGGATCCTAAGAACATACCAGCAAGCTTTTCCCCTTTTCTGGCTGCAGAAAGCCACTCTCCGAGACTCAAAAAATGGTGCCGTCCTGCTCTCTGTGGGGCGGGCCAACCGCAGAAGCGGTGCACGCCCATAGCCCGCCCTCCGATTACATCATGCACGAATCAGCGCGTATCTTGGCTTCTACACAGCCGGCACGAACATTGTAGCGCGGTACGAGGGGAAAAAACCACCTCCTCCCCTGGTTTTTAAAAAGCCCGCGCACTGACTGTTGGAGACGTCTCCGGGCGGATTAAGGTGTGGCTGCTTGCCAATTATGTACGACCCAGCGCACTCGAAGGTGTGAACGACGTTCATCAGAAGTCGCGCTGCCACATTTTTTTTACCCCATGTGAAAAGGGCCATAGTCTCTAATCTTCCTCCATTGTCTTAAGTTCCTTCTTTAAGTCTTTTTTCATTTATACTCTTAAATTTTTCATTTCAGATCTTGAGTTCCTAACTCCTTGATTTCTTCTATAACTATAACATTAGAGTCCATAGATTCCTTCTGGAAATCTAATGAATTGCTTCTTTCCATTTGTGATTGTTTCTGCGTCTGTGCTGTGGCTCTTCTGTAGCCAGTTTATTCATTCCTTTTTCTAATAGTTATTCAGTACGGAAAAACACAATATAACTATAACCAAGTTCTCCGTTACTCCTATTTCTCTTCTTTCCTTCTTCTTTAAACTAAGTAAAGAACGATTCACTTTATATTACATTATTTTAAGTTAGAAAAAAATTAACTGGTACACTAAAATATGTATAACAATGCTCATATAATGATTTTTATATAAATAGTTTTCTAGTATCTAATTTATCAATAGTTCTAACTTAGGTTAATTGATCACCGATTATAATTTTTTGTTTTCCCAATTAATTAATAATTAAATAATATTGCCACCAATATTATTTCATTCAAATCAATCAGGTTAAGTCAAGAAAAAAGTCAATTTCAAATGTCAAGTCAGAGAGATATTAGTTCTTAAATACTATAATTAGTCCTATGTCCTATAATAAAATAATTCAATACTCCAAAATATTTAATAAGTAAATATAATAAAAGGTAATTTTCCTTTTCTCCTGTTAATCCTTATAACCTCTGAAACAAATAAGCTATCTTAAATATCTTAAGGTAGATAAGCTATCTTAAATATAGTCTTTATAAATGTCATTGTTGAAAATTAATGAAAAATTAAACCACAACAGTACAAAATAAAAAAATTCTACGGTCGGTATTAGTATAAACTACTTCAAAATGTAATTGTAATAGATTCTTTCTTTTTGAATTGATTTGAAACAGTAAAGGGCATAAAAAGTATCCCCTAGATAAATTATAATTAAAAAAAAGGGAAAAAGAGGGAAAAACATGAAGAACACTTAATCCTGGAGGGAGAAGGTATAGAGGGAAGGAAAAAACAATATACATTACTGTTTAAACTGAACCAAAAGCTTCCTTTGTCTTGGTTATCTCCCCTCACAAGTGGATCCTCACTTGTCTGACTCCCATGTTCTACTGTAAAAATTCCTACCAAATCTTTAATTTTTTCCCCTTTTTTCCCCTGTCTACACAATATCTATTTAACTCCAATTTAATTTTAAATTATTTTTAGTATATATGATTACTGTGTGAATATTGTGGACAATAAATCAAATGTTACATGATACCTAAACAATGTAAGATCAAGGAAAGATAATAGCATGAAAGGTAGACTGGCAGAAGTCTGCTGCAAGTCAAACTGCTAAGCAAGGTTGCATGCCTGTTTAATGTCACTAAACAGGACAGATTTCCCCTAGCACTTCAAGGAGAAATGGAGGGGCTCGGCTTTGACCAGTGCTCAGTAATTAAGAAGATAGCAAGAGTGGGAACAGAGGTACATGAACACTGAGACATAGTGGGAACTGAAGGGGTTGGAGAGCTCCCAGTCTTGCTGAAGCAGCTGCAGATCAGCTTTTAGTGCTGCTGATGCCCGCTAAACAGGTTTCTAGATTTTCAGAGTAAGCAACAAATCCTAACCGACTGATTATAATTAAGACAGCTGACAATTCTTTAAATCTTTTGACTGGCAAGAAATCAAGAGAAAGAAATTATCAATTAGACATTTTACCTGGGCTTTAAAAGTGGAGTTGAACAGAATGTAGATTGGATAGATTGGATCAGAGAAGAAGAACATGTGGGGGCTATGGAAAGGAGATCAGAAACTTTAAAGACAGCTGTAGATTGTAGGAGGAAGGATATAAAGACTTGAATTATCATTTAACATTTCACAGAAGTTAGAGTTGTCTTTCTCTAGTAGACTGTGATATCCCAAGGCAGAGAGGGAGGGTTAGATTAGCTAGTGGAGATGATGTGGAACAACGGAACAGCAGACAAGACGTGAAGAGACGAGTGGAAAACAGAGAATAAGACTGATAGACTCAAAAAGCACGATCTGCAAGGGGACCAATGTCTAAAGCACTGTGAGATAGAGAAAGGAAGACTAAGGGACTTTCCATACTACACTGTTATAATGCTATTATTCCGCTTTCAACATCCTGTGAAATTCTGGGTTTGTAATTTAGAGAGGGGCATTTAGAATTCTCAGCCAGAGAGCTGCTCCACCTGAGTAAACTACAAACCCCAGAACTCCACAGGATGTTGAAAGTGGAATAATAGCACTATAGCAGTATAGTACGGAAAGGCCCTAAGCTTCAAATCAAATCGGATAAAAGGGAGAAGGGAAGAGAGATCTTAAAGAAGCTGACTTTGATGGGAACGATGATTTAAAGTGTTTAAATACGAATAGAGCTTTGTTAAAACTATAGAAAGAATTAATATCTATTGATTTTTTCTCCCAAAGTTTCCAAAAATGTCTTTTCTTTTTCTTTTTCTTGCTTTTTTTTTTTTGTACTCTTTTTTCTTTAGGCTTCAAAATTTCTGGAAATTTTACTTTTCTGGCAACAAATGCCACCAACTCCCAACTTATTTGTTCCATCTGGAAGAGCCCTAAATTGAATGTTAACTGGGGCCTTGTGGTGTCTCCCCATTTAGCGTCCATTGTCAACTCTTGCAACCTTCAGCTCTCTCTTACAAGCAACTAGCAGAGTCTCATTCTCCTTCGCCTTCCTTTTTCATGGGGAAAAGAAAAAGATTCCCTCCTAAATTAATGAAAAATGTTAAGTTTGTGTCCTTTTCAGCACACATGACTTGGAAATTTCTATAGGTGCTTTCTTTCAGATTGGAATTGGTTTGTCTATCATTATTTTCAATGATCCAGATTTGCACAAATGAAGCATCCCGCATCTCTTGAGTCCTGCTGACAATCTCCTGCTTGGCTTTCTTTAATTGCCTTTACTCTTTCCCTCATTCACATTTAAATGGCTCTAAGTTGCTAGTGTAAAGTAAAACTTGTTTCTTGAGGATTGACTTCATGAGTAAAGTTTGACCTATTGTGTCTTTTACTAATTTTTCAGTTTTCCAGCATTTAATTACACATAGGAAAGCATACGTGGATACAATAAAGGCAGATGCTTTTTGATTTTCACTTAGCTGCCTGCCTGATTCTTTGAGGTATTGAACAACTCCAAAAAATATATTAATATTACTTTGGAACATGTCTTCTTCTTTAAGTTTAAAGAGGGTACTATAGAGAGAAGAATCCTTCCCCATCTCAGGGGCTTGCTCTAAGATTTTCATATCTCTTTAGCTGATTCATAACCAACTGAATACTGAATGCTATTTGAAAGATGCTCATGATGTCATAATGATATTGCATACTTCCTGGTCTGCTTTCTGCCATACAGCTTTTATTCTACCTGGGCACCTGCAGCCAGGTGATTTAATTGATAACATGAATCAGTTCCTTCTGTTTCATGATATAGCACATGATATAAGCACTTGGAGAATGATCAGTTAATTTGTGTGAATGATTTTTCAAGGTATTGTGTTAACTGCATGCTGAAAGAGGAAAGTCAACCCAGGATGTGCTGCCAAAGTATGTTGCAATGGTCAGCAACAAGTTTGAGAGGACACCAAAAGGTATTCAAACAGATTGTGGTGGTGAGTACCTCTCACACATTGCACACAAGCTTTTCTGGAAGAATATGGCATTTTGCACTAGAGAAGTGTGAGTCACAACAGAATGGGATTACTCCGAGAAACCTGAGATCTCTCCTAAAGAGAACAAAGCACCTACTGGCAGATGCTTATCTTCCTATCAAATTCTAGTGTTACCCTGTTTACTGCGGGTCCCAGGAGGGACACCGAAATAACCAAACAACAACACACAATTTTGGGGAAAATTAGCTGGAGCACTTGCAGCCCAGCGTCTATGGGGTCAGGTCAGTCAAGCAGCCAGATGGGTTTAAAGTAATGGAAAGGATATTTAATTACATACGAACAAATATTAAAGACACCACAATCACACAGCTAACTAAGAAATTAGAGATTGAATTAAGGATAGAGACTTGCAGGGAAAATAGGTGATATGACACCTGTCTCGTCGTCCTGGACCTTGTGGGAGAATCCAGGGGTACAGAGAAGAAACTCAGCTCAATTATCTGAGGGGAGCTCGCCAAGCACAGCAGCAGCAAGGCTTGATGGAAGTTCAGAGTGATCCGAGGAAGGTCTCGGAATCAGGGGTTTTTATAGGGTGAATTGGGACTGCAGGCTGTGCCTTACTCGGGGACAACAATGAGTTTTGGGTGCAAGACAATGTCTCAGAAAGGTCACAATTTAGCATGATTGAGTTAAGTCTGAATTGACAAAGAGGTAGACTGTATGCAAATGCTCAGTGCTTGGCATTTAAGCTTCTAGCTTGCCAAGTTACCTGCTCAGGGCAGGGAGTCCTTTGTAAACAGCGTGCATATATAATGAGGGTGTTTGCAGAGAGGTCTCCTAAAGCGGGGATCTGGCTATTTCTGGCCTGCCTGTATTGTTTTGGGATATTGCAGCATTTGATGTTCTGGTTCTGGTTCTGGGCTTGTCCAGGGGCCTCTCAAACACATGGAAATGGGTGGTGGAAGAGAGCCAAATTATTGATATCAAAATGATATCTTTATGCTATCTCCAAGGAGGCCTAACCTGCAGTAATACTAGGGTGACACCATCATGACTTCAACATATCTCCAGAATACATCACCAACAATATGCGCCACACAAACACTATTTCAGTTGTGGTGTAGCAGAGTGCCACAAATAGCACTTTAAACCTTAGGGAGTATGTATAACCATATATTCTGAAACAAAGGCAACACAAGCTAGATGCCAGAGCAGAACACACTACCCTAATTGGCTAATGCCCCTGGAAGCACAGGGTATACAGTAATGAATCTAAAGCCTGGTAAAGTCACTACTAGACATGTGGTTTACTTTGATGCAGAAAACACAGTTGATAAGAGAGGAACTGTGCTAGATTTTCCAAAGGAACAAGTAGTTATGTTAGACTTCTTGTAAGAAGAGACTAGGGGCCTTTCCACCCTATACTGTTACGTTATGATATTATTCCACAATCAACATCTTGTGGAATTTTGGGGTTTGTAGTTTACTGAGGCCACAGAGCTCTCTGGCTGAGAATTCTAAATGCCCCTCCCTAAACTACAAACCTCAGGATTCCATAGGATGTTGAAAGCGGAGTAGTAGCACTATAGCAGTGTAGTGTGGAAAGGCCCTATGTCAGAGCCCCTGGAAGAACAAAATGTTGAATCTCTCACAGAAGTATAAATGACGTTCTCTTTTGAGACATCACGAGCAGCTACACAACCTGATCCTAAACAAAAGAGTAAGGTTCATGTTGCTTAAGAGAACGAGCTTAAGAGAGAGAGCAATACAGCATCAGATGCTGTGCCTCACAGAGCCACTACATCCTATTTCCCAGTACTTTTCACCGTCAAAAGACAAAGGTTTGTCACATGACTTATCCATTTTGATCGGTCCAGAATAAAGCAAGTATCATTTCCTGCTGGGGAAGTAGGATGCGAGAATTGCTTTTAGGCAGGAATCATAAATGCACACTTAGGAATAAGACTCATCGATCTAGGAGAGCATCTTCTGTGCAACGGAAAACAACAACGTCGGGTTTACATATGCAAAGTCACTTTAGGCACGACCTCCTGCCGCTCCCCTTCAACCCAGACGACTCCAAACAACTGTTAGCCAGCCACTACACCGCCCCGCCCGTTCGACCCCTTCATCCTTCAAGCTGCAAGTGCGAACCAATCGCTGCGCGAAGACGTCACCGTTCTGCATTCCTATTTTCCCCTTTCCAGCGCGGGGAGCCAATCCCATCTTCCTTTCGCTCTGACTCGCCAATGGCGGATCAGAGCCGGTTTTCTTCCCGCCCCCTTTCCCGCCCCCGTCCTGTTTCCCCCTCCCTCTTCTTGCCTAGGGAGCAGCTATGCACCTCCGCTGGTTGACCTAGTCAGTCGAGCGCGGGCAGAAGAGCGAGCAGCGCCTCGCCGCCTCCGCACCCGCCCGCTTTCGTCGGCGCTGCCTTGGCTGCCCCTGCGGTGCCCTTCGCCGAGATGCCGGGGGCGGCTCTGCTGGTGGTGGCCTCCGGGGCCGCGCTCATCGTGGCCTTCCTGCTGCTCCTCTGATAGTGGCGCCGCTGACGAGCCCCAAGCCCCTGTCGTTGTCGGGCGCCCACGTCGTGGTGAGGTTATTGCGCGTTTGGGCTCGGGAAGGGAAGTTGGCTGGAAAAGCGGAGCTTGCTGTTTCCTTCAAAGCCTATGTTTCTGCACTGCTTTCATTTTAGGAATGTATGTCTTACCGGCGCGCGGAACAAAACCAGCGTCATTCAGCTGCCTTTGGCCATTTCCGCGCTAGACTTTTATAGCGCTGTGATTCCACTTGAAACATCCTATGGAATCCTGGGGTTTGCAATTTCGAGAGGGGCCCGAAATTCCATAGGATGTTTCAAGTGGAATCACAGCGCTATAAAAGTCTAGTGCGGAAATGGCTTTTGAAAAGGGGTATCTGGGCTGTCTCGCTTCCCTGGTGATTGCAAAGCGCATGAATAAACGTGCTGTGTTTGGTGTAAAGGAAAAAGAAAAAAAATGCCTTACAGTCTACTTGGAGTGTTACCTGTTGTTTTTTTTAAGAAATGAATGGAATTGGCTGAAGGGAGAGGTTTTTAGACGTTCTCTTTCCACTCAGTCTGGGGCTTTTCCTTTCCTGTACGTTTCCATTTCTGTCTGAGGTAGAAAAAAACTAAAATACTAATAAACTGTCTAATTAAAAGTAGGTCGGAAATCCTCAACCAAGCAAAGTGCTTGTGTGTCACCTATGGTTTTATTAGCACATGGAGTTTGCTCAGAAATTCCTGACAGCTTTAAAAAGTGCTCCTCTTCGAATGATGCAAAAAATGCTGTGTTTCATTATGATCAGTTGCTCTTAATGGGACAGAAATACGTTGAAAAAGATAAGGTGTACCATCTGTGATAAGCAGTGATGTCAGCTTTTCAGAAAAAGTAGAACTGAACAATTTTTCAGTGCTCTAAATACTGTTACTTAATTTAGCATGTTTCAGTTAAATATTCAAAGACATTAAAAACTTTATGTGGATTCTTTTTTGAATATTTCTAATACTGTAAAGAGAATAACATGTATTTCCCTTATATTTAAAAAAAAGAATATTCTTTCAGGTATAGGTATTGTTTTGGACATATAGCCAAAGAGAAGAGATGCAGCGTGGTGTACGGTTGAGTGTTGGACTGTGACTCCTGAGACCAGGGTTTGAATCCCTGCCCATTTATGGAAACCCACTTGCTGACCTTGGGCAGGTCACATACTCTCAGCCTCAGAGGAAGGCAAAGGCAAATCCTCTCTGAACAAATCTTGCCAAGAAGAACTTAGTGTTGCCATGAGTCAAAAATGACTTAAAGGCACGCAACAACTCAAAGAGATATGTACCTCGTGTATCAATAGCTTAACTTTCTTTTGCTGATAACGTAGTACTTTCAGCTCACTCCATCATTCTGCTTAGAACAGTCTGACTCAGTACAACTAGTTGAACATTCCGTTTCACAAAAGGATGGGTGTGAGTCTGGTCATATTGAAACTGACCATATTGTGCCCAGGAGAAGGTTGTTGTATATTATATTTTCAGTTCCCCTATGGGCATCTGGGTACTAAGGTTTCTCAATGCTCGTTATCAGCGTTTCATGTAAATATTAAACAGCATGGGGGACAGAACTGAGCCCTGAGGTACACTGCAGGATAGTGACCAGGGTGTTGAACAGGCATCCCCCAGTACCACCTTCTGGGTCTGCCCCTCTAAGAAAGACTGGAACCAGTGGCCTCAAGTCCTATCCCAGAGAGGCAACCCAGAAGCATGCTGTGGTCAATGGTATTGAAAGACATGGACAGGTCCAGCAAAATCAACACCAACACATTTCCCCTGTGTAGGTCATTTACCAAGGTCCATCTCTGTAGGTCATCTACCATAACCAGGCCTGAAGCCAGGTTGAAATGGATTTAGATAATCCATTTTATCCAGAAACCCCTGGAGCTGGGAGGGCACCACACACTCCAGTACCTTGTCCAAAAAAGGGATATTAGAGACTGACCAATAGTTCTCTAGTATCGTGGGGTCTAAGGAGGATGTTTTCAATGGCCTCACCACAGCTTTTTTTAAACAAGATGGAAACCCGCCTTGCTGTAGTGCGGCATGAACTACTCGTTTTAAGCAATCTGCCAGTAACTCTCAGGATGCTTTCAACAGCCAGGAATGGCATGGGTCCAGTATCAACAGGGTGGTTCTCACCTCTCCAAGGATCCTGTCCACATCCTCAGGTTTAACAAATTGAAATGTGTCCAATAACACTGGACAAGCAGAGTCCATGGTTACATCCACCAAACCTGCGTCCAAGTCAGAGTGGATCCAACTGACTTTATCTTTAGAGTGCTATGCAGACTCTTCACAGCTGGCTGCTGAGTGGTTTATATACTGCTTTTGTAGGGCAGAATGTGAAAGGCCTCTGACCACTGGAGAAAACTCTGCTGGACAACACTGTACAGATGCAGTGGAAGCAATGAAGAGGATTTCTTTAGTGCCACCACTGTCATAGCATTGGCTTTCCAGTAAGCTCTAACCCATGTTCAGATGGACTTGCTCCAGGTTTTCTGCCATTGTCATTCTGGTCTCTGTCCCACTTATTTTGTCACCACTAGCTCCCAGATGAATCAGGGTGCTTGCTTGGCTTCAGTTCATAGGAGGGGATATTTAGGAGCAACTGTGTCTACCACCCCAGCCATTTCTCTGTTCCTGAGAACAGCCAAGGCTTTGATAGGTTCACCTGCCACCTCAATAAGAAACTCCCCAGGAGCCATCAAGAATCCATTCAGGATTCAGGAGACTAAGCCTCTTAGTCTCTTTATTAAAGATTGTTTCATTGTGTCATTTGTAATAGGCTAAAATTGTCCCTGAAACTACTTAATCTTCCTACATATACACCAGTAACAACATCATAGTCGCCAGAGGAGATATGATGGAAACCAACTGGAATTTCTTGTTTAAACAAGGATTGTCTTATTATAAACCCCAGACGATATTGCAGTTGAGCCCCTAACTGCCTTTTCCCCTCTACAGTTTGATATGCTAAAATAGGAATACTTATGATAGCAGTCTTGGGAACTCATTTCCCCACCCTAGTGCCATCCAGATGTCCTGGCATATGCCAGTTGGTGATGGTGGGAGTTACAGCATTATTGTCTGGAGAGATCTAGTTTGAGGAAGGCTTTTCTAGGGTTTCTACTACATGACCATATACAGAGACAAGACTATGATAAGAAGAACATGTATTTGGTTGTTCTAGCAATGTTTTCTATGTTTTTCTCACTTTGTGCCACATAATTTATTTTTCTAAAGCACTAATAAGGAACAGGTAGAAATGAAGCAAGTTCCAGTTCAGTCTGGTCACTCAATAGGTATTGGATATATTTTCGTTCTTTTCACTGCCTACTGGAGACTATTAAATCTTGAAATACTTCATGTTGAAATCACTTTTTACATTCAGAAATCTTGAGAGCACTGCCTTGCTATGATATAGAATTAATTTAGATCTGTTTAAAATACAGCCCAGGCTGTTCTTAAAACATTTTGTTACAACACCCTCTCTTCAGTAATCATGCATCTTCAGTCTTGAGGCCTTCTGCATCTATGGGTTTCCAAGACCCACTTTTTCTGTCTGGAGGTACATGCATGTATCTTTTCAACCATTAACCTTTTACTTACAGTTAAGAAATGAGTACTTCTATATTTATTCCTTTGCTTTTGACTTGTCCATCCCACAGCAGTTTTAGGTTCAGAATGGCTAGTACCTCTAAAAAATGCTGTGCTGCTGTTTCCCTCAAAGATGAGTGCTGTGGCAAAATCACCTTTAAAAAAAATTCTTAAGGAAATTTTATAAGGCATGAACCATATTTAAACAGAACCAACATACCTGGGCAGGATTCTAATACTTAGCAAAAAAAAACAACAGAAAAAAAACAGATTCTAGTTGCAGCTGCTAGGTCTTCCATGTTAACGATAATTCTGTGGCATCCTCACTTGCTGAATAGATATCAGTATTTTAAATATCTTATATATACCTTGTTGTCTTTTTCCAAAATTATGTTGGATGTCAAAAGTACATTAATTCTGCTGATTTCTAGGCTCAGAATACAAGGAGCTTTGACATTTCAGGACAGAAAATCTTATATATCTGATTGTTGAGTTGCTTATGTTCGATGCTTTTAAAGTTTTAGTGGTCCTGTAGAAGCCTGGTGTGTGGAAAGATCCCGTTGTATTGAGAGTTAAAATATATTATTCATTCCAGTTATTATCAAGGCTACAATTTGAAAGTTTTTTTGGCTGCTTGGGGGGAAAGGCTAAAATGTGCAGATCTCAAGAAACTTGGTTATACAAACAAGTTGTTTATTTAACATTTGAAGATAACAAGTTGTTTGTGGTGTTTATTATCTAATTTAAATCCTAGAAGCTGTATATATCTAAAAGCCGACCTCCGTCAGACCATTATTGGAACAAACCTTAATTCATACAGTGTAGTCCCTGGGGTGACCATAATCTTAGGTCATCACCAAGAGGTGAACATATTGAGGAAATGAGAAGTGTCTTGAATACTTGATACATGTTGTGTTGATCATAAATATTACTGTTATCCATTTTTTGTTGTTATCTTATAGAGGCTTCAGTGTGACACTCAAAATGTCCATAGTATTGAGTGTACTGTAGTAAAAATGCCTCAGCCAGAAGAAATGCAATTATCTTTTTGTTTCTATGTAACTGTTGTTACTATTCTCTGTTCTGAGCATAACAAAGAGACACAATTTCATGAGAAAATTTTTATATTTGTGGTTGTTCTGCTGCTGTTAAACCTGCATCACACTTTTCTCTGCCTATGGCTTAAACATTTCAGAAATTTTGCATCTCTGTAAGAGAAAAATGTTAAAAGTAACAGAAGAATTCTCTGTGTATATTTTGTCTTTAAAGTGGAGAACATACTTAGCTCATCTTTACTGTCCTGTAGGCAGCAAAGTTTCTCACAATGTATTCAGGTTGGGCTCCCAAGAAAAAACTTGAATCATGCAGGGAGTATTTTTGGATTACATTGTGCATTTAGTTTTTTAAACATTTTACAGCATTCTTCAAAAACACTGTGCCAAACTTACTCTACTTACCTATGATATATGGAAGAATGCTTCACCCTTTGTTGGACTATATTGTGCTGTAAAAATGTAATATAATATTATGGCTGAAGATTTGCTTTAAGCGTTTATATCCTACCCAAAAGGAGGTTTCCAAATCAACTGAAAATAAGAGTGAATGCACAGTAAATCTAATAAGATTATTTTAAAAGGCAGATTGGTTTATGTAGACACTAGGAAGGCACTGATATAGCATGTTAAGTCACCAGCCTGAGATATTTTAATATGTATAGTTTTTAATATATTCTCTCAGTGTGCGTGCGCACATATATATGTGTGTTTGTGTGAACACTCACTGAGACTGACTTGAATGCTCCATATTTCATGTCTGAACAATCTGTGCTTTCAAGTCTTTCAAGTCTTTCAAGTCACTTCCAAATTTCAATTAATTCTTTCAGTGTTCCAAACAAAATACCTGAGATTCTGATTCAGAGTTGAGCATCAAATTTTTAAAAGTTCATGAGACATCTGATGGCCTGCCTAAGTTTTGCATTCATTTTCCTCCTCTGTGAGACAATTGTAGAAGGTGGATCTACAGCAGGCTGCTTTTATTCCAAGTAACAGTCATATGTTTTAGTAAAAACAAGTAATACAAGGCATTACTAGATATTACAGTAAAATTTAAAAATGTATTGTTTGAGGCTTTAAAAACATTACAGTATTGAGATGTGTAATATTTTCTTCTTCAAGCAAATACTAGCCTTAATGTCTGGTTTTGTTATTGCAAAGGTATTAACTAGCTTAGAGCTAAATGGGATTGCATGCTTATAAGTATACAGTACTTAAGTGAACTTGAATAGTAAGATGTCTGATCAGTAAGATGTATAACAAGTTTCTGCTGTCACATTTAAGGGAAAGAGATATTAGACTATAAACAAGACAGCTCTGGTTCTAACCTTTGGAATATGGTTATTTACGTTTGGTAGATATTTGTCTCTCCAGGTGTACTTTTTTTCCTTGAGCTGGAAAAAAATTCTTTAATTCTTCTTTTGGTAGCTAAAATGTAATTTGCCAGGTGTATGGACCACCTGGAGAGTGGAATCAGGCACATTTAGCATTTTAGTTTAGCTACCATCTAATCTTACCTTTCAAATTGTTTTTAACTGAGTATACTGATTTAAAAATACTATTTTTAAATCACTCTTCTCTCTGTTTCTCTCACTATTCTCTATATTTTTCATGAACAGTCGTGCTTCCAAATTGCTTTTTAGAACAGTTGAAACTCATTGGTTCTCAGGTAGGAGATTTAGTAGCAAGAAACATGCTTCAGAACCTTGGATCATGTAACTTACCTGTTTCTAGCATTACAAAATTATGTTTATCTACTGATGAGTTGGAAACGGTTTGAAGGCACACATCAACAATGGGACAATTATGAACTCCTTGAACTGTTTTGTTCCCCTCATATGCATTTAAAGACAAGAAAATAGCTTTGTTTGAAACCAGGTCTAGAATCAAAAGAATTATAATACTTTCTCCATCAGCGTATTTTCTGTTTTCCTCTTAAACAAAGACTGTCCTACACCTGCACTCAAGTATGTGTGGATGCATACATACAGTCTCACTTGTGTCTCAGTGAACAGATTAAAGGGGAATTTCAAAAGTAGTCTGCCATGTTGATTACCTCTTCAGAAAGATACAAACCTAAGTAACTTTCCAAACGCTAGGGAGGATCATAAGAAAGGATATAAGTGTTTTCTTCCAAAAGTAAATACAGCTTGCAACCAGTTCTGCCACATTTATAAAGCCTGACATAAAGCCAAGTATTTGTGTCCCACCCTCACCCATATTCAGACTTTGAAAAGGTATGCTTGTGTGTATGTTGTGTATACAGGAGGGAGGACAGCTGTTTATAAATTTATTGAATGCCATTTTGCATTATAACATGGTAAAAGAAGTTTACCACACCCATGGATTCATCTTGAAGAAATGAACTTCTAATATGTATATATTAATATAAATTGGCAAAAACAGTGGTTTTCATAGTTTGTACCTTGTAGCTCCATTTGTAACAAAAAATAAAAAATTTAAAAAGAATTAAATTTGTAGCTGTTGTATGACTGGACTGGACTTTTAATATAATATATAAATTTTAGGACAAACTGTATTGTATAATTGAATCACATTATACAGAAACTACAGTTTTTGTTCTAAAGTAACAAAGAACTTTTCAGTTTGTAAAGGATGCTAATCACGTTTTTTCCCAAATTTTGTGAAAATCTCTTGTGGGGAAAAAAGGTCCATTGGATTCAAAATTTCTAGAAATTCTGCATTGCTGCACATGGGATGAGTTTATGCATGTGAACTGGCCTTGAGTTTGGCCATTCTGACTATTAAAAGGTTTATAATGACAATATGAAAGCTTTATAGATTCAACTGACATGCTCTTTTGTTTTCTTAAAAGGTAACTGGAGGTTCCAGTGGCATTGGAAAAAGCATTGCTATTGAATGTTTTAAACAAGGTGCTTTTATAACATTGATTGCAAGAAATGAGGTAAATTTCTCATTTGTTTAACAATTGTGATATGCTTGAGTTTTTTGAAATAATTATAAGTGAAGAATTTCTACTTACCTACCTAATTTCTTTGACTTCAGTGCACTAGTGAGCTGTGGTCACATCTCATTGCTTAAGTGAGTGATTAATCTCTTTCACTGCATTTGTTCTTTTCTGTTATGTTACATCCCTTTCCAGTAGAGAAGGCCACCTTCTGCTTATATTTCTATTGCATTTACCAACATTTTTGTTCAGATTTAGAGTACTCCATTCACTTTGGTGAAGAGGGCTGTAGAAGAACATTTATGTTCATGTTTACTAATATACTTGTGCATTATGCCAAAGCAAAGGAAAATATTCTCACTTTTAGCACTTTCTTGTAGCGTAGTACTAGAAGATGAATTTCCTTGTATCTCATATCTCATATTGAGAGATGCATGAACTTTCTCTGTCTAGGTTGCCTTTACATCTTGCACCATTTTGAATATGAAACAATTGAATAACTGCCTCAAGTTTCATGTATAATCTAGTGTATAAATTTAAATTTAAAAAATACGAGTTTGAAGAAAAACCTGTTTTTTTGGCTTCATACGCTCAAAACTTTCCTCAGTCTGTACTGTACTGTGAAGTCTGTCAGGGTTGGTGAGATTTGGCTCCTCTGAGCATGAGCAGAGTGCTATCTGTGAAGCAAGGCTTCGCCATAGCAGAGAGTCCCAGTGAGCAGAAAAAATTCCAGAGGCTCATTAGTTAGGCTTAGAGTACTGATTTATTGCTGCACTCTAAGATAAGACTTAGCAAAAACATCCTAGCTTGCCAGCAATTAGAAAAAGAGGAAAAACAGAAGATAACGGAGGAAAATCGGGCAGCATCTCCCCTTACAAACAGTATACTGCCTATGGCATGGCAGGTCCAGCTAAGGAATCTAACTGGCAGCTGGTCAAGGCAAACACCAGCCTTTTTATGCTACCTTGTCACCCTGGAACAAGTGGGGTGACCCAATCAGTGCTCTGGTGTATGGCCTTCTCTAATACACAAGACATAGCCATAACAATCCTGCTGGCCTTGCACCTGGCTGTCTGGCCACACTGCCGCTTCTTTCTGCTGTCGACTCATAGGAAAACTTTGCCTGCCCGGCAGCAACCTTGGAAGGAGCAACCTTCCTGTATAACTGTGGCAAACACAGATTATCAGTCCTTGGAAAGGGGGAAATGCTCTTGATGTGGAACTTAGAAACCTTGCAGTAAGCCCACAGGATACAGAACAATTGTTTTGGAGCAAGTCATTGTCCATCCTCTCAGATCAGTTTTATGACACATGAATACTTACAGATTTTTTTATTGAATTTTTTTAATGTTTGTTTTTGAAACTATTTTATTTTTATTTGGGAATTTATGTCCAAGCTTTCTAGGATAAAAGCAAACTCGGAGAGCTGACAAAATATTCCGCTAAAGTTATAAACAAATCTAATGATAAAACAAGCAGCAGTGCAAGATGAATCACAAGATATCATAATCATACAAGTAATACCTCATCTAAAAAAATCTGTTAAAGGTTTACCAAAAACTGCCCACCAGAATAAAAAGTCCTGCTGGGAAGGATGTGGTTTGCAAGGCTGTGTGTGATGTTACATTTGTATATGGTGCAGATTACAAAATGAGGCAGCAGTCAAAAACCAAGACGACAGACATTGGAACATTTCACTTGAGAGTAGTAGTGGTCAGTATTCCTGTTCTTAACAGATGCTGGAGAACTAGTGGTCTGTTAGCAACTTGTGATAATTAATTTCACTGAAAAGGTGTACTTACTCTCCTCCTGCATCCTTGTAAATGTCCTTTTGAGAATTTATATTGTGTTTCAGGTACAAGGTTTCATATTATATTGTAATGCAGAGCTTTCCAAACTTTTCATGTTGGTGACACACATTTTAGATATGTGTCATTTCATGACACAGTAATTCAGTAAGTGGAGGCAGCCCCTCCACCCAGACTTGGCCCGCCACCACCCTCACAAGGGTCTTCTTCAGCCGAGGGTGGTGGCAGTAGCAGGAGAGGCAGCCCCTCCACCCAGGCCTAGCCTGCTGCTGCCCTCGCTGGGGTCTTCCTCAGCCCGAGGCAGTAGCAGCCCCTTCACCCAGGGTTGGCCCACCACGGTGGCAAGAGGGACAGCTCCTCCACCTGTTACGTTCACGTGACACCTACACACTGCAGCCAATATGTCATCACAACACTGTTTGGAAATCTCTGTTGTAATGCATTGTATTAATTATCATTGGAAGTATTAGACTAAGAATAAAAGCTGCAAACCTGTGCAGGCTTACTTGGGAGTAAGCTACATTGAACACAGTGAGATTTAGCTCTGTGTAAACATACACAGCATAGGATACCTCATATGTAGAATAGACGAACCTCTGAAAATGTATCATGGTTCATGCAGTCAAAAATACCTGAGAAAATACTGTTTCACTTTTTAGACTTGCTGGGATAAGGCTGTTAATAGCTCCTAATCATGGTGGCTGTCTCTAGTATTGGAGCTGGCATGCCTCTCAGTACCAGTTGCTGGGATACACATGTGGGAGGGGGCTATTGCAGTCATGCCCTGCTTATGGACTTCCCGTTGGGAATATCTGATTTTCCATTGTGGGACTAGAACTGAGCTAGAGAAGCCTTTTGCCTGACCCAGAATGGCTCTTATTAAATTGATGATTTAATAAGATGATTAATTTTTATTTCTAAAGCACCTGAATATTATGTGCTATATGGTAATTTTTAATGACTTTTAAAATAATTTCAAATGTCCGTTAATTTTATTTATCTCAATTATGTTTTGAGGAATGACTGAAATTGTGCTTTTCAATTCTAGAGTAGGCTGTTGGAGGCAAAAAGAGAAATCGAGAAGTTCTCAGTTAATGATAAACAGGTAAGACTGTTATTTCTTACCTCTACCAGATCTTCCATATTCGTAACAAAATTTATGTGCCTTACATATTCATGTGGCTCAGCAGTATCTGATTTAACCTACCTATCAAACAGAAAAAGAAAATTTTTTTGTGCCAGTTAATATCTTGTGTTTTAATAAGTTGAATTATATATTACATGAGTAGAGCCATCATGGGATAGTGGTTTGAGTGTTGGATTATGACCCTGGAGACTAGGGTTAGATGCCCCTACTCAACCATGGAAACGTACTAGATGACCTTGGGCACATCACACTCTCTCAGCCCCAGAAAAGCCCATGATAGGTTCACCTTAGGGTCGCCATAAGTCAGAAACAACTTGAAGCCACACAGCAGCAGTATTACATGAAATAATTTTAGGGATAATCTGAAGCATCTTTGTTTAAAAAAAAAAATTCAGACCCCCGATTGTGGACAAAAATGCAGAAGCTCTCAATTGTGATCCTAATGCTGATTAGATCCACACGCATTAGTTCCATAAAGGCTAGTGATGTCCCTGATCATTCATATACAATTAACATATTAGAAGACATGTACCTGGGACGTTAGCCATAGCAGAAAAGGCAATGGAATCCCCATATTTATTTTTGGAATGATTGCCCCATAGATAATGCCATGTGGCAGTAGTGTCAGCTGTAGGAAAAATCGTGGCTGACTAAAACGAGTTTGTAGTCATTGTGTCATCTGCCTCGAGAGTGAACATAAAATGAAAATCTTTGGCTCTTGTATATATAGTAACAAGTCATAATTTTGTTATGTGTTGGATTAATAGTAGATTAGTGAGGATAAAATTTCTTTTCCTATTGGAGAGATGTAGGTTGTCTTGTACACTTGGATTTTTATCTGGCTCTTTAACTGTTAATATTCAGAATCAGTGTCTGCAGTCTGAAGCACACAGCAAAGCAATCTGAATTTGTACCAAAATAAATGGGTCCCTAGTACATGTAATCATGCTGTAGATTGTCTGAGAGAAAATGGATACTCTTTGTATTCACAGTTATAGAAATCCTGTGTGATCTTGCTTTTGAGAAAACTTTCTTTTTTAAAAAAAGTTGAATTAGATTGGTCTTATATTTCTGTTCTATTACAATACCTAGAAAAGGAAGTGAACCCCATTGAACTCATTGGGCTTTTGAGAAGATATGAACAGGTTGCTTACCTGTAACTGTGGTTCTTCGAGTGGTCATTTATGCCCTCACACAATGGGAATCTTCGCGCATGCGCAGTAGGTTTTCAGAAAGTTCCAGAGCTGAGCAGCTTGGCGGGAACCCCTCCTCCATCCGGTATTGAGCATGCTCAGTCCCGCCAAGCTAACAATCTCTCCTCAGTTTCAAAGTCTGCCGAAGCAAGACCTGAAAGAGAGGAGGCTGGGCAAATGTGTGTGAGGGCACAGATGACCACTTGAAGAACCACAGTTACAGGTAAGCAGCCTGTTCTTCTTCTTTGTGGTCTCTGTGCCTCACACAGTGGGAGACTGAGTAGCTTACCATTGGACGGCGGATCAGGTCCTAGAAGATAGAAGACAGCACCGCACGGCCAAAGCGGGCATCACACCAGGCCCTACAGTCAAGGCGGTAGTGGCAGATGAAGATTGAAGGGTGTGACTATGTAGCCACACAGCAAAGCTCCTGTAGATCAACTCCTCTGAGAAGGACTGCTGAGGAGGCCATTGTCCTGGAAGAATGAGCCAAAGCAAAGCCGGGGGAGGTTGCCTGGCAGGTTCATAGGCAAGGTGAATTATCTGAGCAACTCATTTGAAAAACCATTGAGAGGAGACTTTATGACCTTTCCGACACCCACCATAGCACACAAGAAGGTGGGGCGTCTGACGGAAGGTAGAGGTCCGCTGAAGGTAAAAGGTGAGAGCACAGCACACATCAAGTAAGTGAAGAGAGCGCTCGAGGGGCGATGCAGGGTCTGGATAGAAAGTAGGCAGGATCAAGCCTTGATTTATATGGAAATCAGAGACTACTTTGGGAAGAAAAGACAGGTTGGGACACAGGACCACTTTGTCCTGATGGAACTCCAGGAACGGCTCATCATAATGCAATGCAGTTAGTTCTGACTGAAGTGACGGCAACCAAGAATGCCGTCTTCATAGTTAGGAGTTAGTCGTCAGATGCGGCCATCGGTTCAAAGGGATGGCACATGAGTTGAGAAAAGACAAGCAACAGAAACCATGGAGGAAGCGGTAGAGTGACAGGAGGTCAGAGGTGTTGCAGGCCCTTGAGGAATTGCTTCACTGTAACATTCCGGAACAGGGCAGAAGAGGGAGAACCCAGTGGCTGATAGGCCACTATTGCAGAGAGATAAACTTCCAGAGAGGAGAAGGCAAGGCCCTGATCCTCTAACGTCAAGAGGAAATGAAGCACCGTAGACATGGAGGTCGGAAAAGCAGGCTCATTATGGGAGACGGCAAAGGCCACAAACTTCTTCCATTTATACTCGTAAGATCTACGAGTAGGTTCCTTTCTCGCGACCGTGAGGACGGCTTGGATAGTGAGGGAGTCTAGAATGTTATCCTCCAAGTGTGCAGGCGGAGAAGAGGGAGGTCCGGGTGCAGTACCCGACCTCCCGAATGAGAGAGGAGGTCCGGTGCGTTCCAGAGCTTCATGATGTGGCCCTGCGCCATGGCGAGGAGGGGGCTGAACCAATGTTGCCTTGACCAGAAGGGGGCGACAAGGATGGAATCTGCCTTGTCTGTCACAATCTTCGCCACCACTCTACCCAGGAGAGGAAACGGTGGGAAGATGTAAAGGAACTCTCTGTTCCAAAGAAACTGGAACGCATCACCGAGAGAGCTGGAGCCCGGGCTGGCTCTCAAGCAATAGCGAGGACACTTCTGTTGTGGTAGGTCGCAAAGAGATCGATGGTTGGAGTGCCCCGATGGGACACTATCCGCCAAAAAGCAGCATTGGACAAGGACCATTCATGATGACACGCTGTGTCCTGCTCAGCATGTCTGCAGACATGTCCCGTCCTGCAAGGTGGACTGTGACGGGGTGTACACGTAGCGGATTACCAGTCCCAGATGCGTAGAGCCAGATGGAACAGAGTGGAAGAGTGGATGCCTCCCTGCCGGTTCACATAACAGACAGCTGTCGTATTGTCCAATAGGATCTGGACAGTCTGTCTGACAAGGTTCCGAAAAAGCCCAAAGCGCTTTGAAGATTGCAAGATCTCCAACGCGTTGATATGGAGACATAACTCCAGGCTGGCCCAATGGCCTTGGACTGCACAACCGTGACAGTGAGCTCCCCAGCCCAGGAGAGACGCGTCGGTCATGATAGTGAGTGTCAGATGGGGCTCTAGAAAGGGCATCCCCGACAAGAGATGACTTGGGGAGAGCCACCAACGAAGGGAGTCCCGTACCACACGAGGCACCCAGAGAACACGGCATTGATCGTCGAGGAGAGAGTTGAAACATCGGAGAAACCAGTGCTGGAGAGGACGAGCACGAAGGTGGGATGAATAGGTGACTGCTGTCATTGCAGCCATGTAGCCTAGAAGCTGTTGAATGTTGTGGGCAGAAACAGATGGATTGCGCAGGATGGCGGCCGCAGCCTGTCGCAGAGTCTGTGCATGCCTTAGAGGTAAGAAGGACCTGGCACAAGTGGAGTCAAGGGTAGCCCCAATGAAATCCAGGATGTGCGAGGACTCCAGATGGGACTTGGCGTTCACCCTGAGTCCGAGATCAGAAAGGAAGGAGAGGGCGAAATGGATGTCCTCGTACAGCTTTTGTTTGCAGGATGCCACCAGGAGCCAGTCATCCAAATAGGGGTACACCAGAACATTCTTCATGCGGAGGTAAGACACTGCAGGGGCTAGGCACTTTGTGAAGACCCGGGGGGCGGTGGACAGGCCAAAGGGGAGGACCTTTTATTGGTAGCACACGCCGTCGACAGCAAATGGGAGGTACCTCCTGTGCTGGGGACGAATGGTAATGTGGAAGTGGGCATCTTGTAGATCAGTGGATGTGAACCAGTCCCAGTGCCTCAGGAAAAGTAGGATCGAGGACAGGGTGACCATCTTGAACTTCCGGGAGCAAATAAAGGAGTTCACCCCCTTGAGATCTAGGATGGGTCGGAGCGTGCCATCCAAACTGGGTACTGTGAAGTACCGGGAGAAGAAGCCTGTGGATTTGGCTGAGCGTGGAAGCCGCTCTATGGCCCCTTTGAGAAGGAGGGTCTCTACCTCTTTGAGGAGGACCGGACTGGCTGGAGTGGAGTAGAAGATGTCGAGAGGAGGAGTACTTCAAAACTTGATGGCATAACCAAGACAAACTATGGTCAAACCACAAGAGTCTGAGTGCGCCAGATGTTGAGGTGGCGGGCTAGTCCTTTGGTTCTGGAATGGCATTTGGATTGATGGAAGAGGGGCAGAGGTGGCGACCTGCAAGGGCAGTCAAAAACAAGATTTGGCAGTCGAGGAGGATTTCTTGGAAGATGGTTGACGATGTCGAAAAGAATGGCGGGAAGAGGCCGGTAAGGGCAATTGTAGAGATGAGCGGTGAGGAGAGTGCGACCTGTAAGAGTAGGAAGGGCGCCTCCAGGAGGAATGTGATGAAGGTGGCCATCTAGGCTGGGTGGATGGATGAAGGCCCGTCTTTTTAGCTGTCAAACGAGCTTTCACAAGTTGGTCCGTTGCCTCGTCTGTAGTGGGATGGAACAACCCTTGACAACCAAAGGGCAGATCCTCAATGCATTTCCTGCTACCTTGGTTAAACCAGCAGACCGTGAAGCAGCAGGGAGTGATCGCACTGACTATCATGCGCGCCACACCCTCAACAACATGTCAGGAGGACAAAATCTGCTGATTCGAAAGAGCCACAGACTCATTAAAATATTGAACGGCAGTGGCCCTGTGATCGTCCGGCAGGTGAGAGAGGATGGGGGAAAAACTATCCCAGATATTGCGTTGATAGGCCACCAGGCAAGCTTGAGTATTAGAGATCCTGGCGATCAGTGAGGAAGCAGAGTAAAAGCGGCAGCCGAAGACATCTAAATGGTGGCCCTTTCGATCAGGTGGGCTCGTATGGGCCCTTTTGCCCCCTTTTGTTTGCGACGACTCAACAACAATCGAATTTGGAGTCGGATGATTGAATAGGAAGTCAGCATCCTTCTTCTGGTGTGGTAGAGATGCTCCAGGTGGTGAGGGATTGGTTGAAGCGACGCCAGCTGGGCCCACAGGTGCTTCAAGACCTCCTACAGGACAGGCAGAAACAGAATCGGAGCCATCGACCGAGGGCGAGTATTGACATAGTGGAAAACTAGGTCCTCTACAGTAGGAGCATGTCCAGAGATGTCGAGGCCCAAAGCAGTGGCCATCTGGACCAAGATGTCCGAGAACTGCTTGACATCCTCGGGAGCAGAATCAAGGGACGGGTCCCCAAATGCTAAAGGCGGGGAGATATAAAATTGCAGTGTGGAATCTGTAGAATCACCATTGGAATCATAAGAGGCAGAAGAAAGAGATGATGAGTGAGGCGATTGAGAACGACGATGTGGGGTGGGTCCCCTCACAGGAAGAACAGGTGGAGCAGGAGCAGAGGCTGGTAGAATAGTCAGGGCTGGTAGTGAGACTGGAATTTGCACCAGTATCAAGGCCAGGATGTGAATCGGTACCAAGGTCGATGCCCGACAAAATGGGTAGTAAAGTCGGGATCGATGCAACAATAGACTGTGTCAACAACGAGGCCTACAGAGATGTTAGCAGAGTAGATGCAGGGTGAGTATCCAGTGGGGGCTGTGACACCATCGCTGTCACCTGAGGAGAAGGCAAAATGGCCCGACAATGAGGTGCTGGGTCTCAGGACCAGTGAAGAGACCAGAATGGTGAATGGCGGTAGTAAGCTGATCGGGACTGAGAACGGGATCTGGAGTAGCGGTACTGAGGGGAGCATCGGTAACGAGACCTGGAAGGAGTGCGTGATGGAGAACGTGAACATTGAGGGTGGTAAAGAGACCAACAACAAACATCGGGATGGTACTGGTCATGGTAAGCTGGAGAATATGAGTGGTAGGAGCTAGGTTGCTCTCTCCAGAGGTGTTTGTGGCCATACCTGGCGATACAGGAGGCTGAGGAAAAAGGCGAATCTACTCTCGCCAATGAAGACTCATAAGCAATGCGATGGCGGTAGTCCTGACAACATGGGGATCTACCCCATTCGCTACATCCCAGAGAGCAGGCCACGCTGAATCGAGGCTGGTCTCAGGAAACAGTCCGAGGAGTGTCCGAGGCAAGCAGACGGTTGAACTCGGGATGGCCAGGAGAGAGAGCCGGGGCCAGTGGAGTTTGTAGGTAGCCATCTCTGGACTGGCCAGAGGTCACAGGGAAAAAGGCCAGTGGGGAGGATCGATGGTCCAAGTTGGAAGCAAGAGCCGCAGTAGCTGGGACCGACAGCACTGGGAGCTGGGCGGCGTCCCGCACCAGTGAAAGGGTGGGAACATCCTCCTCGACAGTGGACATTGCAGGTTGCGTTGGAGGAGGCGTCAGTAAGGGACCGAGAGAGGAAGGTCAATTAGCTCATGGACACGTAGCAGGAGAAGGAGAGCGGTGCTTCTCCTTCCTCTTTTCTTCTTTTCCTTGTTGAAGGAAACAGAAGAATGGTGCGCCAAGGTGCGTTTACGCTCAGCCAACCTTGCGAGCTTGTTGTGAGATGGAAGTAGCATCTCCAGTGGCAGATGGTGCAGTAGACATCCTGGAGAGCTTCAGAATCTTTGGTAAAGAAGAAATCGGTGGCAAGGTCAATGAGGTTGCAGTCGGTACCGGTACTGAGGCTGTCTATAACGAAGGACCAGAAATTACTGATAACTTCGGAGCCAAAGTAGAGGACGTCGTGGAGAGCATCGATACCAACACAGTGGAAAGAGCAGTATTCAAAGATGCCTGCTCTTTAACGTGAAGGGTTTACTCCCAACAGTAGGATTTCAACTGAGAAGCTCTATTCTTAAGAGTCTGGGAGGTGAAGTTCTTACAAAGAGAGCAGGCTCGAACATTATGACCGTCCCTGAGGCTGAACAAACACTCGGGGTGTGCATCCTAAAGGGAGACCTTGCAGCCACAAGACACGCACAACTTAAAGACAACATAAGAAGGGGGAAGAGTTCTTACAGTTTTTGCTGTAAAAGATGACAAAAATGAACGAGAGATGAAGAAGAGACGAAGAAAAGGCCAAGAATTCAAGGAACTGCTCAGTGAGGAAGCCTTCCAAGCTGCTAACAGGTTGGCGGACAAAAAGAAACTGAGGAGAGACCATTAGCTTGGCGGGACTGAGCATGCTCAGTATCGGATGGAAGAGGGGTTGCCGCCAAGCTGCTCAGCTCTGGAACTTTCCGAAAAGCTACTGCGCATACTTGAAAATTCCCATTATGTAAGGCACAGTGACCACGAAGAAATATAGTTGTATTGTCAGTGGCTGAACCAGTTGTGTTTATAGATGACTGAGATGTTATTCAGGTTTTATGACTGTCTGCAACTAGATTTCATTGTCTGTAATTAAACTTCCAACTAAGACAAGTATTTTTACATACTCCCTGTATCACCCTGATTTTCCTAACTTGGCTGTTTTTCATGTGGGTGATTTTTCTTTTTTTTTCTATTTATTTTTTATAAATAAAAAAAAATTCCTCAGAAGTAATACACAAATTACATATTTAAATACATTATTTAAAGAAAAGGAAAGGTAAGAACAATATCCTAAAGAAAAAAGATAGTGAAAAGAAGAGGCAGTGTAAAAATCAAATGTTTGAAAAGAATAATCATACAAAGTTTTAAATTTTGGATTGATGGTTATTAGCAAATATGAATAATAGAATATTGAAAAGAAAATACAAAAAGGAAGTTTTTTTTTAAAGTTACTCCCTTCCTATGTGGGTACTTCCAGAAAAGCAATCAAATTCTCCTGGGAAATTAAGATTATTAGTTTCTCTAAACAAAACTGTTTAGTCATTAGTTTAAGTAAAAGTAGGTATATGGATAAATATACTGGACTTATTCCTCCAGATTTGTTATTAATAAGTTCCCCCATTTGGATTTCCAGAGGGGAAACATGAACTTGTTTTGTCGAAACTGCCGTATAGGTTTTTCAGATAATGAAATTGCTTGTGTTTCTAACTGCCATTTCATAGAGGTTTAAAATCCAATCACCTACTGAGGAATATGGGAGATCTTTTCAACTCTAGCAAAAGTTATTCTGGCAGCATGTATCATATATAACAAGATTTTCCAATATTTATTCTGTGATTGGGTATCAATTCCATTGAGAATATTAAGTATATTTCTTTTTTTTAATTTTATTATTAAAATATAAATTTTATTATTAATTGCACAAAAAAGAAAAGGAAGAAAAAAACATTAAAAAATAGAAGATATACAAACATCCATGACAACATACTACAAAACGAATTCATTCTACGAATAACAAAGACAAACTAATAAAACTAAAGAATCCAACAAACAAAACTAAACAAAACAAAAGGAAAAAAAACCACAACATTACATTACATTTAATACCACATTTTACACTAATAATCACATTCATACTTACAAAATTTCACATTCTCTCTACTTTCATCCTTTGACTTCATTTAATATCGCCGGGGGGCGCTATTTTACCTTTATTCCTTTCTATCTATCCTGCTCACTCATATTTTCCCCTAAATTTCGCAGAAAATAAAACCACCTCTATTCGGCAAACAGTGTATATTTCTCCTTCCATGATAATATAAACCTCATTCTTACGTCTATATCTTTAAAAAAAAACAACTCTAAATGAATCTAGGGTCTGCACTATCTGAAATATCAACTCCACTTGGACCCATTATTACTTAATATAATATTATAACTTAGACTGTTTTTTACCTATCTACTTGTCTTATCCTTCTTCCTTATCTTTATTTTAGTAATATTAGTAGTATCTAAAATTAACTTCTTTCCATCACTAAATCAACATTTCTTTATTTTTACCTTCTATAT
>CAOKZL010002787.1:0-156369 GCA_948472985.1 Iguana delicatissima | reverse complement strand
ATAAAATAAAATAAAATATAATAAAATACAGTCTCGAGGCAGAAAGCTGAGTCCCAGACTCATCATAGATACCTATTCCTGTACTAGATGTTTGCATGAGAAAAGCAAAGATTAAACCCACTTTTGTTGTTCTATTGTCCAACAAAGTTACTATAGCCCACCTTTCTATAGCACTGGTTGGGTTAAGACATAATCTAAAAACCATGGTTTTTTGAACATCTGAATTGGAGGCTTTCCATTAAACCATGGTTTGTTTCAGATCACCAAATCAGGATTTAGAAACCCTGATTTGAAGCTAGCTCAGAAACCAAAGTTTGCATTTGCATTGTTCTTAACTCTAAATTCATAAACCATTGACAAATGGACTTAGAGACTATGACACTGGGGAAATAGTTGATGAATTAATTATTAATACTGAGCACATGGGACTTAAAAGTGACAAGATGATCAGAAGCATGCTTTGCTTGTTGTATGACTTAAAGCTCAGCCCATGGTGTGGGTTCTTATCAAGGAAAATACATAGCTAGATATGATCTAAACAGAATCACTGTGTAAATTCATAGGCAAAACACCTTTAGCAACTCTTTCTCTTTTGTTCTCGGTTCTGTAAGACTCAGCTCTAAGTCAGTGAATTGTTAATGTTTGCCAAATCTTGAACCAGGAACCTCCTAACCTATGATGATCTGCTCAAAATTAGAGCATGGAAGGAAAAAAGATCTATGAGTTTTTCCATGGGTCTGCTCACAGTCCAATTGCAAAGTCTCTATAAATGCTTCCATGTCTGGATCTTCAAGGCTGAAAGTTATCCAACTGTTCTCTTGCACACATTTGCAGCAGCACAAAATTGTTGCTTATTCCTGGTCTGTGAAGTACTCTGTTTTTGATTTCCCATTTTGAAATGACTTCTTGATCCTCTTATGTATAGTTCTTCTTCGTGGTCTCTGTGCCTCACACACTAGGAGCTTTCGCGTGTGCACGGTAGCGTTTGGAAGATTCTAGAGCTTAGTAGCTTGGTGGGAACCCCTCCCCCATGCCCGTACTGAGCATACTCAGCCCACCGAGCAACGGTCACTCCTCAGTTCTTTCTCATCCACCTTAGCGAACGGAAGGTTCTTCTTAGTGGCTTGCTTTCTTGGCGTTCCTTTGGCTTTGATTACGGATTTTGGATAAAGGATTTGGATAATGGACTTGATTTCTGGTACTTGGTCCCCGTTCCCCCCTTCTTCAATTTCTTCGACTTCTTCTTCTTCATTTCAGCTTTCTTCTCCATCTTGGGTTCCCTGTCTATGTCGGTCTTCTTAAAGAACTGTATTACTTGTGGAAGGAAAATCGCTCTGTCCGACGCCCACCGTGAGTGCCTTTATTGTTTGGGGGAAACCCACAACGTAAGGTCCTGTTCTATTTGTGGAGAGTTTACCTCTCAAACTCTACGAAACCGCTCCTCAAGACTGAAATCACATTGCTGGGAGGAGTCTTTGAGAGAGAAAGAACAGCCCAAGGCTCATGCAGGCATGTCTCAGACATCGACTTCGGGGCGAACATCAACCATTCCATCTACGGTGTCGGTAGCTGCTGCACCGTCCACTGCTTCGGTATCGGGCTCGGTACCACCATTGAGACCGCCCATCTCCTCGTTACTGAGGATTCTGAAGCTGTTAGCGGCAGCTAAATCGACTGAGGAGGCACCTGCGGGTTCGCAGGCTGCTAAATCATCCAGACCTCTGACTGCTGGTCAGCAGAAACATCCTGCTGTCCAGGACGTCACCAAGGAGAAGGAGAAAAAGAAGAAGAGGAAGGAGAAGAGGCTCTCCCCTACTAAGATAGCCTGCCTTCCCACACCTCCACCAACGCAGCTCACTGGGGACCCAGGCAAGCAGTCGGACCAACAAGAGGTCCTTGAGGTGTCGGATGAGGAGCAGACCGTGGAGGTCTTGCCCTCAGAACAGCCTGTTTTGACGGCTGCGGTATCCCCATCGAGTCACTGCATGATGGTGGACTACCGGGAGCAGGCTATGGCCCAACACTGGCCTTTGCCCAGTCACCGGGCAGCCTCTGGCAGGAGTGAGTCTCGGTCTCCTGAGTGGAGAGTCAGGCCTCCATCGCCGCGCCACAGGGAGATGTATTATGAGAGGGTCCACTCTCGCCTGTCGACTGACTCGAGGTATACCTCTGCATTTTATATCGGACGGTACAGTTGAGAACACATGTGGCGCAGGTATCCAGGATCGTACCTATCCTACTCACCATCATATAGGGATAGGTACCACCGTGACCTACGGTATTGGTCACCTCATCACTGATCCTGCTCCTACTCAAGGGAAGACCACCACTCGCGGTATCGGAGGTCACCCAGTCAATCACCTTCTCCCTGCCACAGGAGGTCCAGGGAGCCCACACCCCGCTATAGGGTGGTGTTGCCTCCCCTGAGGGTTACGTCAATTGCAACTCGCCTGGTGTCGGAATCTACCTCAACACGGGTGACTGTGCCAGCCACGACGGTCACGCAGGCGATCCAGCAAGCACAGCCTGCGGTAGTGCCCGTAGCAGCAACACCGATGCCCCAGACTGCAATTCTGACCGTGGTACCAGTAACAACAACGGTACCAGCAACAACAGCGGCACCAGCGGTTACCCTGGCCCTTCCTCCCCATAAGCCATCTAGGGAGGGCCTGTTGATAGATCTCCATCTCGCTCCTCCCAGTCACATGAAACCGACTCCGACTCGGATGATTCTACGCCAACATCTCATGAGTCATGCCCTCTGGGCTTTGGAGACCCGGGACCTGAGTCGGTATTGGAGGATGTGAAGCAATTCTCCGCTATCCTCCTGCATATGGCTACAGCGCTTGGCCTAAAGGTGGCAAACCCAGCTTCCATGGTCTTCTGCTATGCGGACACATGACCACCATCCACGGCACTGTTGCCCTTCCTGCTAGCGCTCATGAAGGCCTTGAAACAACCACAGGCCAAGCCAGCTTCTGTTCAGCCAATTTCACACTGGCTGGAGCACTTATACCGTATGTAGAAGGAAGACACGGAGTTTCTCTTCAACCACCCAAAACCGAACTTGATTGTTGTCGAGTCGGCCCAGACCAAAAGAGGCAACAGGGCACATACTACCCCGTCCGACCACGAAGGCCGCAGACTGGACACCTTCGGCAGGAGGTTTTACACCACTTCTTCCCTCATTGCCAAGGTGTCCAATACGCAGGCTTGTCTGGCAGCCTACCTTAGGAATCTGCTTGACCGGTTCTCTCCTATTCTCACCAACCTCCCAGAGGAGAGCCATGCAGGTGCCACCCAGTTCTTTAACGAGGCAGTGGCACTTGCTAATCAGCAGATTATCTCATCGAGGCACACCGTGGAGGTTGCCTGAAGAGTTATGGCCGGCTCCGTCACCCTTTGACGGTATGCGTGGCTGAGATCGTCAGGGTTGCAAGAGGACAACCGAAGGTGACCTTCCCTTCAACGGTCAGGGACTGTTCCATGCCACGACTGACGAGGCCATGGATCATCTCGTGAAGGCATGTCTGACCGCCAAAAAGATGGGAATACACCAACCATCCCAGCCTCGCCGGTCCTTCGGTTCCAGATCGTCGTGGCGCAGATCCTCGTCCTCCACCTTCCAACAGTGGTCTCCTCGATCCACGCAATCCCGTCTGTCCACCATCTCCTTGGCATGAAGGTCTTTCCGAAGACACCCATCCTCTTCCAAAAAGTCTTTGTCCGGGATGAAGTCGCAGTTTTGACCGCTTTTGCAGGTCGCCACCGCAACCAACCTTCAGCCTGCCAGCAGCCTTCGAAGATCAACCGGGCCTGGCCAGATACCTCGCCGAGTGGCATCATGTCACCGTGGACTCTTGGGTTCTCTCCATCATCCGTCTTGGCTACGCCATAGAATTTCAAGATATTCCACTGCAAGGTGTCTATTACTCCACCCTGGCCAGCCCAGCCCTGCTGGAAGAGATCCAGTCCCTCCTACAAAAGAGAGTGATCGAACAGCTTCCGTCCTCGGCTTCCACCACTGGTTTCTTCTCCTAGTACTTCACAGTACTGCAGATGGACAGAACCCTGCGGCCTATCTTCGACCTCAGAGGGGTGAATGAATACATCCGCCCCAAGAGGTTCAACATGGTCACGCTATCGTCGATCCTTCCTTTCCTTCAGCGAGGGGACTGGTTCACATCCGTCGATCTTCGGGATGCTTATTTTCACATTGCCATTCACCCGCAGCACAGACGATACCTACAGTTCGCGGTCGATGGCACCTGTTACCAATACAGGGTGCTACCATTCGGACTCTCAACCGGGCCCAGGGTCTTTACCAAATGCATAGCCCCTGTGGTGTCATTCCTGTGGACGAAGGGCATCTCCATCTACCCTTATCTGGACAATTGGCTGTTGGTGGCGTCCTGCAGACACAAACTCTTCACAGACATCCACAGGACACTTATTCTCCTGACCCGCCTCTGTCTCCGGGTCAACCCGAAGAAGTCCCATCTCAAGCCCGCAAGAGTTCTCAACTTCATTGGGGCAACCCTGGACTCAGTATCAACCAAGGCCTACTTACCAATGGACTGTGCACGGACGCTGTCCTCAACACCCTAACGGTAACAGCGAGGAGAATCCAGCAGCTCCTTGGGTATATGGCCTCCACTACCGCCGTGACTTACTGATCCAGGCTCCGTGTGCAGCCTCTTCAGCACTGGTTTGTCCAAATTTTTGACCCACTCCTGGATGACCAGAGATGCCTCCTTCAACTGCCTCTGCAGGTGCGGCACTCCCTGCGGTGGTGGCAGTCTTACAACCATTTCCTGTCAGGCATGCCCTTGCGGGAGCCGACTCCACACGTCACGGTCACGACAGATGCCTCCCTTTTCGGATGGGGAGCTCACTGCGGTGACCTCAAAGTCCGGGGCCGGTGGATCGACAACGAGACCATCTTCCACATCAGTGCCCTCAAGCTACTTGCCATATGGAAAGCGTTTGAGGGCGTTTCGTCACCTCGTTACAGGCCGTACTGTGTTGATCTTGATGGACAACACAACAGCGGTCTGTTATGTCAACAGGCAAGGAGGGACTCATTCAACCACCCTCCTCAACATAGCCCTCAATCTCTGGAACTGGTGTGTCTCCCTCTGAATCCATCCGGTAGCGGTGCACCTGGCCGGGCAGGAAAACACCACAGCGGATGCCCTCAGCAGGGACACCTTTTGCCACAGGAGTGGTCCCTCTCGAGCAAGGTGTTCTGGATGATACGGGACTTCTGGGGCAAGCTGACAATCGACCTCTTCGCAACCAGTCAATACGTGAAGTGTCGCTGGTACTGCTCGAGGGCTGGCAGGGGTCACGACTCCATTGGCGACGCTTTCCAGTTTGGGTGGAACGAGGGATTCCTCTACGTGTTCCCTCCATTTCCCCTCCTCGGTCAAGTGGTCTCCAAGATCCTCGCAGACCGAGCTGATGTTGTCCTCATAGCCCTGTACTGGCCGGGGCAGCACTGGTTCGGCCCCCTGTTCGAGGCTGCCCGCAGCCAACTCCTCAGGCTCCTGATGACACCAGATCTCCTGTCCCACTCCAACGGTCTTGTCCATCCAGACTTGCCGCTCCTGGCCCTCCATGCCTGGCGAATATCACCCTATACGATCCCATCATCAGTAACGTCTTGACTGCAGCCAGGAAGGAGTCGACACACTGCAACTATCATTACAAGTGGTGAAACTTCGTTTCCTTCGCCAAAGCATGACGGGAGCTGGTATCACCTGTCAACCTGCCTACCGTGCTCCACTTCCTTCTACATCTCCGAGAGCAGGGTTTAGCCTTCCCTTCACTGAAGGTCTACCTTGCCACTATGGTGGCATACCAACCTCCACGGTCTCCATCGGCAGCCCTCTCCCATGATGCTACCGTGAAGCAGTTTATGAAGGGCCTGCACCACCTCTATCCACCAGTATCGCCACCGCTACCACCGTGGTCGTTGTCATTGGTGCTATTGCAGTTGATGAGACCGCCCTTCGAGCCCAGGGCGACTGAAAACTGCCTTCTTGGTGGCTGTCACCTCAGCCAGTTGTGCGGGAGAGCTGACAGCTCTGCGCTCTGATGAGCCATACCTCATCTTCCATAGAGACAAGGTGGTCCTTCAGCCCGACATCTCCAAAGGTGGTGTCTAATTTCCACCTCAGCCAAGACATCATCTTGCCAACCTTCTACCCGGACCCGACTACACCTTTGGAGCGATCTCTTCACTCCCTGGATGTTCGTCGGGCCTTGGCCTTCTACACAGATAGGACTGCCTCTTTCCGACAGACCCTGCACCTCTTTGTGTGCTATGGCAGGCGTCGAAGAGGCCACAAAGTATCCACCCAGCATTTTGCAAAGTGGGTGACCCAGACTATCCAGCTGGCATACGAGCTGGCCAAGAAGCCTCCACCAGCATTGCTCCGGGCTCATTCCACCAGAGCCATGGCGACATTGGCAGCCCTCCTGCAAGGAGTTGACCTGCAGGAACTCTGCCTTGTGGCGACCTGGTCCCAGCCATCGACCTTTGCGCACCACTACAGACTGGACTGCCAGTCCCGTAGAGATTCCCCGTTTTGGACGTGCGGTGCTGCTTCCGTTCTCTGGGACCTGGCCCATCATCCAACCGGTAAGCTACACAGTCTCCTAGTGCGTGAGGCACAGAGACCATGAAGAAGAAGAACAGGTTGCTTACCTGTAACTGTGGTTCTTCGAGTGGTCATCTGTGCCCTCACACACACCCGCCCAGCCGTCCCCTCTTTCTCAGGTCCCTTATTGGCGGACTACAGAACTGAGGAGTGACCGTTGCTCGGCAGGCTGAGCATGTTCAGTACGGACATGGGGGAGGGGGTCCCGCCAAGCTACTAAGCTCTAGAATTTTCTGAATGCTACCACACATGCGTGAAAGCTCCTAGTGTGTGAGGGCACAGATGACCACTCGAAGAACCACAGTTACAGGTAAGCAACTTATTCTTTCCAGAGTTCCTGGGCATGGTCTCCCCCTCATTCTGCAAGTGCTTGGAGTAATCTTAATTATATCACCACCACCACCACCATCATCATCAATTTCCTGCCTTTTCCCCAGTTTAGGTCTCAAGGCAGCTTACAAATGTTAAAACAAATACTGTTGGACCATTTTATATAAGGAACACCATTTTACTACACCACTGTATATAATGGGACTTCAGAGTCCATGGATTTTGGTATCCATGGCGGCTCCTGGAACCAAACTTCAGTGGATACCAAGGGCCCACTGTACAACTAAAGTTTTATATCATATGGAAGTTAAAAGTATAATCAAACTAGCAATAAGATCAAAGCAAATTAAAAACTTTATCATCAAAAGAAAAACAGCACACAGACAATACAGCACATTATGCAAAGCCCTTTCCCCATAGCACTTAGAAAGCAAAGGCCTGTTGAAACAAACAGTTTCACCTGCCTACAGAAGGAATTTTTAAATAATTTTTTATTTATTAATTATATCATAAACAATCTAATTCACTGTCAAAGAAATAGTCACTTGGAAGAAAGAAAGCAGGAAGAAGAAAATAAAATAAAATAAAATACTATAACACTGAACTCTAAAACACTAAACACTAACTTACTGAAACACAAAAGGGCTGTCATCTCCATAATCCAAACAGTAATGAAGGAAAAGAAAAGAAAAGAAAAAAATTATTCTAGTATTGCAGGTGTAACTAAATAATCCTAGTAGAATTACTACCAACCATAGTCACAGATTATTGCATTGTTAGACGTCTTACTGCTCAAAACATCCATAAATAGTTTCCAGTCTTTCCAAAAATTCTGCAATTTGTCTTATTCTTTAGAATCAACATTAGCTTGGCAATTTGCACTATCACAGCAACCATAACAATCCATTTTTCTGTCAGTGCTTCAGACCATTTCCAGGTTTGAGCAAGCAATGTTCTTGTTGCTGTTATCATATACTGAAGAATTAATCCATATTTACTATATAATTCTTTATCCATAATAACCAGCAAAAACATTTTAACTATAGTTATAATTATAAGATAAGATAACCTTGTCACCCAAATCTTAAATCATTACCTTCAAGTCCCAGGAGTCTTTCATCTCTAAACAATATCCATTTCTTCAACTAAGCAAAACAACAGGCCTCGTAATACAAGTCAATAGTCAGAATCCCCAGATCATCTTTTCTTTAGCCTTACACAACTTTTAAAAATTTCATTTTGGGTTTCCTTGTCTGCAGAACAAATGATATTCTTATGATAGGGATCGTTTGGAAGTAGAATAAAAGCCTTGGCAAAATATTTGCTTTTATTACTGCAGTTCTCCCCAAAAGGGATAAACTAAACTTTCCCAATTTTTTAAAGTCTGTTTTATTTTTTTTCAGACTTTGTCATAATTGTTTTGAAACAATAGAGTATTATTCTTCATAATTGTAACTCCCATATTGTTGCGGCCAGAAAAGAGACGAAGACCAGGTTTCCAGGGAAAAATCAAAAAGCCTTTTTATTGTTAACAATTACTTGCGCAAGGACGACAAATATTCAGGAATTGTCATGCTAATTAATTAAGGTAGCATCACTATATACCTTTGGTCTTCTATGTCAGCAATCAATCATTCATTTAGCCAGCCCATCACAAAAGAAAAAGATCTTTGGTTAACTTTCTCATTACATCATTGATTTAGCATACACGTATATAGAAGAAAACAATGAGTTAGTTTAGAGAGTGATACAAATTATTGCTTTTGATTAGTAATCCTCCCTAAGTTTTCCCAGTAGATAAAAGTACAAAGTGAGCCTTTTGGACAGCTCTCAAGGTTACTTCTGTAGGTCTGCAGAGAGCTCAATTACCACTTTCACTTACTGAAGGAGGAACAAAGGGGAGCAATTCACACCTACTTTCTACAGCTTGCAGCCTTTGCAGAAAAAGGAAGTTAAAACTTTCCCTTACTGTCAATCCCAGCATTCTAGCCTCATTCTCCTTCAATATATTTAATATGCTTTCTTTCTACTTTAAATTAGAAAGAGGGGTTAATTCATATTCCTCTTCCAAAGTCATGTTTTGTCATCAGTTTCTGAATAAAATAAAATTAAAAGAAAATATAAATTGCATTTCTACTTCCTTCTTGCCCTTCCTTGGAGATCATTCCTCTACCTATATCTTACAATTCCTTTTCATTTATTGTTCTTTTTGTTAAGTTTTGTCTACTCTGTGCAACTTATTTTATTTCCTCCCCTTTTACACCACCTGTCAATACTATTATTTCCTACGTGCATGCATGCTCAAACAGATTTCTTGAAAAGGTCCTATAACCTGAGATTCAGTCATATCTTAATCAAACTAATAAGTTTCTAATCTATAATTAGTTTACCCCATTTGTGTTTGAGGAAATTCATCACTGGAAACCACTCACTCATTATTTTGTCCAATTTTCCTTTTATTTTACATGTAAGAAAATCTTTTTCTTTCATTTAAAGGATTTTTAACATCCATTGTTCAAATGTAGGAATCTCTTTGTCTTTCCATGAACTAGCAAAAAGTAATCTGGCAGCATAGTCAGATAGAGAAGAATTCGCCAGTATTTTCTTAGGAGTATCAGATCTGAATTTGAATCATGTTTAGCAAGAACAGCTCTGATATCAATGGGATCTGTATTTTGAAAATCTTCATTATTGTCTCTTTTATCTGTTTCCAGAATTTATTAACTTTCAGACAGCTCTACCACATATGGTGGAATGTCCCAACTTTTTTCTTGGCATTTCCAGCCCTTATTATGATGCATCTCGTACATTTTATCTGATTTTGCTGGAGTCGAGTACCATTTATATTACATCTTTGAATAATTTTCTTTAAGATCTTGCAATAATGTGAATTTATTTGTCATTCTCCAAGATGTTTCCTGCTTCTCCAATTAAATTTCATGACCTATGTTTATCTCCCAAGATATCACCATGTCTTTGTTTCGTCTTCCTTTATTATACCATGCGTAAATATGCCAAACCATTCTGATGTCTGCTCTCTCAAGAATCAGTGTTCTTTTATTCTTAGTATAAACCAGTCTGATATCCATGTAAGACTGCTTGTGTAATAGTATAGTTTGAGATCAGGCAAACTACATTTTTCCATTTTTTTCTCTTCCCCAATAAATTTTGAGAGCTTTTTTCACCATATCTGGAAGGGTTTGTTGTTTTTAATTAAAAGTAAACTTTGGAACAAAAAATTCATTTTTGGGAGGATAGTCATTTTCACCATAAAAATTATTCCCAGCAAAGACAGATGTAATTTAGACTACTTCTCCAAACCTTTTTAACTTCTTTCCATGTTTTAAAGTAATTGTTATTGAATAGATCTGTGTTTTATTTTGTTATCCATATTCCTAGGTATTTTAGTTTCCTTTGTAATTAAAATCCAGATTTATTAATGAATTCTTTTTCTTTTGATGACTGCATATTCTTGGTCAGAATGTCCACTGGATCCTTCAGTCAGAATCCCAGTTTTCTCTTTATTTATCTTGAATCCAGCAATTTCTCCAAACTCAGTTACTGTAATGAGTAACTTATCAATGCTACTAAGTACGTCTTCAAGAAAAATAACTAAGTCATCCATGTAAGCTTTTAGTTTGCATGTTTGATCTTTTATTTTAATGCCCTTTATTTCTGAATCTGTTCGGATTTTCCTGTTTAATATTTCTAATACCAGTATAAATAGAAGAGGTGACAATGGACAACCCTGATGTGTTCCTTTTTTGATGTTCACTTCTGCTGTTTTTTCTCCATTCACTAATATTCAAGCTTTTTGACATGTATATATTTCTTGAATTCTTTTTATGAAGTTTTCACCCATATATATTTTTTTTAGGATCTCAAAAAGAAATGACCATCTAGGCTTCCTGGCATTGAGGAAGATCATAGCAGTTTGTTTCTCATTATGCTTTTCAAAATAATCTATAATATTTATAACAGTCCTTTATTATGTCTAACCAATCTATTTGACAAGAGTCATGTATCACTGCATGCAGGATTTTTAAAAGTCTTTCAGCTAAGATGCTTGTAAAGATCTAATAATCAGTGTTTAGTAGTGAGATTGGTCTGTAGCTATTTGGTGAGGCAAGATCTTTCCCTTCTTTAGGAATGAGTGTGATATTCTTGGTATGTTCTGGTTATCAAAGAAATATTGCATATGTTGATTTTCTTTCTCCAGTATGCCTCTTAATCGTACATATTTATGTAATACCTGTGAAAGATTTCTTTAATGTCATCTTGAGCTGTATTTGTCTTCCCTGCAGGTTTAATTTGGTAAATTTGCTTTTTCTCTGTCTCTTTTCTCAATTTATACACCAGCCGTTTCCCTGGCTTGCTTGCACGTTCAGAGTAATTAAGCTTAATAATCTTAACTTTTTTTCTCAATTTCAAATGTGTACTCAGACTTCAATTGTTGTTGGATTTGATTTCCTCGATCAGTTTTTTGTCCACTGGATCCTTCATTAACTCTAATTCTTTATTTGTCAGATCCTTATGAATTTTAAAAGTTCTTTCTGTTCCTTTTTTCTTGTTTTCTGTTCCCAGTTTTATAAATTGACCTCTTAACACTGCCTTGCTTGTGTCCCAGATGGTTTTTGCTGAAATTTCATTAAAATATTAAAATATGCTTCATTAGTTAACAAAGTACCATTAAGCTTCCAAGTGTTATTTCTTCACCTAGCTTTTAGCTCCAGCTTACTGGGAGGATGTTCTGACATTATTTCAGGCAACATTTCCATGTCCTGGACTTCTGTGTGTAAGGTTTTGGACAACAAGATCATGTCTATTCTTGACATGGTCTTATGACTGTTGGAATAAAATGTATAAGATCTTGAATCGTGATATTTGAATTTCCAAATATCTAACAAGGAAAAGTCTTCCATCAGTGCAAAGAAGCTTTTTGATCACTTCCCTTGACTCTTCTTGATCTGTTTAGATGATTTTCTAACTCCAAGGGGATTTCTCACCATGTTAATATCTTCCAGTATTAACACGTTCTCTTGACATCTCTCTTTGAAATAATTAGCTATTTCTTTTGCTATTTTCACAAAAAATCTTTCCTTATTTTCAGAGTATATACCCCAATGACTAATATTTTATAATTAGGAAAACAGATCTCCAGACCTAAATAATTTTCCTCTGGGTCATTAAAGATTTTTCAACATTATATCGACGGTTAACATATATTGTTACTCCACTTTTTTTCTTTTTGTAAGTCATAGTGAAGTGATTTCAGAGATGAGGATTCTTTAGATGATTCATATCTTGATTGCGAATTCTCGTCTCTTGGAGTACAATTATATCCATTTTAAATTTCTCTAGATAATGAAATATATGTCTTCTTTTACGTTTGGAATTAAATCCTTCTACATTCCAAGATAAAATATTGAGTGACATCTTTTCTTCATTTATTTAAGCTAATCTAATCAATTATTATTTTCTGATTGTTATTTATATTGATTTGAGTTATCTTCTCCTCCTTCTTCTATGTCTCCCTTTTCTTCTTCCTCCTCTTCTACTACTTCTTCTTCTTCTTCTTCCTCTTTTTCTTTTTCCTGCTTTTTCCTGTTAAATCCTCTTTTTCTCTTATAATTTATTTTCTATTGTCCTTCACATCTGTCTTTTGTTCCTGTATACAGTGACTATCCTTTTCCATGAGTTTGTCTTCTTTCCTATTTCTTTGTGATTTTTTTCCTCAGATCTCTTTTCATCTTTTCATAAACTTCTTGAACTTCAGCTCTGTTTATCCCATATCCTATATCTCTGTTGGTAAGTAAATGAGAAGCCTTTGATCCAGTTCCATGTGTATTTTATCTGATTCTTCAGTAGAAATTGTGACATGAACTTGTAATCCTGGTGTTTACGTAGAATTTGCAGTGGAATTGTAGATTTTTATTTATCATCAACCATCAATTTTGCAATATTAGCTCCTTAGTTTTAATTCTCAAGAAGCAGATAATTACATCTCTAAGATTCTTTTCTTTTACCGTTCTCAAGTTAATGTGAAAGTTCTGATCTACATCCAGTCGTCTTTCTTGATTTATATCCAAGTAAGTGGAAAATGCAATCAATACTCTCTCTTATATATTCTCATCTCTAACCTCTGTAAACCCCCGAGTTTTAAACATCTGTCCCTGCATCAAAGTTCCAGTTGTGTTATTGAAGCTAATTCTCGTTCTTGTGTCTTTTTATTTGCTGCATTGTTTGATGTGTTGGTTCCATTTTTGTCTATAAATTCAGTATATTCAGTATAATTGAGATATTCTTGAATATTTTTTCCATTTTTCCCAAAAGTATTCAGTTCTTTTTAAAATTCTGTCCTCACTTCAACTTTCGTGTCTTTTAATTCTTGACACATTTCAGAAATAGGTTGTTGTGGGTTTTCCAGGCTTTGAGGCCATGTTCTATTAGTATTTTCTCCTGATGTCTCGCCTGCATCTGTGGCTGGCATCTTCAGAGGATCTGTGGCATGGAAGTGAGACAAAGTATATATACTTGTGTAGTCCCCAGATGGGAGGGAGCAATTTGCATGTGTTACAGTTGGCCTGTGTGATGGCCTATTGTTAAATGGGATATTCCCCTGGGTGTATTGTTAGTCAGGTGATATGCATAACAGTGTGTTAAGTACATTAGCAACCCATTGTATTGTTCCTTATAGAGGGACCTCCAGAGTCTGGGTTGTGTTCATTGGCATATTTTTGAGTCTTGATTTTAGTGTTCTTCAGTACTGGTAGCCAAATCTTGTTTACTTTCTGAGTTTCTTCTTTCCTGTTGAACTTGTCCATGTGTTCAGGGATTTCAATGGTCTCTCTGTGTAGTCTGACATAGTAGTTGTCAGAATGGTCCAGAATTTCTGTGCTTTCAAAAAGCATTCTGTGTCCAGGTTGGTTTATAACATGTTCTGCTACTGCTGATTTTTCTGGGTGGATCAGTCTGCAGTCTCTTTCATGTTCTTTGACTTGTGTTTGAATGCTGCATTTTGTAGTCCCTATGTAGACCTGCCCACAGCTGCAAGGTACACAGTAAACTCCAGCAGAAGTTAGAGGATTCCTCTTGTCCTTTGCTGAACATAGCAATTGTTGAATTTTCTTGGTCAGTCTGTAGACTGTTTGGAGGTTATGTTTCTACATCAGTTTCCCTATATGGTCAGTGACCCCTTTGGTGTATGGTAAAAACACATTCCCTTTGGTTGGCTGCTTATCTTCACTGCTGTGGTTTTTTCCAGGTCTTGAGGCTCTTCTGAGGCTCCAGGCTCTGGAAGTCCCTCTACAAGGAATAATACAATGGGTTGCTAATGTACTTAACACACTGTTATGCATATCCCCTGACAAACAATACACCCTGGGGGATATCCCATTTAATAATAGGCCATCACACAGGCCAACTGTAACACATGCAAATTGCTCCCTTCCACCCAGGGACTACATTAGTATATATACTTGTGCTCAGTTTAAACCCGGAAAAGCCACAACAACCTATGGATTCTGGCCATAAAGGCCTTTGACTTTGCATTTCAGAAAGTTTCTAAACTCTTCCATCATCTCTGATATCTGCAGGGATGCATCAGAAATTTTTATTGGCAGATCCACTGATGACCTTTTAGCAGTTATTGTCCGTGAATGTGCCAAGACTGCCATATTTTTCTTGTACCTCTTGCCATTTTGTTTGATTGTTGTTTATTTATTCTTTCCTCCAATAGATAGTAGTACTGTGCAAACTCTAGTATTTTTTATCCCTTTTTGTAATTTTTTTCTTCCCCACTCCTGGAGTCAAGATATCCAATAATTTACTCTTTCCTCCCAAGATTAACAGTAATATACAACCTATTAATTTACATACCTTTTGTTTCTTTTTCTTTCTACTCTCTTCTTTCTCTTTTTTCTTCTTTCTCTTTTTCTTTCTCTCTTTTCTGTTTCCTCCTTTTTCCTCCCATCTTCTTCCCACAAAATTGTATTTGCAACTTACATTTTACATTTATAAAATACAGCTATAATTTCAATCAATTTTTAGCCAGCTTTAATCTTTTTGACTGCTTGAATAAGCTCCATAGTTGTCACAAGCACATTCAAACCTTGCTTTTGTTCCAAATATACTTTGCCCAATCAGAGTCTATCCAAATAATTTTCTTGTTGACCCTAATATATACACTTCTGTAATATTCCTCAAAAGGCATTAAATATTGAATATTGAATATTAATATTAAATATATTAAATATTAATATTTAATATTTTCACAAAATGTCAATTTCTCATTATTTGGGCCATAACTCTTGCCATTTCAATTGATTTGCACAATTACATGTCTGCTACGTTCAACTTTATATATCAATTTAGATTAATGTTTAATTTGTATAAAAGACTAGTCCATTATCATGATATTTGTTGGCAGTCAAACTCTGCCAAGACAACAAGATCCAACAGGTTCCTTGCTTGCCTTGCAGACAATTTCATGGTCCAGAAAGTGGAAGAGGTGACAAAGGGATCAACTATTTTAGATCTAATCCTGATCAACAGGGATGACCTTGTTGATGAGGCGGTGGTGGTGGGATCTGTGGGGTGTGTGTGTGACCATGCTGTATTGGAATTTGTCATTCAACAGAAAGGAAAAGCCAAGGGTAGCCAGACACACATCCTAGACTTTAAAAAAGCTGATTTCTGTAAACTTAGGGAGCTACTTCCTGAAATTTCATGGTCAAGAATACTGAAAGAGAAAGAAGTTCATGACAGATAGGAGTTTCTTAAAAGTGAGATACTGAAGGCACAATTGAAAACTGTGCCAATAAGGAGGAAAAATGGCAGGTGCCTAAAGAAACCAGAATGGTTGATTAAAGAGCTAACTGTTAAAACAAACATGTACAGAAAATGGAAGAACAGTGAAACCACCAAAGAGGAATTCAAGCAAATAGCCAGGATATGTAGAGAGAAGGTCAGAAAAGCTAAAGCGCATAATGAACTCAGGCTTGCAAGAGAGATTAAAAGCAATAAAAAGGTCTTTTTAAAGATATGTCTGCAGCAAAAGGAAAAACAAGGAAATGATAGGGTTGCTGCATAGAGAAGATGGCCAATTACTAAGAGAGGGAAGAAAGAAGGCAGAACTACTCAATACCTTCTTTGCCTCAGTGTTCTCCCAAAAGGATAGATGTACTCAGCCTGGGGTGTGGGGAGCAGGTGAGGAAGGGGGGGAAATGCAGCACAGAATAGGTAGAGAAGTAGGGCAGGAATATTTGATTACACTAAATGAATTCAAGTCCCCAGGGCCAGATGATTTACATCCAAAGATATTTAAGGAACTGGTAGAACCACTCGCAGTGATCTTTGAGAACTCTTGGAGAAGAGGAGAAGTCCCAGCAGACTGGAGGAGGGCGAATGTCACGCCCATCTTCAAGAAGTGGAAAAAAGAGGACCCAAATAATTATCGCCTGGTCAGCCTGACATCAATACCAGAAAAAATCCTAGAGCAGATCATTAAACAGTCAGTTTGAAATTACTTAGAAAGCAATGCTGTAATCACTAAATGTCAACATAGATTTCTCAGAAATAAGTCATGCCAGATTAATTTTATCTCTTTTTACGGTAGAGTTGCAAGCTTGATAGATGAAGGGAATGCTGTAGACATAGCATATCTTGATTTCAGTGAGGCTTTTGACAAAGTTCTCCATGACATTCTTGCAGAGAAGCTTGTAAAATGTAGGCTGGGCGCGGCTATTGTTAGGTGGATTTGTAATTCGTTGACCGACCGAACCCAAAGAGTGATCATGAATGGCTGCTTTTCATCCTGGAGAAAAGTGACTAGTGGGGTGCCATAAGGTTCTGTACTCGGCCCAGTGCTATTCAACATCTTCATCAGTGACTTGGATGAAGGAATAGAGGGAATGCTCATCAAATTTGCAGATGACACCAAATTGGGAGAAATTGCTAATACCTCAGAGGACAGGATCAAAATTCAAAATGGCCTTAACAGATTGGAGGTCTGGGTCAAAGATAACAAAATGAATTTCAACAGAGAGAAATGTATGGTCCTACAGTTAGACAGGAAAAATAGAATGTACAAATATAGGATGGGGGATGCGTGGCTGGATAGCAGTATGTGTGAAAGGGATCTAGGACTCTTGGTAGGTCACAAGCTGAACATGAGTCAGCAGTGTCATGTGGCAGCGAAGAAAGCCAATGTGATTCTTGGTTGCATCAGTAGGAGTATGGTGTCTAGATCAAGGGAGGTAATGGTACCACTCTATTCTGCGTTGGTTAGACTTCATTTCATTTTCAAATCTTTTTATTCAATTGATACAAGAATAATATTGATTAATTGTAACTTAATTGTAAAGTACAGAAAAAATCCATCCAGAAAAGAAACCAAAGCATTAAACCTAAAAATTCCAAAAAGTACAGAGACATATAGTTATTTACAATCTTATTAGGTCATTAATTCAAAAACTTTCTTCTGTTGTTGCTCCTTATCTCCTACTGTCGCTTAATTTCTAGAGTCCTGTCTTCATTGTTTACACAGTTGTTCAACTGCCTAATTATTTCTTCTTAAAAACACTTCCCCTTATTCACTTTTCCTGTTCTCCTTGATGATTCCATAGATAATATTGACCAACAATAAATTTTCTAATACATTTTTTCCCCATAGAACTCTAACTAATTGTAGTTTTCTTAATTCTAATCTATTATATTTTACTTCCAGCTAAAGGTCATCTGTATTCTCCATTATATTTTTTGCTTTTCTTGAGATATCTCTGCTTCTTCTTTGTGGTCTCTGTGCCTCATACATTAGGAGCTTTCGCGCCTGTGCGGTAGCGTTCGGAAGATTCTAGAGCTCGTTAGCTTTGGCGGGAACCTCTCCCCCACGTCGGTACTGAGGATGCTCCTCCCGCCAACTAAAGGTCTCTCCTCAGTTCTTTCTTGTCCGCCTCAGCGTACAGAAGGTTCTGCTTGTTGGCTTGTGATTTTTTTTGTGCTTTTTTGGATATTCTTGGTTTTTGACTTCGGATTTGAATCTTTACTACCCCTCTCGGATTTCGGACTTGGCTTGGTATTCTTTCGATCGGTTTGACCCTTTTTCTGGCTGTTGACGATTTCAGGTCTCAGACTGTATTGGCATTCTCGGACTTCTCCTTACCCTTACCCCTGGTTTATGTCGGCTCTTTTCAAACGCTGCACCTCCTGTGGAAGGAAGGTTGCTCTTTCCGACCGGCATTCTAAGTGTCTGCTCTGTTTGGGTGAAGGGCACAACATTCAAGCCTGCCCTATCTGCAAAGAGTTCACCCACCAGACTCTCCGTAACAGGGCAGCAAGGCTAAAATCCCACAGCTGGGAGGAATCTCTGCGCGCTCAGGATGGCTGAGAAATGCCTGACCTCCTCTTCTTCCTCGGCAGCAGCAGTGGCTGCCATGCCCTCGACGTCATTGGTATCGGTACTGGGCTCGGTACTGATCATGAAGTTGCCGAGAATACCCAAGATCTCGGCAACTCAGGCATGTGAGGACCCTGCGGGCTCACAGGCCTCCTCCTCCTCCAGGCTGCTCACACCAGGCCAGAAGAAGCATCCCGCTACCGAGGGTGCGGGGGAGAAGAAAAAGAAGAAGAGAAAGGAGAAGCGGTGCTCTCCACTGACAGTGGTGCGACCCCCAACTCCATCACCAACCCAGCCCGCCGAGGAACCTGAACCGATGGAGCTCCCTGAGGAAGAGGAGCCTCCGGAGGAACAGGAAATCCTCGAGGTGTCAGATGAGGAGCAGGTCGTGCAGGCCTCGCTCTCTCAGCCGCCCGAGCTGATCGCGGAGATCACTCCGCCAAGTCGCCGTCCACCCTCGGCAGAACGTCGAGAGGAGGCTGTGGTCAGGCAGCGACCAGCCTCTTGATGCAACAAATCCCGCTTGGCGGAGCAGCGGACCAAGCCTCCATCACCGCGATATCGGGAGATGCGCCTGGAGAGAGTTCGCTTGGGCGAGAGCGCCTACTCCCCTGCCTACCTAGGGAGGTACACCCAGGAGCAGGTGTGGCACGAGCCGGTTGGCTCATATTACTCTTATTCGCCATCATACAGGGACCAGTACCATCCAGATCCACGGTACTGGTCACCTCGCTGCTGGTCTCGCTTGCCACCGCGGGAGGCTTATTACCCCCGCTATGAACGGTCACCGCTGCATCGATCGGTGAGTCACCGAAGGTCCCAGGAGCCCTCACCCCGCTACAGGGCTGTTTCTCCACCCCTGCAGACGACGGCCATAGCTACTCGTCTGGTGCCTCAGTCTACCGTGGCCCAATTGGCAGTAGCTGGCCCGTCGACAACGCAGGTGGCACACTGTCCTAGACCCTCGGCCGTGCCCCTAAAGGTGACTCCTATACCGGCCATGACATCGGCCGCACTGGGACCGACGCAGCCTGCAGCTCCAACAGTCACCCTGGCACCTTCGGCCCATACACCAGCTGAGGAGAAGGAAGCGGAGCGATCGCCAACTCCATCTGGCGACTTGTACGACTCGGACTGCTGAGTCCACTCCCTCTTCTAATGAGTCCCCACCACTGGTTTTTGGGGAGCCAGGCCCGGAGTCTGCACTGGAGGATGTGCACCAGTTCTCCGCCATCCTCCTCCGGATGGCCACAGCCCTTGGCCTCAAGGTGACCGAACCTGCTCCGCAAGCCCAGGACCCGGTCTTCCAGTACTTGGAAGCCCGCCCACCATCGACCGCACCGCTGTCATTCCTACCAACCCTGGTGGAAGCGATGAAGCAGCTGTGGGTGAAGCTGGCGTCAGCGCAGCCTATTCCTCATAGGCTGGAGCACCTGTACAGGACGCAGAAGGAGAACGCAGAGTTCCTCTTCAACCACCCTGTACCTAACTCCATAGTGGTCGAGTCGGCTCAGACGAAGGGAGGTAATCGGGCGCATACCACCCCTCTGGACCGTGAAGGACGGAAGCTCGATGCCTTCGGCTGCCGGTTCTACTCGGCGGTGTCCCTGGTGGCCAGGACGGTGAACACGATGGCCTGCCTCGCGGCATACCATCGGAACCTCTTGGACCGACTCGCACCGCTGCTCGCTGACCTGCCGGAGGAGTCACGCGCCTCAGCCACTCAGATCTTCGGCAAGGCCGTTGCGGTGGCTACCCAGCAGATCGCCACCTCGAGGCACGCCGTGGAGGCCACTTCGAGGGTGACGGTCGGTGCCGTAGCCCTCCGACGCCACGTGTGGCTCCGGTCCTCTGGGCTTCAGGAGGACAGCCATCAACGGATTGAAGGGCTCTTCCACACCTCCACTGACGAGGCTATGGATCACCTCGTCAAGGCCCAGCTGACTGCGAAGAAGATGGGCATCAACCAGCCGGCCCAATCTCGCCACACCTTCCAGCCGAGGCCTCCGTGGAGAAGGTCCTCCTCATCATCGGCGTACCAGCTGTGGTCCCCGCGGTTGACCGTGTCGAGGCTGTTGACATCTTCGGCTTTGAGGAGGCTTCCTAGACGGCATCCATCTTCGTCGTCGAAGAAGTCATCCTCCTGAGCGAAGTCCTGTTTTTGACGGCCTCCGCAGGACTCCACCCGTGCCATCCTTCGCCCTTCCAGTAGACCTGATCCACCATCCAAGCTTGGCCAGGCACCTCGATCACTGGTGGGAGATCACTGCGGACTCCTGGCTACTTACCATCATCCGCCTGGGATACGCCATCGAGTTCCAGGATATTCCCCCACGGGGTGTCTACTAGTCCACCCTGGCCAGCTCGACTCTACTGGAAGAGGTCCAGTCCCTCCTCGAGAAGGGAGCAATCGAGAGACTCCCCCCTTCAGCCAAGACCACCAGCTTCTACTTGAGGTACTTCACGGTACCGAAGGCGGATGGATCCCTGTGGCCCATCCTAGACCTCTGAGGGGTGAACTACTACATCCGCCCCAAGAGGTTCAAGATGGTCACGCTGCCCTCAATCCTCCCCTTCCTCCGGCGAGGAGACTGGTTTGCGTCCATAGACCTCAAAGACGCCTATTTCCACATCTCGATCTGCCCGCAGCACAGGCCATACCTACGGTTCGCGGCCAACGGTACCAGCTACCAGTACCGGGTGCTGCCGTTCGGACTTTCCACCGCACTGCGGGTGTTTACCAAGTGCATGCCCTTCTTGCGGACGAAAGGCATCTCTGTCTACCCTTACCTGGACGATTGGCTATTGGTGGCATCCTGCAAACAGAGACTTTGTCTCTTCTCACTCGGCTCGAACTCAGGGTCAACCCCAAGAAGTTCCACCTCGAGCTCACCCGGGTTCTCGACTTCATCGGGGCAACCCTAGATGCGGTATCGGCAAGGGTCTTCCTACCGGACGAAAGGGCACGGACGCTTTGTCGGGCAGCGTCCGCTGCCTTCAAGGTCGCGACGATGTCAGTGAGGAGAATTCAACAGCTCTTCGGCCTCGATCACCGCCGTAATCTACCTCTCCAGGTTACGGGCATGGCCGCTCCAGCACTGGTTCGTCAGGGCCTTTGATCCACCTCAGGATGACCAGTGCCACCAGTACCGCCTGCCCCAGCAGGTATGTCGATCGCTCCTGTGGTGGCAGTCGTACAGGAACCTCCTGTCAGGCATGCCGTTCCGTGAACCCAAGCCATCGGTCACGGTAACAACGGATGCCTCGCTCTTCGGCTGGGGAGCGCACACTGGCGATCTCCGAGTGCAAGGCCGGTGGATGGACAATGAGATGTTCCTCCACATCAACACTCTCGAGCTGCTGGCGATCCACAAGGCACTGAGAGCGTTCCGCCACCTTGTCACGGGCTGCACGGTGTTGATCCTCACCGACAACACGACGGCGGTCTGTTACATGAACAGACAAGGAGGGACTCATTCCACCACACTTCTGGGTATTGCGCTCGACCTCTGGAACTGGTGCGTCTCGCTCCAGATACATCCGGTGGCGGTTCACCTGACGGGGCAGGAGAACACCACAGCGGACACCCTCACCAGGGACACCACTTCCCACCATGAGTGGTCCCTGTCCGATGAGGCCTTCCGGATGCTTTGAGACCGATGGGGCGAGCCGACCATTGACCTCTTCATGACCAGCCAGAATGCGAAGTGCCGCCGCTTCTGCTCGAGAGCCGGGCACGATCGCCACTCCATCGGTGATGCGTTCCAGTTCCCGTGGGACGAGGGGATGAGCTACGTCTTCCCTCCGTTCCCTATCCTGGGCCGCATGATAGCAAAGATCATCGCGGACCGAGCAGATGCGATCCTCGTGGCATCGTACTGGCTGAGGCAGCACTGGTTCGGACCCCTGATTGAGGCCGCCCGGGGCAGGACTCTCAGGTTTCCCACGGTACCAGACCTGCTGTCCCACTCCGACGGTCTGGTATTGCACCCGGACTCGCCGATGTTGGCCCTCCATGCCTGGAGGATATAGCTGTAGATGACCCAGTCATCGGGAACGTCTTAACCGCGGCCAGGAAAGAGTCCACGCGAAGGAACTACCACTACAAGTGGCAGTGCTTCGTCGCCTTCGCCGAGGAATGTTGAGATCTGGTATCGCCTGTCAACCTGCGTACTGTGCTCCACTTCCTCCTTCACCTACGACAACAAGACCTGGCCTTCCCGTCGCTCAAGGTGTACCTCACCGCGATCGTGGCATACCAGCCGCCACAATCCCCATCGGCTGCGCTCTTCAGGGACGGTACCATCAAGCAGTTCCTGAAGGGCCTACAGCACCTCTACCCGCCGGTATCGCCGCCGCTACCACCGTGGTTGCTGTCATTGGTGCTGTCGCAGCTGACAAGGCCGCCTTTCGAGCCGATGGCGACGACGGACGATAGGCTACTCGCGATGAAGACCGCATTCCTAGTGGCCGTCACCTCTGCCAGGCGGGCGGGAGAGTTGACGGCGCTACGGTGCGATGAACCATACCTAGTCTTCCATTGTGACAAGGTGGTCCTCCAGCCTGACATCTCCTTTCTGCCAAAGGTGGTGTCCAGCTTCCATCTGAGCCAGGACATCATCTTGCCAGCCTTCTTTCCTGATCCGACTACACCTCTGGAGCGGTCTCTCCACTCCCTGGATGTCCATCGGGCTTTGGCCTTTTATAAGGACATGACTGCAGCCTACAGGCAAACACCACATCTGTTTGTCTGCTACGGCAGGTGCCAGAGAGGCCACAAGGTATCCACCCAGCGCTTCTCCAAGTGGGTGGTAGAGACTATACACATGGCATATGAGCGTGCCAAAAAGCCTCCGCCAGACCTTCTTCGGGCCCACTCCACCAGGGCCATGGCGACATCTGTTGCCCTCCTGCGAGGCGTTGACCTGTTGGAGCTGTGCCGTGTGGCGACCTGGTCCCAGCCATCGACCTTCGTGCGCCACTACAGGCTCGACTGCCGGTCCAGGAGAGATGCCCAGTTCGGACGTGCTGTGCTGTCTTCTGTGCTCTAGGGTCTGGGACCTGACCCACCATCCTACTGGTAAGCTACACAGTCTCCTAATGTATGAGGCACAGAGACCACGAGAAGAAGAACAGGTTGCTTACCTGTAACTGTGGTTCTTCGAGTGGTCATCTGTGCCCTCATACATCCCCGCCCTGACTTCCCCTCTTTTTCAGGTCCCATCTGCTTCGGCGGACCAGAACTGAGGAGAGACCGTTGCTCGGCGGGAGGAGCATGCGCAGTACCGACGTGGGGGAGGGGTTCCCGCCAAAGCTAACAAGCTCTAGAATCTTCCGAACACTACTGCGCAGGCGTGAAAGCTCCTAATGTATGAGGGCACAGATGACCACTCGAAGAACCACAGTTACAGGTAAGCAACCTGTTCTTTTAAGATCTAGTTTATTTTTCCATTCCTATTTATATTATATTTATTATTAGCTTTGTCTCACAGATTTATTTCTAGTGCAGCTCCTGTACTATTTTCTCACTGTTCCCCCACTAGTATCTATTATTTGGTCTCAGTATATTTAATTATCTATCAGAGTTTCTTAATAAGCCTAAGCTTACTCTTTTATCCCTATTGTAGCTAAACACCCCCATTTGGCTTTAAAAGTTGGTAGAATTTGTTCCCAGTCTTCTTTAAAAAAATTTTTTAATTTTCTGTTAGTATAGTTGTCAGTTTATCCATTTCCATTAGATCATATAGTTTCAATAGCCACTCGTCCACACCTTGTGTTTCCTTCTGTTTCCATCTTCTAGCATAAAACATTCTAGCTGCTGTAACCATATGAATTAACAACTTCCTTTGTGATTTTTTTTAATTGTTGTATTCCACTAAATATATGTAACAAATATATTTCAAGGCATATCAGCAAATTTATTTGTAGAATGTTTACTATATTCCTGTGGATTTGTTTCCAAAACTTTTTAGCCTCTATACAAGTCCACCAGAGGTGGTAGAGTGTTCCCTTTTGATTGCACTTCCAACAGTTATTTTTGCTAGTTCTGTTTATTCTTGCTATCTGAGTTGGGGTATAGTATATAATATACTATAAAATAAGATTTTATAATAATTCTCCCTTAAACTTACACTTTTAAGCAATTTAGATGTTTCTTTCCATGAATTTTCACATCTCCCAAGTTGAATTGGGTGCCCTATATTCTGTGCCCATTTTACCATATTCTCCTCTACAATTTCCTGTTCTAATTCCAGTCTCAATATCAATTTATATATTTTCACGATCAGATGTTCTATTCCTGGTTTTAATAATTTATCAAAATCCCTTGCTTTACTTTCAATTCCTATTGTTCTTTAATCCATTTTAAACCTCTCTGCAAGTTGTCTCTGCAACAACCAGTGTGTAAAAAGTCCCTGTTCTATCAGTTCTTCTTTGCTTTTTAATATGATTTTATCCCCTTGGATTTTCACTAAGTCTTTGTAAACTATCCATTTATTCAGTTGGGACTTCTCTCTCCTATAAAAGGCTTTGTGAACAAAGACCCATAATGGCATTTTTGTGTAAAAATGCCCTTTATATAAAAACCAAATTCTCAAAAGGGATTTCCTGACAAAGTGGTTATTGAAATCTCTATTTATTTTTGCTTTTTCATACCATAAATGTGAGTGCCACCCAAAAGGTAGGTCTGCCCCTTCCAAGCTTAGTAGTCTTTCATTATTTAACTTAATCCAGGTTAGACCTCATTTTGAATACTGTGTCCAGTTCTGGGCACCTCAACTGATGAAAGATATCAACAAGGTGGAGTGTGTCCAGAGGAGGGCGACCAAAATGATGAAGGGTCTGGAAGCCATGCCCTATGAGGCTTAGGGAGCTGGGGATGTTTTGCATGCAGAAGAGAAGGTTAAGAGGGGGCATGATAGCCATGTTTAAATATTTGAAGGGATGTCATGTCAAGGAGAGAGCAGGCTTGCTTTCTGCTGCTCCAGAGACTAGGACAAGGAGCAATGGGTTCAAGCTGCAGGAAAGGAGATTCCACCTGAACCTCAGGAAGAACTTCCTGACAGTCAGAACTGTTCAACAGTGGACTATGCTGCCTCTTTGGAGGTTTTTAAGCAGAGGCTGGATGGCCATCTGTTGGGAATGCTTTGATGAGTGTTCCTGCATAGTAGCGGGTTGGACTGGATGGCCCCTGTGATCTCTTCCAACTCTATGATTCTATGGTTCTATGATTTCTTTTATTCTTGTTCACAGACACAAATTCTAGGCCCATACTGCATTTTCCATTCTGCAAAAGCTTACAATCTCTTTTCCTTGTTATGAGCCTCTTGAAGACAAATCATTTCATTTTTTTAAAAGTGCTTTTCCCTCCCTTTTCTGGGGAAAAATTAGTTCATTTACATTCCCTGAGATTATTTTTAGATTCATTTTAGTTATTTTATAAAAACTATTATATTGTTATTATTTTTTTAACTACTGTCAACCTTTGGATATCTCTTGAGGCCTCCTCCTTTAGCTTTTTGAAGAGATCTCTTGCTCTCTCTCATATATTTATTACCGGCATAAGTATTTACCAAGCCTCTGGGACTATCCAGCAAAAGGCTATGACTTTTTTTGTGACTTATATTCTCTAAGGCCCTTTCCACACGGGGTAATTAAAACAGTGTAGAGCGACCTCTAACGGAGGTCGTCTACACCATGGAGTGCGCTCAGGCGTTTATAATTTTGAGGTTCTACACCTCAAACTGCCCTGAAGCAACCGGAAGTGCTGGTGCCGCATGTTTTTTAAAAACCACTTTTCAAGTGGTTTTTATAAAACACGAGCGTGCAGCCCCGTTCCACCCCATCGCAGAGCCCCAGTGTAGATTTGCAGACGCGTGCAAGTGTGTGCCTGCAGATCTGCCAGGGGGCGGTCTTCCGGTTGGCGAGCTTCTCCGGTTGGTGGAGAGCTCCGCAGTCATAAGCCACCATTTTGGACACCGCAGGATGCCGGAGGAGTGTGGAGCAGTGAACTTGCGCTGCTTCTCATGGCGACGGACTTACCCAGCTTCTGGTAAGCTCCATTTCTGAGCGTTTTACCCCGTTTCTCCCTCCACATGTGGAAATGGCCTAAGTTTCTTGAACATTTTTTCTGGAAATAAATTTAAAGGTGTTTCTTAAAATGTGCTCTCATTATTTCATCGCTGATGCTCTTCTGTGTAAAGCAAATGATCACATCTTTTGGAATTTTTTCCTCTGTGTGTAAATAGAGCTTTGCCTATATATTGCTTCACTCCATTCAACCTATTCAGAAGAGCTACTTGTAAGATCCACCATAATTTTTAAAATTGCCTGTTTTAAATCATCAGCTCCTCTGACACAGTTCTTATTCTAATTTGTCTTTCTTTTGACCTTTAATCAATCACCATAATCCTATCTTGCACCTTTCTAAATCCTGCCAAAAAATAGCAATTCTCTTTGAGTTACCAGAGATCTCCTCCTCATGCATGACTGTGAAATTCTGAATTGACACCATAATCTCTTAAAACTGTAGCCTCTTTAAAATTGTGTATTTGTCTTGAAATACATAATTTTAACAAGTCCAGTTTCTATTCTGTTCTAAACCTGATTATTCTCTGTCACATGTTTGTTCAGATCCAAAATCTGGTTAGAATGCTTGGTGAGGATTGAATTTTCATAAGCAGTTCAGTTTGTCCAGCCCTGCTCTGGACATTTTTCTTTTTTAAAAAAATTATTTTAATCATATAGACACATAAGACAAAAAGAACGGTTTGGGTTTTTGGAACATGGCCTGAATTTCCATGAACGTGGGCTTCTGGCGAGGGATGGGCTGCACCTCATGAAACTTGGCAGGAATGTTTTTGCAAACAGTCTCGCAAGGAGGATTAAGAGGTCTTTAAACTAAGTTCCTCTGAGGAGGGAGACAATATTATTCAGGGCAAGGACTCAGCGAGTGCAGGGGGGAAAGGCCCAAATGATACTGGACAAGTAGTACAAGCGGACAATGGTGGAAGGAGTAGAAACAATAGTACAGGACTTGCAGGAAGGGCACGGGGACTTAAGTGTCTCTACACTAATGCACGGAGTATGGAAAACAAGCAAGATGAACTTGAACTCCTAGTACAACAAAATAAATACAATTTGATAGGCATCACTGAGACCTGGTGGGATGAGCCTCATGATTGGAATGTAGGAATAGAGGGGTATAGCCTATTTTGTAAAAATAGACCTAACAAGAAAGGAGGAGGAGTAGCCCTGTATGTCAAGGATGTTTTCACCTGTGGAGAGATCTGTGACTTAAACCCAGGAAGCCAGATTGAGAGCATTTGGGTAAGAATTAAGGCAGCGAGAAACAATAGAGATATTCTGGTGGGGGTTTACTACAGACCTCCAACCCAGGCTGAGGACTTTGATGACGCCTTCCTCAACCAAATGACTGCACATTCAAAGAGGAGAGATACAGTAATAATAGGAGATTTCAATTGCCCGGATATATGCTGGCAGTCAAACTCTGCCAAGACAGCAAGGTCCAGAAAGTTTCTTGCTTGTCTTGGAGACAATTTCATGGTCTGGCAGCAAGGTGGAAGAGGCTACAAGGGGATCAAATATTCTAGATCTGATCCTGACCAACAGGGATGACCTTGTTAATGACGTAGAAGTGGTTGGATCTTTAGGGGGGATTGACATGCCCTATTGGAATTTGGCATTCAGTGGGAAGGAGAAGATAAGGGTAGCCAAACACTCATCTTAGATTTTAAAAAAGCGGACTTCTGTAAACTTACGGAGCTGTTGGCTGGAATTCTGTGGTCAAGAATAGTGAAAGGGAAAGGAGTTCAGGAGGCATGGGAGTTCCTTAAAAGGGAGATACTGAAGGCACAGTCTAAAACTGTGCCTATAAGGAGGAAAAATGGAAGGCATCTGAAGAAACCAGAATGGTTGACTAAAGAACTCTCAGCTGAGCTCAGTGTTAAGAGAAACATGTATAGGAAATGGAAGAAGGGGGAAACCACCAAAGAAGAATTTAAGCAAGTAGCCAGGAGATGTAGGGAGGAGGTCAGAAAGGCTAAAGCTCAGAACGAACTTAGGCTGGCCAGAGACATTAAAAACAATAAAAAGGGCTTTTTTAAATATGTCCGCAGCAAAAGGAAAAAGGAGGAGATGATAGGGTCGCTGCGCAGAGAAGATGGTGAAACACTCACAGAGGGAAGAGAAAAGGCAGAACTACTTAAAACCTTCTTTGTCTCAGTTTTTTCCCAGAAGGATACAAGCACTCAACCTGGCAGTTGGGGAGCAGGTGAGGAAGCAGGGAAAATGAGGCACATAATAGGTAGAGAGGTGGGACAGGAATACCTGGCCACACTGGATGAATTCAAGTCTCCAGGGCCAGATGAATTGCATCCTAAGATATTAAAAGAGCTGGCAGAGGTAATTTCAGAACCACTTGCTATAATCTTTGAGAAATCTTGGAGGACAGGAGAAGTTCCAGCAGACTGGAAGAAAGCAAATGTTGTCCCCATCTTCAAGAAGGGAAAAAAAGAGGACCCAAATAATTATCGCCCAGTCAGCCTGACATCAGTACCCAGAAAGATCCTGGAGCAGATCATTAAGCAGTCAGTTTCTAATCACTTAGAAAGCAAGGCGGTAATCACGAGAAGTCAACATGGATTTCTCAAAAATAAGTCATGCCAGACTAATCTTATCTCTTTTTATGATAGAGTTACTAGCTTGATAGATGAAAGGAATGCTGTGGATGTAGTATATCTCGATTTCAGTAAAGCCTTTGACAAAGTTCCCCATGACATTCTTGCAATAAAGCTGGTAAAATGTGGGCTGGACAGGGCTACTGTTAGTTGGATTTGTAATTGGTTGACCGACCGAACCCAAAGAGTGATCACCAATGGCTGCTTTTCATCCTGGAGAGAAGTGACTAGCGGGGTTGCCACAGGGTTCTGTCCTGGGCCCAGTTCTGTTCAATATTTTTATCAACGACTTGGATGAAGGAATAGAGGGCATGCTCATCAAATTTACAGATGACACCAAATTGGGAGGGGTTGCTAATACGCCAGAGGACAGGATCAAAATTCAAAATGACCTGGATAGATTGGAGAGCTGGGCCAAGGCTAACAAAATGAAATTCAACAGAGAGAAGTGTAAGGTCCTACACTTAGATAGAAAAAATGGAATACATATATATAGGATGGGGGACACGTGGCTGGATAGCAGTACGTGTGAAAGGGATCTAGGAGTCTTCATAGATCACAAGCTGAACATGAGTCAGCAGTGTGATGCAGCAGCCAAGAAAGCCAATGCAATTCTCGGCTGCATCAATAGGAGTATGGTGTCCAGATCGAAGGAGGTACTGGTACCACTCTACTCTGCTTTGGTTAGACTACATCTTGAATTCTGTGTCCAGTTCTGGGCACCCCAGTTCAAGAGGGACATGGTCAAGCTGGAGCAAGTCCAGAAGAGGGTGACCAAAATGGTGAGGGGCCTGGAAGCCATGCCCTATGAGGACAGACTTAGAGAGTTGGGTATGTTTAGTTTGCAGAAGAGAAGGTTAAGAGGGGACATGATAGCCTTGTTTAAATATTTGAAGGGATGCTATGTAGAGGAGGGAGAAGGCTTATTTTCTGCTGCTCCAGAGACCAGGACAAGGATTCAAGCTGCAGGAAAGGAGATTCCACCTCAACCTCAGGAAGAACTTCCTGACAGTCAGGGCTGTCCGGCAGTGGAATATGCTGCCTCGGAGTGTAGTGGAGTCTCCTTCCTTGGAGGTTTTTAAGCAGAGGCTAGATGGCTATCTTTCGGGAGTGCTTTGAGGGTGTTCCTGCATGGCAGGGGGTTGGACTGGATGGCCCCTGTGGTCTCTTCCAACTCTACATTTCTATGATTCTAAGAAACTAATAAGGAAAACAAAACATATACAAATATGCTATTTACAAAAAAGAAAGAAAGAAAGAAGAAAAATGCAAGCATTAACAATAACAATAATATGTATACATACAACATATAACCTTAAACATATAATAGAATTAGAAAATTAGAAAAGAGATCAAGAGATTTCCTCTTATGATGAGGTTTCAACCTTATGCGGTTACAAAAAAGATTAACTTTAGCATAATAAGGAAGCAGTAATTAACAATAACAGTGATAAAATTAATGATGTTGGCATTGGATAAATTAACAATTACTGAATTAACCTTAAACTTGTAATTATTATTATTTGTATAATTAACATTGTTAATTTTTTCTTTTTTAAAATTTTATTTACAGATTCTTATTAGTTTACAGTTGTTACTTGATTACAAATTACAAGAATTTTCTATACAAAAAAGAACTCAAGTATAAAAGACACCTGAAACAAATAAGGCAACAAAAATACAATATACACAATCCCGCTCAATCTCTGAAGGCTATAACCAGAGTCTCTCCATTTTTTACCCAAATATATGATTAGATCTTCCCATTGCTTCCTGAAATTATCCAAATATTTATATGTTAATAGTTTTGATAGTTTATCCAGTTCTAATATCTCATAAATTTCCATATGCCACAAGTCAATACTAAGGGTCTCTTCTTTTTTCCAGTCTTTAGCATATAAGATTCTAGCCTTAGTTATTAAATTAAGTACCATTTTTTAATGTTGATTCTCAATATAACTCCCCACAGACTTAAACATACTTCAACAAATATAATTCTGGTTTCATAGGAAATTTTCTCTTTATGATCTTTGTAATTTCCAAATGAATAGTCTTCCAGTATTTTTTTGCTTTCCTACAGTTCCACCAAGAATGATAAAACAAGCCTTTTTCTGATTTGCAATTTTAACATTTTGTGATGCCTCCTTTATAGATTTTTGTGATTTTAACTGGAGTTAGATGCCATTTATAAAGCATCTTATAGTAATTTTCTCTAAACAACTGACATGCTGTAAAATTTAAATTTTTCCAAGTTTGTACCCAATCATCTAACTGAAAAGTATAACCAATATCCTGGGCCCATTTAATCATACTACTTTTAACTGTCTCTTGCTCTAACTCCCACTTTAAGTGAAGATTGTAAAATTCAGTTGTCATATGTTTTCTACAGGCCTGTTCTTGCTTCATATCCAGATTATACCTAGTATAGAGCTGTGTATACATAAGAACCAAGAACAATTCATCCCTTTGGCAAGTACTTCTTCTCTCAATTTAAAGATTGGGACATTATCTTGAAATTTTAATAACTTGTAATAAGTCCACCAGTTTAAGATTTACTTGTGGTATTAAAGAATGCTTCTTGTGGGGACACCCATAAATGGCATTTATGGACCTAACCAATCTTTATATATGGTCCAAATTTTTAAAAGGGCATTTCTTATTGGATGCTTACAGAATTCTTCATTGGAATGTTTCTTAATATATAAATGCCATCTCTGAGTCAGATCTGCTCCTTCCAAGAGCAGTAATCTTTTATTATCTGGTGCGATCCAATCTGTTATCCAAGTTAAAGCATTAGCATGGGCATACACTTGTAAAACAGGAAGACCCAGGCCTCCTATTTCTCTGAGATCTACCATTAAGTTCCATTTTATTCTTGGCTTTTTCCCAGCCCAGATAAAATTTATTCAATCTTGTTTCCATTGGTTGAAGATATCTTGCTTGATTATAATAGGGACATTTTGAAGAAGGAAATTCATTTTAGGTGATATATTTATCTGTACAGCAGCAATTTTCCCTAACAATTATACTTTTAATTTATTCCAAGATATCAATTCTTTCTTAATTTCATTCCAGATTTTAAAGTAATTTCAAATAGATCTTTATTATTTCGAGAAAACCAAATGCCTAAATATTTGATTTTCTTTTCAACTTTAAATTGTCACAATGTAGGGGAGTATTGTGGACTCCTTGCTTCATTTTTCCCACTGCCAGTGTGTGAGAAAGCAAGACTGTTTGTAGAATTTGTTTAGGCTAGCAGGGTAAAGAGGTTCCCATGAGAGTGTTGTGCTGTATGTTATCAGGCCTTCTGGAACATGCAGCTGTGATCGTGTGTTATGTCTCTGCTTATTTTGCATCCTGGGTGTCTCGTGTTATAGTTCAAGTATACTTAAACACGGTTACTGAATAGGCTGTGTCTGTATTCCATTATCTGTATTCTATTTTCTGTTCTGTTAGAAATGGCTCGCTTTGCTGTGACTTAACCAGCTTGATTTATTACCTGCAATAAAAACTGTTAGATTGCTGGCTGGTTTCAGATGTGAGTCTTTTTTGTACTGATGGCAAGAATGCCTCTGGCGGGTTTTTGACATAAATTTTGTCTTAAGTTTCAATTCATCCTCTCTTGCAGATAAATTCTTTGTCAGTATTATAGATTTCCTCTGATTAACTTTATTTTTTTTTCTATAAAATCTTTATTAAAGCAAACATATAAAGTTTGTCTCTCATACAAGATTGTAGCTCTTATAAAATCTCTTCTCTTATAATCATTTTTCATGCATTCATACCTTTTACATTCATCTTGGCTTCCCCGGATGAGAGGTAATATAGTGCCCGAATAATAATACAATTGCCTGTAATCACATGTTACTTTACAGTTCCCTGCATTAATACATCCTCAATTATTCTTTTTTTTTTTAAAATCAATATTAACCATCTTAATATCCAGCCATTGACTTCTGAAATATATTATTACTCTTTCCCATTCTTTGAGAGATTTTTCTACATTAACTCCATTCAATGTATTTGTGATTCTATCCATTTGCATCATATCAAATAGTTTCAGTTACCAGTCAATTAAAGAGGGGAGGGTTTTTTGTTTCCAATTTTGGGCTATTAACATTCTAGCTGCTGCCGACATATAGAATAATAGTTTCCCTGTTTTTTTCTCTAGCTCTTCATTCATCATTGATAGCAGGTATAGTTCAGGTAACATTTCAAATTGAAATCCCAGAATTTTTTCTATCTGAGTGTGATTGTAATCCAGTATTGTTTAATTTTTTTACATAGCCACCATTGGTGATAAAATGTTCTCTGTACCACATTTCCAGCATTTATTTGGAGAACTTGGGTGTATTTTGGATAATCGTTCAGGTGTTAAATACCAGCTGTATATCATCTTAGATAAGTTTTCTCTAACGTCCTGACATGCTGTGTATTTCATTCTTTCAGTCCATGTTTTTTCCCATTGGTCCATAGTTATCGAGTGTGTGATGTTTTGTGCCCATTTTATCATTGTCGTTTTGATTTGTATCCCACTTCAAGTAGACTTTGTATATCTGTGAAATAACTTTAGTTTTTTCTGTTGTGAGAGTTGATGTTAAGTCTTCTTCTTTTATTTGATAAGTTCTTTTATTTGATAAGTTTATTTTATTTGATAAGTCTTCTTATTTTATTTGATTAAATTTAAATCAATCTTCAACTTTTCTCTTATTTGTCTGTACAAAAGCCAATGACATCATTCAAACCTTGTGTCAGCGCGGGCTGAGGTCAAGTAGGGGCCGGGCCGGAGGCGACCACCAGCGGCGTCCCAAACAGTCCCACAGGGGCGCTGCAGCCAGCAAGGGCCTTGAACTGAGGTTTGCCTTAACAGCCGGCGTCAAAGGAAATAACAAGGGGTAGCCTCACCCCGAACACAAAATGGTTACTGCACCTTTAACGCAGGGTAGGTCCATGGTCGCCGCGAAGTTCTCAGGGCACAGGATGGTCGAGCGGCTCTCCAGCTCTGGGGCGGCAGCGTACTCGGGCTTGCGGGACAGGGCGTCCGCGCGCCGGTTGCGGGCCCGGGGCACGTACTGCAGCTGGAAATGAAACCGGGAGAAGAACTGGGCCCACCGCATCTGTCGCGGTGTCAGCTTCCAGGCGGTCTGCAGGTACTCCAGGTTGCGGTGGTCGGTCCGCACCTGTACCGGGTGCACCGTGCCTTCCAGGAGGTGCCGCCAGGCCTCGAATGCTGCCTTGACCGCCAGGAGCTCCTTCTCCCAGATGGTGTAGTTCCGCTCAGGAGGGGTCAGCTGCCGGGAGTGGTAGGCGCACGGCCGGAGCTCCCCTTCCGGACCTGAGTTCTGCAGCGGGACCGCCCCGACCGCGACGTCCGAGGCGTCGGTTTCCAGGACGAAGGGCCGCCTGGGGTCAGGATGCTGCAGGATGGGCTCCGTGGTGAAGCGGGTCTTCAGCCGGTCGAACGCCTGCTGGGCCTCGGGGGTCCACTGGAACGGCGCCTCGCCGCGGAGCACCTGGGTGATGGGGGCGGCCAACGACGCGTAGTCGGCAATGAACTTCCGGTAGAAGTTGGCGAAACCCAGGAACCGCTGCACATCCTTGCGACTCCTCGGGGTCTGCCAGGACACAATGGCCTCCACCTTTGCCGGATCCATCTCTACTCCCCGATGAGACACGTGGTAGCCCAAGAAGTCGACTTCCGCGAAGTCGAAAGCACACTTCTCAAGCTTGGCATACAGGCGGTGCTCCCGCAGCCGCCGCTGCACGGCGCGCACGTGTGTCTCATGGACCTGCTGATTCGGGGAATAGATAAGGAAGTCGTCGAGGTAGATGATGACGAAGCGGTCCAGGTAGTCCTGGAAGACGTCGTTCACGAAGTGCTGGAACACCGCCGGCACATTGCACAGGCCGAAGGGCATGACGGTGTACTCATAGTGCCCGTACCGGGTCTGGAACGCCGTCTTCCACTCGTCACCGGCCCGGATCCACACTAGGTTGTAGGCCCCGCGGAGGTCCAGCTTCGTGAAGACCGTCGCATGGCGCAGGCGCTCCAGCAACTCCGGGATCAAGGGCAGCGGGTAGCGGTTGCGGATGGTGATCTGGTTGAGGGCGCGGTAGTCGTTGCAAAGCCGAAGCTCCCCCGACTTCTTGCGGACGAACAGCACCGGCGCCCCGGCCGGGGAGGTCGAAGGTCGCACAAAGCCCCGACGTAGGTTCTTCTCCAAGAACTCCCGCAGGGCTGCCAGCTACGGCTCCAAGAGCACGTAGATGCAGCCTGCCGGAATGGGAGCCCCCGGTACCAGGTCTATAGCACAGTCGTAGACCCGGTGCGGGGGTAGGCGGTCGGCCTCCTTCTGGTCGAACACATCCGCGAACTCCCGGTACTTCTGCGGCAGTTCGACGAATGTCCCAGCCCCGGAGGTCTCTAAGGTTGCCATCAACTTCTCGGGCCAGCAGTGCTCCTGGCAGTACTCGGATGCAAACAGCACCTCGCGCCGTGCCCAGGAGATGTGCGGGTCGTGGCGCGAGAGCCAGGGCATCCCTAGCACCACGGGGAAGCAGGGCACTGTGGCCACCAAGAAGCTCGTCCGCTCGTAGTGGCCCTGGATCTCAAAACCCACCTCGACCATCTGATGGGAGATGGGGCCGGACTTCAGCAACCGCCCATCAATGGTTTCCACCGGCTGTGGCTCTGGCAGTGGCACCAATGGGATCTGGTGGTCCTGGGCGAACTGGAGGTCCAGGAAGTTATTGGACGCCCCGGAGTCGATCATGGCCCCTACGGGGATGGGCTGTGCCTCGCCATAGCACACCGCGGCAGCCACCAGCAGCGGGTCTCGTTGTCGTGCCGAGGCGTCTGCGTCTGTCCCGCCTCTGGGCTCCCCCAAGCCTCGCAGGCCCTCTAGACCTGGGGGGTTGGCTTTTCGCAGAGCCCCTGAGACGGCGGACTTCGAAGGACACACGCGGGCGAAGTGACCACCCAGGCCACAGTACAGACACAGGCCCGCCTGCCACCGCCTCTCCTTCTCCTCGGCGGTCAGGCGGGGCCACGCCCCCCCGAGCTGCATGGGCTCCTCGCCACTGCCTCCGCTGGCAGAGGTGCCTGCCCTTGGCCGGCTGGGCGGGGCCTCCCAGGGAGCCGGTGTCCCAGTCCGGGCGCTGGTGGAGCCCATCCGACGGGCCTGCCTTTGAGCCTCCAGGCGCCCGTCGATCCGGAGGGCCTGCTGGATCAACAGCTCCAACGTCTCCGGCGGGGGACTGCGGGCCAGTTCATCCAAGATCTCGGCCGAGAGGCTGGACCAGTACTGATCTTGGAGGGTGGGGTCATTGTAGGCCAGGTCTTGCACCAGCAGGAGGAACATGGTGGTATAGTCCCATACTGTACCCCGGCCTTGCTGCAGCTGGCGCAGCTGGTGACTGGCCGTCTCAGCCTGCACCGGGTCCCCCCACACCGCCCGGAAAGCCTGCAGGAACGCAGCCATGTCATTCAGGACGCCGCTATTCTGGCGGAGCAGAGGCGTGGCCCATTTGGCCGGCATCCCAGCGAGCAGGCTGATCATGACAGCCATCTGGGCCCGCTCGTTGGGGAAGTCTTGGGCACGGACCTGTATATACAGCCGGCAGCTGGCCACGAACGTCTCCAGCTCGGAGGGCTCTCCTGTGAAGCTTGGCGGCACCGCCATGGGGATCTTCGGCGCTGGCGGGGGACGGGCTGCCTGCAGCTGGCCGACCTGGAACTGCAGAGCCTGCAGGGCGTGGGAGAGCTGGTCCACTTGAGCACACAGACCCTGGTTCTCCTGGGTCTGGGCGGCCAGCTGGGCCTTCAGGGCGGCGTTCTCCCCTTCCATCCTGCTTGACCGGGTGACGGAGCAACAATCTGTCAGCGCGGGCTGAGGTCAAGCAGGGGCTGGGCTGGAGGTGACCACCAGTGGCGTCCCAAACAGTCCCACAGGGGCGCTGCAGCCGGCAAGGGCCTTGAACTGAGGTTTGCCTTAACAGCCGGCGTCAACGGAAATAACAAGGGGTTGCCTCACCCCGAACACAAAATGGTTACTGCACCTTTAACGCAGGGTAGGGTCTGGGTAGAGCCGGGCAGTGGAACGCAGACACGGGCTGGACTGGAACAAGGCACGGGCGACAGACGCACGGGTAGCTGACAGTTGTTGCTCCGTGCCTTCCCCAGCCCCGCGCCTGCCTAAAAAGGCCTGTGGGCCGGGCCGCGGCCAATCCGCGCCAAGCACGTGGCCGGGCTCGCAGCTATGCTACAGCTGGGAACTGCCTGCCCCCAGGTGTTCCTCCTGCAGCCACCGGGAGCGGCGGCTGGCCTCCTTGAGCTGCCAACGCTGCTGGAACGTCGGCGGCGGCGCGGCAGCCTCAGCCTCTTCCGAGGCAGCCTCATGAGTAGGTGGTGCCCCGGGATCGGGCCTGGGGCCCACCTCCTCCCGCGGGTGCTCGTCCACCACGCCCTGCGGCCCGGGAGCCGGGCTGGCAGCCTCCACAGCGCCGGGCCGATCCGCACCGTCGTCGTCGGCCTCCGCCGTGCCAGGGAGACCCTTGCTGGGATCGGCGTCTGCCGCGGCATCCCGGCGATCCCCCCGGCGGCGGGGCCATCCGCGGCGACCGCGCGGCCCCCGTCGTCGGCTGCTACCTCCGACGGGCCCGGCCCCGCCTCCTCCTCCTCGGAGGTAACGGCGGCGTCGGCCTCCGCAGCGCCCACCGGCGCAGCGACGCCCGAGGCCCTGACAGCTTGTTGAGATCTGATTGTTGTTTGTTCATTTTGGATTTCAACCAGATCTTCATATTTAATCCATTTATTAAACAGAATATTTTCTTTTTTGTAATATGCTTCATGGGTGGAAATCCACCGAGGTGTTTTCATACAGCTTCTTGCAAAATATTTTCTCCACACCATTATTAAGGCCTTCCTCACATAGTGGGGTTAAATTCTTTATTTGGCTTTGTTTTGTTAAACCAGATGTAGTAATGCCAGCCTGACCACAGATCAACCCCTTCCATGTTTACTAATTTCGTTTTTTCCAACTTAATCCATTCTCTTATCCAATTCAAGGAGCATGCATGGTAATACAACACTAGATTGGGCAAGCCCATACCACCTCTTTCTTTTGAATCATGTAGAGTTTTTAGTTTTATTCTGCCCCCCAAATAAATCTGGTGATCTCTTTTACCCATGCAGAGATAACTTTATCATTGTGTATGATAGGGATTGTCTGAAACAGAAAGAGGAATTTAGGTAAAACTGACATTTTTACCGCCACAATGCTACCCAGTAAGGAGATAATGAGGTTGTTCCAATTTTTAAGGTCTTTTTGGGTACTTTTCCGTAGTAATTCATAATTATTTTTAAATAAGTCTGAGATTTTTTTCGTCAATTCAGTTCCCAGATATTTAACTTTTTTAACAATTTTATATCCAGATATTTGTGAGATTTGTTTCTCTTCGTCTGGTGAGGTATTTTTTGTCAAGATATTTGTTTTATCTTCATTCACTTTTAAACCTGAATATTTAATGAAGGTCGGAAGGGTGGTTTTTAGTTATTTTAAGCTATTCTTGTAGTTTTTTAACGTTACCACCAAGTCATCTGTGAATGCTCTGACTTTGTATTCATAGCCTTTAAATTTAATTCCTTTTATTCTTGAGTTGCTTCTAATATTTTCAATCAACACTTCGATAATTAGAAGAAATAAAAGCAGAGACAAAGGGCAGCACTGTCTTGTACCTCTCTGAATATACAGTCTTTCTGATTTTTCCCCACTGATGATGATTTGGGCCGATTGTTTAGCATAAATTACTTGTATTCATTTTGTAAAGCTTTCCCCCAAATACATTTTCTCACAGATTTTCAACAAGAATTTCCAGTTCACAGTATCAAAGTCTTTTTCAATATCCAGAAAGACTGCAAGCAATTTTTTTTAGGGTATTTCTCGCAGAGTTCTATTATATTTATTATATTCCTTATATTATCGCTTATTTGTCTTCCTGGGATAAAACCAGTTTGGTCTTCTGGAACTCATTCTTGCAACACTCTTTTTAGCCTGTTGGCTAGTACTGATGTGAAAAGTGTGTAATCTGTGTTTAACAGTGATATGGGTCTGTAATTTTTAACATTTTGGGGATCTCTTCCTTCTTTTTGTAACAATATTATGCCTGCTTCTTTCCATTAATTAGGTATATTTCCCTCTAAAGCTTTGTCCATAATCTCATGCAAGATTGTTAGAATCTGGTGTTGGAAAGTTTTGCAAAAGGATACCGAGAAGCCATCTCATCCTGTGATTTCCCGCTTTTAGCTCGAGAGATGGCTTCAGCTATTTCCGCTATTGTTATCGGAGCATTTAAAATTTCCCTCTGTTTTTCTAATATCTTTTTCATATTTTGTTGGGAGAGGTAAGTTGTGATCTTGTCTTCATTTACTCTTTGTGATTTATATAACTCCAAATAATAGCTTGCAAAAAGTTCCTTAATCTTTTTAGAGTTCTTATATACAGTTTCTTCGTGTTTAATTTTGGTGATTAATATTTTCTCCTTCTTCTTTTTCAACCTTTCAACCATTTGCCTGCTTTATTAGCCCATTGAAATGACTTCTGGTGGGAGTAAAAGAGTTTATTGTTCAGCTCTGTGTTGGTTTGTGTCTCCAGTTGTTTCTGCAACATCTTTATTTCTTGTTGTAGAGATTTATCTGACGGTTTCTCGTTCAGGATGTTCTCTTTACTTCTTAACGCTTCAGTTATATGTTGTAAGTTTTGTTTCCTTTTCTTGTTTAGTTCTGCACTCTGCTATATAAAAAATCCCCTAAACACAGCCTTCGCGGCATCCTGTACCATTGTTATGTCTGTGCCTTTATTCAAGTTTTCTTCAAAGTATCTTTTTATTAACTCATTGACCTTTGTTACTATCTTTTCCTCTTGTAGAAGTCGTTCATTTAGTTTCCAATTGAAAACTCATTTGGAGTTATCTCTTAGAAGAAGTATAATCACACTGTGGTCTGAGAAACTTCTGGAAAGGATTTCTGATTTGGTTACATTGTTGATCAAAGTTCTTGAAACCACGAACATGTCGATATGTGAAAGTGAATTGTGAGACTCAGAATAAATGGTGCAATCTTTAGAATGTCCATAAAGATATTGCCAGGAATCTATTAAATCCAAGTTGTTTACCATTTGGTCAAAAGCTTGTGGGAGTTTCCCTTGATTCTTCTTAATCATCTTTTCTGATTTCCTATTGGGTTTCAGATTAATGACTCTGTTCCAATCTCCAAGCATTATTATTCAATCATAGTCTAAATCCGAGATTTTTCTATTCAAGTCTTTGAAAAAGTTTTCTTGTTTGCTATGTGGACTGTGTATACATACGAGTAGTATTTTTTGGTCTTGCCAAGTTATTTTGACTGCTATATATCTTCTCTCTTCATCAATAAGTATTTCTTTCACTTGAATATTATGTTTCACATAGAGTATAACTCCTCTTTTCTTTTTGTTGGGTGCTGATACAAATTCTTTGCCCAGTTTTTTGTTTCGAGTTAGATGACTCTTTTCCTTCTTGATTCTGATTTCTTGTAGGCATAGTATATCATAATTCTTTTTGCCAAGATAATGGAAGATTCTCCTTCCTTTCTGGGGAGGTCAGTATTCCTTTTATGTTCCAAGATAAAATCTTCAGCTCCATTCGATATAACACTTATTTATTATATTTGTTTTTGTGTAGGCTCTTCTGTTTGGGGTTCTTCTTCTGATATATCTTTCCTTAGAAGGTCTTCCTCTTCCTCCCCTATCTGTTTCAGATCCTCCAACTGCTCCTTCTTCTTGTTCTTCCTCTTGAGCCTCTTGATCAGAAATATTATTTTGTTCTTCTTCAGCTGGTCTGTTCTCAATACTTTTTACCTCTTGTCTGGCGGAACTTTCCCCATCTTCTTTGCCGTACTTCTTCATAAAGTTTTTAGCTTCTTGGATTGTTTCTATTTTAATAGTTTTCCCTCGAAATCGAAAACTGAGGCCTTCTAGTTTTCCCCATCTGTATTGTGTATTTTGGCATTTCAAAAAAGCTGTTATAAAACTGTATTCTTTTCTTTTCCTCAGGATTCTTGGAGGAATATCTTTATATACATTTACTCTTTCATTGTCAGTTATTAAGTTTTTTTCCAAGCTTCACTGTATTAGTTCCTCTCTGGTTTTCTTCCATGTGAAGTACACCACAATATCTCTTGGTAGATTCCTTTCTCTTGCTATTCTAGATTCCACTCTAAATATTCTGTCCACTTCCCAATCTGTTCTCTCTCATGTAAGGCACAAAAAAGCAGCTAAGTCAGGTATCAGTCTTTTGTATAGGTTTTCTTCTTTTCGTTCTGTCAGTCCTCTTATTTTCACTGATCCTCTGATTAAATTTAAATCCTGCTATCTGACCAGATTCTCTCAAAATTTGAATAAGTTTGTCTATAGAGTCGATAGGCTTTTCCAAGATTAAGGCAAGGTCATTGGCATAAGCTTGAAGCTTGAATGACGTATCTTTGATTTTTAAACCTTTTATAGCTTTCTCATTCCTTATTGCATTGTTATTTCAATCACAATAAAAAAAGTGGTGAAAGTGAACAGCCATGCCTAGTTCCTTTTTTATTTTAACAGGTTTGGTTCTTTCTGAGTTACTATATAAGCCTCTTGATCTGAATAGATTGCCTTTATCCATTTAATAATATTATTTCTGATATTAATCTTTTGGAGGACTTGAATCATAAATTACCAAGACACATTATCTAATGCTTTTTGAGCATCCAGAACTATCAGTCCCACTTTTTTGTCTTGATGAGATTCATAGTACTGTATTATGTTTATCAAATTTCAAACACTGTCTCTTAGCTGGAGGATAGGCAAAAATCCTGACTGATCCTCATGAATCTAGTCAATGAGTATTTTCTTTAATCTTTCTGCCATGATTGTAGTGAATAATTTATAATCTTGGTTCACTAATGAAATTGGTCTGTAATTTTGTGGATTTGTTATGTCCTTCCCTTCTTTGGGAATCAATGTAACATTAGCAGTTTTCCAAGATTGGGGTTTTTCTCCATTTGCTATTTGGTTTAAAACTTCATGTAATGGCAGTATGGATTCTTTCTCAAACACTTTATAAAAGGTGGCCAGAAATCCATCAGGTCCAGAGACTTTCCCTGGTTTGGCCCTTTAATTGTATCAGAAATTTTCTCTATTGATATAGGCTGGTTTAACTGATCCTTTTGTATATCCAACGGTTGTATAATACTGATCTTCTGTAAATATTCTCCAATTTTTTTTTTGGTAGTTTAATATCTTGCTGTTGGTCATCTGCAGATAATTTAGAAAAATATTCGTAGAAAGCTTGTTTAATATTTTCTTGCTGAGTGATGATTTCTTCACCAATTTTGATCTCACTAATTCTCCTTTTTTCTTTTTCTTTCTTCAATTTACATAAAAGCCATTTACTTGGCTTGTTAAAATGTTTTTGTCTAAGATGTTTAATTTTCTTTTCTACTTGTGTGTCCAAAAGAGTGATTAATTGATCTTTCAGAATTTTACTTCATTAAGCAATCTCGTATTGGATGGAGATTTCTTAAGTTTTCCTTCTCTTTCCTTAATTTCTGACAAAATTTGATTTTCTTTTTCTAAGCTTTTCTTCGTCGATTCAGATTCTAATTGCATAATTATTCCTCTTATGTAAGCTTTTATGGTATCCCATACAATATTAATTGGTGTTCCTTTACCCATTTTTCCTGAAAAAACATGCTCAATTGAAGTTTTATCCTTTGGACAGTTTCCTCTTCTTTAAGAATAGTTTCTCTACATCTCCAAATATTTCAGTTTTTCTAATTTAAGCAAGACTGGGTTATGTTCTGACAATGTTTAGGGGAGAATTTCTATCTTTTTAACATATCAGAAGCATTTTTGAAACAAAAAACATATCGATTCTACACCATGACTTATGTTGGTGTGACTAATATATGTAGTCCTTTTCACTCCCATTTTTTTGTCTCCAAATATCTATTAAACCATGCTCCAAAATATAATTTAGAAAATTCTTAGGTAATCTCCCTTGAGACCTTTTAATTTCTTTATGAGATTTTCTATTCATTATCGGGTCCATGACAGCATTCCAGTCTCCCATCAAGATAGTCTTCTAATATTGGTAATCAGCTAAGATTCTGAAGAATTTCTCAAAGAAAATTGGTTTATTTTCATTTAGAAGTATAGATACTTACTAGTAACATTTTTTCATCTTGTACTTTGACTTCTACAGCAACATAAGAACCAGATTCATCTCGGAAAACTTAATTGGTGCCAAACACTTATTTGTGTATAAGACAACTCCCCCCCCGCTTATTAGCTGAGGCAAAGCATTCACCCAGTTTAGGGTTATTCAGGTATTTAATATCTAATTGTTTTACATGGGTTTCCTGTAAAGCAACGACGTCCAATCTCTGCTTCTCAAAATAATGAAAAAATTTCCTTTTCTTAGACAATACAGTCAAGCCATGAACATTCCAGGTCAAGACCTTAATATTCGCCATGATTTACTTGTGTTCCTCCACCTTCCAGCTTAGATTTGGGATGGGATCCTATGGAATTCTTTGTTCCTCCTCCTTCTCCTCCTCTTCCTCCTCCTCTTCTTCTGACCCAGTCTGTTTCCTCCCTCTTGTCTTCTTTCTTCCTCTATTTCCTCCTCCTCCATTTCTTCTTCCTCTATTTACTCCTCCTTTTCTTCTTCCTCCACTTCTTCTTCTACCCCTTCCTCTTCTCTTCTTATCTGTCGAATGTCTTTGCTTGTTGATTGTTTAAAGCTCTCTCCATATTGTTTGTTCTTGTAATTCACATTATTCTTGTTTACGATGTTCTTGCTTATCTTCTCTTTCATCTTTGTTCATCTTTCTCTTCACTATCTCACTGTGTTCTTTTAAGAAAATCTCAGCTTTTCTTGATGTTGTTAAATTATTTCTTTCTATTAAAGTAAAAAGAGATCCCTTTTGGAAATCTCCATCTGTAATTAATTCCAGTTTTTTCAGCAGCTGAGTCAAAGCCGTATACTCTTTTTGTTTCCGAAGAACAACACCCGGTACATCTTTAAAAATTTGAATCATCTGTCTATCAATTATCAGTCTTTCAATGTAGCTCTTTTGAATTATAAGGTCTTTAACTCTCTCATGAACAAAAAAAATGACTATATTGCAAGTAAACTTACTCCTTCTGGTTGCTGCTGATCTTATGCAATACAATTTATCAATTTCAAGGTCCACTTGCTCAGCAGGCCACCCTAGAAATTTAGTCAATGCAGGTATCACTCTCTCGGCCAAATTTTCAAATTTCTTCTTCTTTAGACCTCTCAATTTGATAGATTTTTCTCTGTATCTATTTTCAGATAGATCCTGTAGATTCTGGAGTTGGGATTGTGTTGATTTGGTGTCTGCCTTGACATCATCTATTTCCCATATTTTTTTCTCAAAGTCTTGAATTTTAGTATTTTTTTTTCATTTACTATGTCAATATTTCAAATTTATCTCCTAAAGATTTTTTTTTCTTCAGGTCTGTTTTCATCTCTTTCTTCATATTCTGGAATTTTTTCATTATCTGTGTAGTGAATCTTTTCATTTCCTGGAGCATTGCTGATTCCACTTTTTGAGCCACTGTATAAAATGTCTGGGTCTCTTCACACTCCTCAATAGAAGATTCTTGTTTTGTCTGTGCTCTTGTAACTGACATTCCCAGATTTCTTTCACCTAATCTTTTGCTAATTCTGTTAATCTTAATTCTCATTCTATTATAATATAAACTTTAAGCCTTAGTAAAAATTAGTTTGAGTTTGGGTTTAAGTAAAATCAAACTGGATTTTTAGTGATAGAGGGAAAAGGAGAAAGAAAAGGAAGTTCTTCAAATTCTGCCCCTCTCCACTTGTATTACAACCATGCAATTAGATGCACTAACTTAAGCAAGTATTTCAATAAATATTTTCAGATTGTAACCACCAGATGTCACTACTACATTAATTTATGGCTGTATATATCATTTAGCTATTTTAGTCTGTTTATGTTTCAATGCACTCTGTTCTTCAAGGTCAACAATCTTTCTTGTCAGGAACTGAATTCGCACACACAAACAGTATAAACACTATTTATTTGGAGTGAGATACATTGTACAAGACTTCAGTGAGAGGACTAAAGTTCAAAAGCAATAGCAAATACTTAAGAATCTCATCCTTCTCCCTCCCTCTTTCAAGATACCTTGAAGCAGTGAGAGCCTGGCAGAGCTTATCAGTACGTTCCTAGCATTTGTTTACCTAACGGTTTCTGGTTCCAAGGCTTTGGTTGCACGCAAGCTGCTACCTAATGCTGGACTACATATCCCATTACTATAATATGGAGGGCATCCCGACATCCTGCCCATCCTGAAAAAAAAAGCAAGAAAACAATAAGCAGTGCTTGAAGTGTTAGAAGTGAAAGAGAGTTAGTAGTGAGTAGAAACAACAATAAATTTCAAACAGTAAAAGATAACATTAGTAGTTATGTAGGTAAAAAGATGACTTATCTATTGATGCAGCAGCATTGTTGAGACCAGCGTCACTAGGCAAAGAAGTCTGCAAAGGGGCTGGCTTGAGCAAGCTGCAATGAAAAACAGGGTGGATAAGTTTATAGGTTGTAGGCAGGGAAAGTTCAAAACTGACATCCTTAATGGCTCGTTTGACTGGCAAAGGACCAATGTATTTAGGGGAGAGTTTTTTGGAGGGCCCATCAGAGATTATGTGTTTTGTGGAGAGGTAGACAAGGTCCCCTGGTTTGTAGGTAGGGCTGGATTGCTGTTTCCTATTGGCAAAGTGTTTGTGGGAGGCTTTAGAAGTTTCAAGGGCAGAACAGATTGCTTTCCAGTTCTCTGAGATTTTGTGAGTCCAACTGGCAAAAGATGGGGGAATATTGGTGGTGTCTGTGTCGGTAAGTGGAGAAAAACACTTTGGTTCAATGCTGTAAACCACTTCAAAGGGAGTTTTGGTAGTGGAGGGCAGAATTGTAGGCAAATTCAGCAAATGGTAGGAGAGACACCCAGTTGTTTTGATTGGAATTGACAAAGCAGCTAAGGTATTGTTCTAGAGTTTGACTGATGCATTTGGTTTGTCCATCCATCTGGGGATGATGGCTGCCACTGAGTTTTTGGACAATTCCGATGGATTTAAGTAACGAAGTCCAGAATTTGGATGTGAAGATAGATTCTTTATCGGAGATGATTGTGGACGGAAGGCCATAAAGCTTCCAGATGGTGGTGAGGAAAAGGTCCACAAGTTTTTCAGCTGTGGGGACCTTTTTAAGAGGAATGAAGTGAGATTGCTTGGAGAAGTGGTCTGTCACAACCCAAATTACACGGTAGCCTCGACAGTTGGGGACATCTACGATAAAGTCCCAAGAAATAACATCCCAAGGGGATGAGGGTACTGGAAGGGGTAGGAGAAGTCCATGTGGTTTCAATGTAGAAGGTTTGCAAGTGTTGCAGATATGACAGTTTTTTATATAGTCCTGAATGCATTGGCTGAGGCCCGGCCAATGAAATAGTTTTCTAATGGCATGGAGTGTCTTAAGAAAACTGAAGTGGCCGGCTGGTTTGGAGTTGTGATATCTTCTCAAAACTTCTGTTCTGCAACTTGAAGGTACATAAAGTTTGGATCCAATGAAAGCCAAGTCTTTAGTCTATGTAACTGCATTGGGGTGGCTTCATAGCCAGTCGTCAGAAGTGTGAGCAGTTTTTATGTCTTGCTGGAAGGCAGAATCGAGCATAGAGGAAACAGAGTGGTGGGCATGTTCTTGTGCGCGCATTGTAACTTGTAGTCCAAGGGTGTTGGAGGTGAAAAGAGTTTGTTCTTTAGGGGGTGAGGTGTGGGTAGGCGACTTGTGGCAAGATAGTCTGGACAGAGGGTCAGCTACAGTATTCGTCTTTTCTGGTTTGAAGATAATCTTGAATTTAAAGCGTTGAAAAAAATTGGCCCATTGTGCTTGTTTAGGTGTTAGTTTTCTGGCTGTTTTCAAAGTCTCTAGGTTGTGATGATCAGTCCAAACTTGGAAAGACATTCTTGCGCTTTCCAAAAAATGTCTCCAAGTGGTGAGGGCAAAGTGGGTGGCCATGGATTCTTTTTTCCATATTGGCCAGTTGTGCTGGGGTTCGGAGAATTTCTTAGAGATGAAGGCACATGGTTTTAGATGTCCATCGTTGTCGTACTGGAGGAGTACTGCTCCCATAGTGAAGTCAGAGGCATCAGTTTGTATTATAAATTCTTTATTGGTATCATGGAACAATAGAAGTGGTTCTGAGGCGAATTTGTGCTTGAGTGTGTCGAAAGCGGCTTGGCACTTATTCAACCAAACAATCTTTTTGGGGGTTTTTCCATTGGAATCAGAAGGTTTCTTTAAAAGATCAGTCAGCAGGAGGACAATTGTGTCAAAACCCTTGATGAAATTGTGGTAGAAGTTGGCAAAGCCAAAGTATTGTTGCAGCTGTCTCCTAGTTTTAGGGGCTGGCCATTTCAAAATTGTATCAATCTTGGAGAGGTCCATGTTTATGGTATTGTTGCAAACTCGACACCCTAGATAGTCAAAAGTTTGTGTGTGAAACTCACATTTGGAGAGTTTCACAATAATTTCATTGTCTTTAAGTCTTTGTAAAACAGTGCGTACAAATTTGGTGTGTTCTGGGAGTGTTTCCAAGTAGATCAAAATGTCGTCTAGATAAACTACAACACCACTGTAAAGGAATTCTTGCAAGACAGAGTTAAGGAACATTTGGAAAGCTGTGGGACCAGCTTGTAACCCAAAGGGAAGGACTGTCCATTGGTAATTCCCCAGGGGGAGGAGTTGAGAAGATAGTGAGCCATTTACTGTCAAGGTCCATTCTTATTCAATGGGACGCCTATTTGAAGTCTAGTTTGGTAAAGAATTTACCTTTGATCAATTGACCCATGACATCAGCTGTGAGTGGGATTGGGTATGCATTAGGCAGTACTGCTTGATTTATTAAGTTGTAATTCACAATAAGTCTGGGGTCTCCTCTGTCCTTCTTTTGCCAGAAAAAGATTGGGCTAGCCATTGGGGCTGAGGAAGGCTTGATAAGGCCGCGTTATAAATTCTTGTTCAGGAATTTTTTTAGAGCTTCCAGCTCTTGTTTGTTCATGGGGTAAATTTTTGGCTTGGGAATCTTGGCACCATCTATCAGTCTTAATTTACAATCAAAGTCTCTATGTGGTGGGAGTTTATCTGCTTCATGGTCTTTAAATGCTTTCTGCTGGTCCCAGTATTCTTGTGGGATTTTCTGCAGATCTTCAGGGCTCAATTTAAGTGCCGTTTTAGGTACCGACATTTGTTGTCCTGGTATTTGATTGCCATTGTTAGTATGTTTTAGTAAGCCTCAGGTCCACTCAATTTGGGGGTTGTGCTGTTTTAGCCAATTGTATCCGAGGACTACTTGGAATCCAATTTTATTTGGTACTAGGAATTTCAATCAGCCTCGGACGTTCCCCACCTGAATAGGTATGCGTCTGGTCCTTTCCTGGATGGGCCCTCCCGCCATAGGCGAACCACCCATTTGCCATAATCTGACGGCCTTCTTAAGCGGTTCAAATGTTACTGCAAGTTCTTTGGCCACTATGGGGTTCAGTAAGCTAGTGATACAGCCTGAATCAACCAGGGCCTGGTACATTCTTAACTTCCCATCTGTTCCTTGTAAAATCACTGTAACATATACTTGACGAGTTTTAGCTGTACTTACATTCGCAGATTGGTCCGGGTCCAACTCGTCATTGTCTGAGTCAGAGGGGCTGTCCTTGCCATCACAAGCCTGAGCAGAGGTTCCACCGCATGGGCGTTTGGTCTGTGGCTTCGGGGTGTTGGTTTTGCAGGATGCAGGCTGGGTGGAAGGGGCTGCAGGCTTTTCTTCCGTGGCTTTCTTTTGGCTCTGGTAATCACTGGTGATGTGGCCCCCCTTCCCAGATAAGAAGCAGGTCCCTTTGCGTAGTCATTTTTTCCTTTCTTCACTGCTTAGGAAAGTGGACTTTCTGGATCCTGGGATTCAGTGATCGTTTTCTTGGGCTTGTCTTTGTCTTCAGAGTTGGACACTTTGCCAGCCAGTTTCACCCATCCCAACAGACTGGTTGAGTTTCCTTGTGAAAGGCAATGATCCAGAATGGTGGGGTTTAACCATCTCGAAAAAATTGCTTGAGTATGTCATCTTTCCATACTGGGACCTTGGTTGCTAGCTTTCTGAATTCAAGGGTGTATTCTCCAACGGTTCCTTTTTCTTGGCACAGTTTCCTGAGCTGGTGTCTGGCTTGTTCTTGAATAAAGGGGTCTTCAAACCTCTCTCTGAGGTGGTGTATGAACAGCTGGAGACCAGCTGTTTCCTCAGCTCATGAGTCGAACAAACTGGCAACCCACTCCGCTGCTTTGCCTTTGAGGTGTTGGCTCAGGTATTTAATTCTGGCAGCATCGTCATTGATGCTGTTTCCATAGTCAGCCATGTAGTTGGAAGCCACGTTGAGGAAATAAGTCAGGGTTGCCCTATCTCCATCATACGTAGCCTTCATCTCTCGAAAAGGTCTAGGCCCTGCTTGAGGCGCCGGTCCTCCAGGAGGTGCCGGGGCTGCGGGGGCTGCTGCCACAGGCACTTGCTGTTGGGCACACCCAAGCTGAGGTACTAGGATTCTCCAGTTAGCTAGCTGAGCTCTCAACCTGGATATTTCTTCTCGTTGTTGTTCCATTTCTTCTTCTCTGGCTAAAAGCTGCCCCAACAGGTTGGTTTTGGTGATTGAAACATCCCATCTTGTAGTGCAGTGGTGTTGTCTGTGAGCCGTGTTGGGTCGCTCTCCCCAGGCCCAAGTTTGGCCTGTAATCGGGGTAGTAACAAGAACTGTGAGTCACTCTTTGGCTCGCGCCCAGCTGGGGTCCATTTCATCTCTCTCGGCTCGTTCATCGCCTGGATTTTTGTTGGCTCCGCCAACCACTCCCTCCTCCAGTGGTTCTTCTTCAGATGATTGATGCATGTTGTAGAATTTTGAACTTGCGTCCTTTCATTCTGTCAGGAACTGAATTCACACACACAAATAGTTTAGTGCATAAACACTATTTATTTGGAGTGAGATGCATAATACAACAGTGAGAGGATTAAAGTTCAAAAGCAATAGCATATACTTAAGAATCCCATGCTTCCCCTTCCCTCTTTCAAAAGACCTTGAAGCAGTGAGAGCCTGCTATCAGCACATTCCTAGCATTTGTTTGCTTAACGGTCTCTGGTTCCTAGGCTTTGGTTGCAAGCAAGCTGCTACCTAACACTGCTACCTAACACTGGACTACATATCCCATTACTATAATATGGAGAGCATCCTGACATTTCTACGGTTCCTCTTATCAAAAGCAGACACAGCTGTAAGATACAGTTAATGTTGGCCTTGAGTATGCTAGCTTTAGAGAACTATCCTGATACTTCTTTCAGGTGCTTTCATACAGACTGATATAAAAGTATAAAGGTAGTGAACACGCAATATTTCAACAATAATCCAATAGAGAAAATTAACTTCTCAAAAATATTCAAATGAATTAAAGTTCCAAAATTACCCTAAGTTTATAACTGTATTATAACATATAATGAAATTATTATGCTATTGATGTAGTTTCTCGCAGCCAAACTGTCAACGGCGCATATATATTAGTCAATAATAAGTTACTCAACAGTAAATACTAAAGAACTCCTATAATTACTTTAACATAAATTATTTTCAATAAATTCAAATTCAAAATTGCTCTCAGTCCTCCTTGTTCCATCCATGTCCAGTTGCTAATATTATTTGTTCACCAACACTTCTTCAATCACTGGAGCAAGTTTCAGAACCTTCCGAGCCTGTTGGTCCCTTCTTCTCTCCAAAGGGTAATCTGCATTGGGTTTCTTTGATGTTGTTCCCCTTCAATTTGCCACAGTTTAGGTTGTCACCTTCAGGCAATTGAAGGTGACAGCCTATCGTGCCACCATTCCCACTCCCAGACATAATTAATATTGTTAGCATCATATACAATAATAAAAATAATAATAACATCCCATTCCCAATTATCAGAACCTCATCAACCACAAATGATATTTTCAAGAAGTTTTCCCCTTTTTTCATCCAAAATATAAATGTCTGGGAAAGCTGTACATATATTATATCTTTATATATAAGTAATAGTAATATACAATATAATACATTAATTCATTAATATATTAGTCTCCGTCTGAATAAGAAACTAACCCTATTCCAATTTTAACTGGAAAAGGAATAAGAAAGAATTAACAGTTAAATCCACTTATGTTGATCGTTTTAATTTGAAGAAACTCCTTAAAGAAGTCCCAGACTTTACAAAATTTACTAATAGCCTTAATTTGTCCATCACTGCAATCCCAATTATTTTTTCCAACCATTCTTCCTTGGTGGAGATGGTAGACATTCTCCAGTGTCTGGCAAGGACTACTCTGGCAGCCATAATCAATGCTATGCCAATCTTCCAATTATTCCATCCTTGCTTTTATCAAACTTGATAAACTTTTTTTTCAGGCAAATCTTTTTCCTGAGGTTTGAAATTCTTTGTAAGAGTCTTTTTTTCAGATTTATTGTTCTTAAAGCCAGCTAACTGGCCAAATTCATTTAGGATTTCATTTAATCTGTCAGTTTGAGTGGTTGGATCTTCTAGAAAGAGAACCATGTCATCGTCAAATGCCTGAATTTTATATTCAGACTCCCCACTCTGGACATTTTTCTAGAGACCATTTTTTATGATACCTTGTTATAAAACACTTTCTACTTGAGTCCTGGCATCTGAAACAATCTTTATTTCCCTTTTTCTCAAATGTGGCTTCCACAAAAGCCTTTTAATTATTTAAATCTCAAAAAATGCTGAGTCTATTTATTCCCACTCCAAATTGCCGCTTAATATAATCTTCGGGTTTTTTTGAGCTCTATTCTGTTAGTACTTTTAGTTTACAAATATTTAAATAATGGAAACTGGAATTTGAATATTTATGATGCGGATTTTTTTGTACTCAAACATGTATCTCCAACTGAACAGGAGTTTCTCCTTCCCTGTTGAGTATGGGCCATCAAAGGTCCTGTTAATCATATTATATATCCTTTTTTGGAGTAGCTTCTGTCTAGCCAATCTAGATGAATCGTTTGTGATCCTCCACTTTCCAGTGGAGAGCATTATAATTTCCAGGCATGTGTCTCAGCCGACAGCCTTTAACCCATTTCTAAGTCAAGGAACTAACCAGGAGACTGAATAATGTGAATAAATTTTATTGCTCTTGGCCAATAGCCATTGCATGAGACAATACCACCATATCAACAAGAAGAAAAGCAGAGAAAAATATTATACATATGTTGCTTGCATAATGCATAGACATCATACCTCAAGAATGTAATCATGAAACATCTTGTAAAATTTAGTATAAAAAGTTCAAAGTAATATGTACAAATAAAATGACTACAAACAATTACTAGATATAATTATCTCCTTTACAATTTATGGCTATCTCTGCTAAATATTTATTTCTAATCTTTTTAGCAGCTGTGGCAAACAAAGCTACTTGCCAAGTCACATATTTATCTGTGTCCGCTAGAAGATAAAAAAACTACTTCCTGAAGACTCTGATGAAAACAATTTCCAATTAGGGGAGTCAATGGCCTTGGGCCATTGTATAGGGGACAGTACAATATATAGTGAACAAGATTCTCTGGCTCCAGGCAACCACCCATGCATGAGCACTCATTTGTTGGAATACTCCTACGCTTCCCATCTCTACAGGCAGTATTCATCTTATTTAATATTAGCTCTGAAAAAGCTTTCCATAATTGTACAAATGTTAAGTTGTTAAAATAGTGTGGATATTAATGGACCTCTTTGAGCTTGGTGCCCAAGAGGAACAAAGAACAGTGCTTGTTTGTCTACCTTCCTTATAGTACTCTTAATGATCTTTTTCTGTGCAAGTAGTTGAGATCCTTTAAGCTTGATTAGTGAAAGCCCATATTTAAAGTTTAATTGGGCTGCATAATGTTCCCAGTTTTTAATTGGTAGACTTTTAGAAAATTCTACCAGACATTTTTTTTGAAAGCGTAGTTTTGTCCATCTGTTGTACATTAAGCCAATAACATAGTGATTTTGAAGGGGTTCTAGTCCTGATACCTTAAATGCACCCCAAACCTCAGCCCCATAGAGGATTTATGCTAATGTTTTGGCTTGGTAAATAGTTAAGGGAGGGTTTACTAAATTACCTCCATTAGTAGCAGCAAACTTCAGGATTGCTTTGGCTGAGCTATAGGCTTGCATTTTAATGTTTGTCAATTGTTTTTTCCAGAAAGCTGTTTCTGAATAAACCAGTCTCAAGTATTTAAATAATTTCACTTGTTTTAGAATATGTTTATCCAAATGCCAGGTATGCACTTTAAGATGCTTCCCAAACACCATGACCTGTGTCTGACCATAATATATAGTCAAGGCATTTTCCTTACAGTATGATGAAAACTTAGCAAGAAGTTGTCTCAATCCCATCTGGAATGCTAAGCAGGGTGCGTTAGGATTTAAACCTGGATGGGAGACCACCACTGAAATCCATTTTGGAGAACTGGATGGAGGTTTTTCGCCACGGAGTGTTCCTTGTCTGATCCCTCTCTCAGCCTCGAAGGACGGGCCACTGGAGATCCACCTGCGAGGAAATAGTGGGTTTTGGGGAGGCTTGTGTACACAAAGCAGATGGTCATCTTTCTGTCCGGAGCACCCCACTTAGCCCCCTCCTTCCCATCCTGCCAGACCGCGTCCCTGTCGTGGCCCCCACCAACCGCCCACCAATCAGGCTCTAGTTCTGTTGGAGCAAGGGATGTCAGTCGGGTCACACTCTCTCGGCCTCAAGTGACACCAACTGCAAATCAATCACGCCGTTCAGGGAGATAACTGGTCGGGCTGAATGCATGGGGTTTGCAGGCCCCCCAGCTAGCCACCCCTCCACACTCATTTCGGTCCATTCTGCCCAATGCAGGACATGGCCCCCTGCCCCGTTTTCCCTCATGTTCTGGGCAGCATTTCTGGGGGACAGTCAGTGTAGCCCCACGACGCTTTTTCAACGTGAAGGCGAGGCTTTCCGTGGCCCCCCTTGCCCCCCAGCTCACACATTCAGCGCTTTGTGGCGGGTTGCGAAATGACGGTATTAGGGGAGACTTTCTAAAAATAACCCCCCCAATATGCCGCCGCGGAAGAATCCACAGCCCCTGAAGCTTCCAGGCCCCCACTGAAACTCCAGGTGGCTGTGGATCTTTCGCTTTCATCCGCGGTAGCAATGGGGGGGTTTTTCAAAGAAATAATCCCAATTTGCCAAACCTGCAATTGATATCCCCGCAGCGCTTCTTCAAAGTGAAGGCGCCATTACTCCGAGGCTTCCCGCGGGACCCCTTGGCGGCCACCATGCTGCCCTGTCTGTTCAGCGCCCTCTTGGCAGGGCGCCGAAGGGTCCCCATACGCCGCTGCCGCGGCCCCCCTTGCCCCCCGGCTCACACATGCAGCGGTTTGTGGTGGGTTGCGAAATGGCGGTGTCACTAGAGGCGACTTCCCAAGAAATTCCCCCCCACCCCCACCCCGGATAGGCCACTCCAGATGAAGGCAATAAATCCACAGTCCCCCTGAAGCTCCAATATCCCCACGGAAACATCAAAAGGCGATTTTAAGATGGACTGTAAATAAATAATTCCAATTTAGCGTACCTGCAATGCTTTTTTCTTTTTCCTGCTGTGGGCTCTCGCTAGCGAGGATTAAAAAATGGCGCCGTTCGGCTCTTTGTGGGGCGGGCCAACCACCGAAGCTGTCCACGCCCACGGCTCGCCCCCGTTCATCTCAGGGGCGAATCAGCGCGTATCTGCGCTTCCACACAAATGAGCAAGAACGTGATTACGCGGATCAGGGGGAAAAGAAACACTTTTTTTCCGGTTTTTAAAAAGCACGTGCAAGCACAGTTGGAGACGTTTCTGAACGGATTGACGTGTGGAACTTGGAAATTAAAGACGACTCAGCGCACTTTACGGTATGGAAGACCTCCGTCAGATATCGCGCTACACTGCGCTAAAACGTTTTATTACCCCCGTGTGGAAAGGGCCACAGTTGTTAATCCCATTTTGCCAAGTTTTTGCTCAATAGAAGAAGGGGAATGATTCAACCCCTAAAAGATTATGATCCAGTGATGTCAGGACCCTGGAACTCCAGGACACAAGCTCTGAGTCTGAGCCAGAGGCCCTGGAGCCTGCTGCACCAGCACACCCCACCCCAGAGGCTGCCCCAGACACGGAGCCCTTGGCCCCAGTAGGCCCAGCAGCAGAGCCAGGGGCTGCCTCAGACCCAGCCAAACCAGAAGAGTCAGATAGTGAGATTCAAGAGCAGGTGCCTACTTACCAGCAGCATCGGGAGCAAAAGAGTGCTCTCAGGAGGGCAGAGCGTTTAAATAGGAAACGCCAGGCAATCAGGGTTCAGCTGAGATAACACCTGGAGGAGTGATCTGCCTATAAAAGCACTCACTCAGCCTTGGGTCTTTGTCGGCTCATACCGTCCATTTTGGGGTGCTTGTCGTGTATCTTGGATCCCTGCCTTGCTTCCTGGAATGCTGCCTGACCTGCTGGAACATCACCTCCTTTTGATCTCAGACCGGCTCTGGTAACTTCTGTTGCTTGAAAGACTCTGACTGTTTACTGAGTGCCCGGCTGTGACGTAACAGCCAGGGAGTCTCCTTGCTGCCAGAAGCTCTTTTATTTACTGCTGCTTTATCTATTCATTTGCCGTTCGCCTGGAAAGCTCTTTGATTTATTGCCTTATTTGCGAGAGACTTGTTAACCGGCTCTTGAGGCTGCTTGCCAGGCCTTGGCGTTGACAGATTGTGAGCCGACCCAGCAGCCTTGAGCCGGGGAGAGGAGCCTCTGAGAATGGAAGCCTTAAAGCAAGAGAATCAAGCCCTGCAGGCTCAGGTGTCTCAGCTCACAGAAGCTGTGGCTGAGCTACAGAGACAATTGGCTTAGCTTGTCACGGCACACCACGCCAAGCGGATCCCTGTGGCTGTGCCAGATAAATTTCAGGGAGACCCTGCACAATTGGAGACTTTCCTGGCCAACTGTAACTTGTTTCTGCAAGCGTGCAGGGTGGATTTCCCAGATGAACATGCCCAGGTGTCGTTTATCATCAGCCTGCTGCAAGGGCCCGCTGCCAAGTGGGCCACGCCACTCCTGCGGCAGGATACCCAAAGTATGTACAGCATGGCCGCCTTTCTCCCAGCTTTTAGGTCAGTGTGGGGGATCCGGTGCAAGCTGAGACCGGCAGCGGGCAGCTTCGTCAGCTGCGCCAAGGGAAGAACCAGCCCAAAGAGTATGTCACAGCCTTCCGGCTCCTGGCCCAGGACGTGGCCTATGATGACCCCGCCCGCAGGACCAGTTTAAAGCAGGGCTGGTCCCGGAGATTCTGGAAGAAACTGGCCGTTGCCCTCCACCAGCTACTTTGCAGCTTCTGACTGAGCAAGCCCTGCGATCCATGGGCGCCTAGAGGCATGCAGGCTGGCTCGTCAGGCGGCTCTCCCCTGGGCTCCCGGGACTTGTGGGGTGGTGGCCACTTGAGAGGCCAGCTCCAACTCAGGACCTGCCTGCGCACTTCCTCCTGAAGAGCCCATGCAGCTGGGAGGAGCAGCTGCCTCTCCCCAGCTGAGAAGGAGCGCAGGAGGCAGGCGGGCCTCTGTCTGTACTGTGGACTGGGGGGTCATTTCGCTAGAAGCTGCCCAGCCAAGAAGCCCGGCTTGGGCCAGTCGGGAAATGGACTTCCCCAAGCCTAGAGGGACTACGCGGTTTGGGGGAGCCTACTGCTCAAAGACCTTCCCCCCAGCTGTGGGCTCCATTTCGATGGAATCCAGGCGGGATCCTTTGCTGGTGGCAGTGACCGTGTGGGTCGGGGAGGCTCAGCCGGTGCCTCTGGGGGCCACGGTGGACTCCGGAGCCTCCAGCAAATTTATGGATTTGGACTTTGCCACCCGACACCAGATTCCGCTGCTGCCTTTGCCCGCACCCCAGCCCGTCGAGACCATCGATGGACGTTTACTCAAGTCCGGACCAGTGACTCACCAGACCCCGGAACTGAGATTGGAGATCCAGGGTCACGTGAATATACTCGGTTTTCCTGGAGCGGTGCCCCACTTTCCAGTGGTGCTAGGAATGGCCTGGCTCTCCAGCACGACCCGCACATCTCGTGGGCTCAGTGCGAGGTGCTCTTTGCTTCGGAGTACTGCCAGGAGCACTGTTGGCCAGACCGGCTCCACGCAGCCACTGGGGGGGAGGGCTGAAACTTTGGTCGTGCTGCCTGCAAAATACCAGGACTATGCCGACGTTCTTGACAAGAAAGAGGCGGACCGCCTGCCCCCACACCGGGTTTACGACTGCGCCATCGACCTGGTCCCGGGGGCCCCCATCCCAGCGGGGAGGCTCTACACCCTCTTGGAGCCAGAGTGGCCGCTTTGCGATACTTTCTGGAAAAGAACCTGCAGCGGGGGTTCATCAGATCCTCCACCTCGCCGGCCGGGCTCCTGTCTTTTTTGTCCGCAAGAAATGCAGGGAGCTTCATCTTTGCAATGACTACCGGGCTCTGAACCGCATCACCATCTGCAACCGCTACCCCTTGCCTCTGATTCCGGAGCTCTTGGAATGGTTGCGGCATGCTCGCATATTTACCAGTTAGACCTCTGAGGGGCCTAAAATCTGGTCCGGATCTGCACTGGGGACGAGTGGAAGACGGAGTTCCAGACCCGGTATGGCCGCTATGAATACACGGTCATGCCGTTTGGCCTGTGTAACACCCCGGCAGTCTTCCAGCATTTTGTAAACGACATCTTTCGGGACTATCTGGACCGGTTTGTCATCATCTACCTGGATAATTTTCTGATCTACTCTCCGAACCAGGCAGCCCATGGTGCTCATGTCCAAGCAGTCGTTCAACGCCTCCGCGAGCACCGGCTGTACGCCAAGCTGGAGAAGTGCGCCTTTGATCTCCCGGCCATCGATTTCCTGGGTTACTGGATCTCGCACCAGGGGATCGAGATGGACCCAGCCAAGGTGGAGACGGTGGTTCTTGGCAGTCACCCAGCAGCCGTAAGGGGGTCCAGCGGTTTCTGGGTTCGCCAACTTCTACCGGAAGTTCATTCTGAACTTCGCGCAGTTGGTGGCTCCCATCACGAACCTCTTACAGGGTAAGGCGCCCTTTCTGTTGACTCCAGCGGTGCAGCAGGTGTTCCAGGAGTTGAAGACCCGCTTTACCACGGAGCCCATTCTGCAGCACCTGGACCCGAGGACGCCATTCGTGCTGGAGACTGACGCCTCAGACGTCGCTGTGGGTGCCGTGCTCCTGCAACCGGCCGCGTCAGGCTCGCAACTCTTGCCGTGCGCTTCCTACTCCTGGAAGTTGTACCCCACCGAGTGCAAATTCACAATCTGGGAGAAGGAGCTGCTGGCCATCAAGACGGCCTTTGAGCACTGGTGCCACTTGCTGGAAGGTGCGGCTCACCCGGTGCAGGTGCGCACCGACCACCAGAATTTGGAATCCTCCAGACGGCCCGCAAGCTCACCCCGAGACAGGTGCGGTGGTCACAGTTCTTTGCCCAGTTTAATTTCCAGTTGCACTACGTGCCTCATGCCCGGAATCGCCTGGCCGATGCCTTGTCCAGGAAGCCGGAGTACGCTGCCACCCTGGAGGCTGAGATCAAGTCCACCATACTCCGGCCGGAGCACTTCACGGCCCTCCAAGATGCCCCGTCTCTCACAGAGCGGATCTGGCTGGGGCAAGCGCAGGACCCGCTGGTCCGTTCCAATCTGGAGGCCGGGGACTCCTCGCCCTACTCCGTGCAGGACGGCCTCTTGTATCACCGGGACCGTCTCTACGTGCCTGCGGGCCCCTGCCGAGAGGAGGTCCTCTGGGTGTGCCATGATGGGAGGCCGGCGGGCCACTTTGGGTTGTACAAGACCCTGCACCTGATGTCACGGGAGTTTTGGTGGTCCAGGATGTGTACCGAATTGGACCGTTACGTCCGAACCTGTCCCATGTGCCACTGGGCCAAGGTCCTGTCAGGGCAGCCCGCTGGTCTGCTGCAACCCTTTGGGCCCTGCCTTCAGGCCCCTGGAAGGTGATATCCATGGACTTCATCACTGACCTGCCCCAGGTGAGGGGCCATATCGCCATTCTGGTGCTGGTGGATCTCTTCACCAAGATGGCCCATTTTGTTCCCTGCCCAACCGTTCCCACCACCAAGGAGATGGCGCGCCTGGTCGTGGACCATGTATTCTGGCTACATGGTCTTCCCGATGGAATCGTGTCGGACTGGGGCGCCCAGTTCACGGCGCGATTCTGGCAGAGCCTCCTGCGCGAGCTGGATATAGAGCCTTGCTTGTCGACAGCACATCACCCGCAGACAGATGGACAGACCGAGCACACCAATGCCACCCTGGAGCAGTATCTGCAGTGCTGTGCCAGCTACCAGTAGGATAACTGAGTGGACCTGCTCCCCTTGGCAGAGTTTGCGTACAACAACGCGGTCCACTCCTCCACCCAACAGACCCCGTTTTTTGCCAATTATGGGTTCCACTTGTGGCTGTTCCCATGTTGGGGCTCAATTGGAGGTCCGGGAGGCCGACCAATGGCTGCAGGAATTGCAGGCGGCCCAGACCCTCCTTTGTGAGCAGCTCGAACTTGCGAAGGAGGCCTACAAGCAGGAAGCAGACAAACATCTCCAGCCCGGTTCCCCGCTGACGGTGGGCGATTGGGTCTGGCTGTCGACGCGCCACCTGCCGGTGTCTCATCCCTGTCGGAAGTTGGATGCCCGGTTTATCGGCCCCTACCCAATCGTGGCCCAGGTGAATCTGGTGGCCTTCCGCCTCCAGCTGCCCCGGACACTCCGGATCCACCCAGTCTTCCATAGGTCGTTGTTGGTGCCGGTGGGTGGCGTCCGAGATGATGCCTCTTGAGGACTGGTGCCCCCTCCTATCTTGATGGAGGGGGAGGAGGAGTATGAGGTCACCCGCATTCTGGACTCCCGGCGGCGTCAGGGGCGCCTCCAATATCTGATTGACTGGCGGGGCCACGGACCGGAGGAACGCTCGTGGGAGGATGCATCGGACGTCCATGCCCCGTAGCTGGTGCGTCGCTTCCACCGCCGCTACCCCAACAAGCCAGGTCCTCCTCAGGCTGGTGGAGGTACTGTTGGGGAGGGGTGTGATGTCAGGACCCTGGAACTCCAGGACACAAGCTCTGAGTCTGAGCCAGAGGCCCTGGAGCCTGCTGCACCAGCACACCCCACCCCAGAGGCTGCCCCAGACACGGAGCCCTTGGCCCTAGAAGGCCCAGCAGCAGAGCCAGGGGCTGCCTCAGACCCAGCCAAGCCAGAAGAGTCAGATAGTGAGATTCAAGAGCAGGTGCCTACTTACCAGCAGCATCGGGAGCAAAAGAGTGCTCTCAGGAGGGCAGAGCGTTTAAATAGAAAACGCCAGGCAATCAGGGTTCAGCTGAGATAACACCTGGAGGAGTGATCTGCCTATAAAAGCACTCACTCAGCCTTGGGTCTTTGTCGGCTCACAACCGTCCATTTTGGGGTGCTTGTCGTGTATCTTGGATCCCTGCCTTGCCTCCTGGAACACTGCCCAACCTGCTGGAACGTCGCCTCCTTTTGATCTCAGACCGGCTCTGGTAACTTCTGTTGCTTGAACAGACTCTGACTGTTTACTGAGTGCCCGGCTGTGACGTAACAGCCAGGGAGTCTCCTTGCTGCCAGAAGCTCTTTTATTTACTGCTGCTTTATCTATTCATTTGCCGTTCGCCCAGAAAGCTCTTTGATTTATTGCCTTATTTGCAAGAGACTTGTTAACCAGCTCTTGAGGCTGCTTGCCAGGCCTTGGCGTTGACAAGTGATTTGGCATGAGATTTTGGAGGCACTGCAATTGCTGAAAAAGATGAAGTTAAGACCTTTAGATTATTTGATGACATGGTGGAATTCAGATAATCAGATGAAGAGGAGATATTGGAGGCTGGACTGGAAATTATCCATGGTGTAATTTTGGATCAGAAGTGATTCCAGAGGATCTGGAGAGTACTGGATTTACTGAAAATAATCAAGAGAGAGTTAACACTGGAGAGGTGACAAGGAGACAAAAACTTCGATCTTTTTCCTGAAAGACATTCAAGATGATGGAAGGAGGAATACTGAGATTCGCAATGAAAACATCAAAGAGAATAGCTTTAGTGGTGACAAATTTTGGAAAGACATTGAGAATATTTGGTTTCAGCTAGGGTGTTTCATGGAAAGAGGTTTCCTCCTCAGATTGATGAGTCATTTCAGTTTGTGCAAAGATTTGGCAAAAAACCAAATGTTAAATCTAAAATTTGAACTAAAGAATAATGAGTGAGTTTACTGGATTCAAGACACTATTTTGGGGTTTGATGTTCGTGGTTGCCCTATTGTAAGATAAGTTTCTTGTGGGAGGGTGTATGAAATCAAAGAAACTGTTAAAATGCTATTATAATTAGATTTTTATGTGGGCTCAAGGCGTAGACACCTACAAAAAATTCAGTTATGAGAAAGGTGCAAATGTGAAATAGCTGTGGGAAATTCAATGAGAAGTGGAGGGGAGAGAAATTCTTATAAGTGAAATTTTACTTTTTGGGAGATGTGGCTTGAAATGATTTAAAGGGAGAGAGAAAAGGTTTATGAAGAATTGGGAAACTGGTTAAATGGGAATGAAAGGTTTTGATATATGACACTTGTATAATGGTAGATAGTTGTTAAGTTAAAAAGTTTAGTTTAATTTAGGGGAGAAATAATAGTTTCTGTTAGTAGAGTCCTGACCCTTTATTAAAGTTTTTATTGATTTTCTGTCAAAAAAAATGTAAGATTGCATAAGTTTAGATTTAGGTATTAGTAGGAATATGTTATAGAAAGGAAAATGAAGAACTATTATGATAGATGACAGAAGTAACTTTAATAACTTGTAAAGAGAAGATTGGAAGAAATTTTCACTCTTTTCTTACATATTTTTTCTTGTTTTTTATCTTTTCGTCTTTATTATTTTTTGCTCTTTTATTCAAATTTTTATTTAAATTTTTAATGTACAATGTCATCTCTCCACATTCACTAGGCACTGAACCCCTGTGAAAGTGGAAAAACTGTGAATAACTCCAGGCCCTCCCAAACCATATTTAACACACAAAAGAGTATGATCCTCATATTCAACCCACCATGGATTCATTTGAGGCATCAGGGTTCCTTCACAAAGCAGAAGTGGGTGGCTAGTAGGGCTTACTGCCACCTCCACTGCTGCTCCCCACCATTTTTAATGGGGACTTACAAGCCTTGTTCATAGTTTCTCAGTCTCATGAATGAGGCTTGCAGTCCCTATTAACTGCATAGGGTGGCAGTAGAGGTGACAGCAAGTAATCTGTAAATAATCAAATCTGCAAAAGTGAATGTGGGGGGCTGACTGTACACCAAAATTTTAATAAAAATTATAACAATAAAAGGGAGAATCCCAATGATTCTGGATCTCTTGAATGCTAATGAAATGGGGGTAGTCATCTCAGGAAACCGTGCTTGGGTACAGACAAGTATACAAACTTGAGGTACATCAGAACTACAGCCCACTCAGTGGGAGGGTACTGTTGGAATTGCTGTAGCACTGTGAGTGCCTGTCTTAGTAAATGCAATTATATGTTTAAGAAAAACCTTTAATGCCTTTAATAGCATCTGGTATCCCAATTTGATGCCATCAAACCACTCCATATCAGGGTATTATGAACAATGGAATGATGAGTAGTCAGCATTCTAAAAATTGTTCAGCTTTAGCTTGTCATTATTTCACATGTGGCAGCAAGGCCTTTCAGGTCTTGCAAGCCAATTGGAGAAGTACTTGTTATGTAGCTACCTTATACTCAATAAGAGCCAGTGCTACACCCCCAACTGTGACATGTTTAAGAAATTGTGGGGAAATTACTGAAGCAGAAGTATTTTTTGGTATAATGTTTCCCGTTGCCATAAAAGAAACTAGTGTTATCCAAGGCGCATGAAGAGGTTACAAATCCAACTATAGATGGGTTTCATTCAGTTCAGGGTGAAAGAAATCTGGCAAATAATGCTTGAAAACTGTATGGACCTGGATTTTATGCTAGCATCAAAAGGGTGTATGCATGCTTTGACTGGAAAATATTGTTGTGTGAAGAGCAAAGACAATGATAAGCAAAGAACAAACTCACATTCTGTGACAGTTCATACTGGTGGGTTTGGTTGTAGTCATGGCTACCAAATATGAATTGAGTGAAAGGTATATTGGGATTTGGGCTCAGTGTAATTTGTTCGTTATTAATAATATATTGTTATATTCAGCTATCTTCTTTGTTTGTGTTTTACTGAGTATCCTGTTTGCATAAAATTAAGTCTCCTCAAGTACTTCTGGATCCAAACCATACCTCAGATGCTTTACCGAAAGAACAGTTTATTAATAAGGGTAACCAGGAATATGGTAATGGGGCACAAACAACCTCATGGGTATGATGCTCCAGAGAGGGGATTGTGGGCCTCAAACAAAAGTTTGTGAAGATCCAAGGTGTCTTTATTTTGTGTGCTTGTCACCATTTCATGCTGTTTGTGACTGTCTTTTGAACTATTAGTTGATTAAATATTGTGACAAACCTGATGGGAGGGGGTCTTGACAGCAGAGCCTCCTTGGCAACTGAGAGTGTTTAAGCTGATTGGCTGGTGAAATGGAACCTCGGATAGCCCAGGGGAGGGGCTGGTGGAAAGAGAAAAATAACGGATTTTAACTGTCTGGTGTGTTTTTGAAGAAGAGTGTGATTTGTGGTGTGTTTGGGGAAGGTTGGAGATTTGAAGAGCTCTGTGGGAGAGAGAACTGAGAAATTGGATGTATGGAAGATAGTGAGTGTATTGAGAGAGAGAGAGAGAGAGAGAGAGAAGAATGGTGTGCTGTTCGTAAACATTGAGATACAAAACAAATTTAAGCAAGTGTTACACTAAATGTTAGAAATTCTGTGTTCCATATAACAGTCTCCCAGAATCTTATTTTGAATCCTGGAATATACACGGTACCAATAATACCATCTTGACCTCAGTGCCAATATAATATATATATATCACTGCTGATCCTTACATCTGGGAGAAGGGCACATTAAGAGAAGGCATTAAAGGGGAAGAGTCCTGAAAGGAAGAAGCCAAGGGGGACAAGAGTGAGGAAGGGACTGCGTTCTCAGAGAGGGAGAACTGCAGCAGACCCGTTTGTCCTGGCCCTGGCTTGATTCAGAGATCTCCCTGGCTGTTCAGATCTGAACACAAAGAGGTGTCAGGCTGGGTAGGCCTTGAGTGTGAAGCTTGGGTGTGCCTTTCGCACTCAGGGGCACTGACGGGCGGTGATTTTTTTCTGCGCATTTTACAAGTATCAACTACAAAGCCTGTCCACACTGACTGCCCAGATTGTGAAGTACTCAGTTAGTTGAGAGCTTAAACAGATAATCTTGTGATAATGACACAAAATCCATTGGACTCAATGAAGGTTTTTTTGCAGAAAAAATTTAAGTGCTTGGCATACACTGATTGGTTTAAAGTGACTTGTGATAAAATGGTTGTTAAAAACATTGCTTCAGAAGAGGAAGATTAATTAACTGCTCTTTCTATTTTTTTTGTTAAGTAAAAGTAAAAAAAACTCACAAGCATTCAAAGCAACAACAAAAAATATAACCAAACAAACATCACCAGACATCCTAATCTACACATATCTAAAATAAATATTAACAAAACATAACTAAAATTGGTTCCTGCCTAAAGTGGCAAGTCAGAGATCAGACCTTGGTTTGAAAAAAATATTTTCTTTATTATTTCTTCTTGCTAGCAAGCAGCACCGGTCGGGATCACTCCCAAAGAAACCAGCCCCGCCTCTTAGATTGTTCAAGCCTTTATACATTCCAACAGACGTGTCACACAAGCGGCGTAAGTTTCGTTTTTCCCATACAGTGAACAATGAGCTGTTCTTCTCCTGCACTGTTATGCATATCCCCTGACTAACAATACAGCCTGGGGGATATCCCATTTAACAATAGGCCATCACACAGGCCAACTGTAACACATGTAAATTGCTCCCTCCCACCAGGGGACTACACAAGTATATATACTCTGTCTCACTTCCATGCCACCAGATCCTCTAAAGATGCCAGCCACAGATGCAGGCGAAACGTCAGGAGAAAATACTAATAGAACACGACCTCAAAGCCTGGAAAACCTACAACAACCTATAATCAGAAATGGTTTGTTAAGTATTAAGTATAAGGAATTGGATAGTAAATATGGATTACTTCTTTGGCATATGGTAACAGCAGAAAAATATTGTTTGCTCAAATGTAGAAACAAACTGAAGCACCAATAATGGATTCCTAAGATTGCTGAGTTAGTACAAGTTGCCAGACTAATGTGGATTTTAAAGGATAAGCCAACTGTGGATTTTATTTTAAAGATTGGAAACTGTGTATGGACCTTTTGAGCTATAAGAGATCTAACAATGCAATAGTCTGTAGCTATTGTTATTTGTAATTCTAGTAGAATTATTTAGTTAGATCTGTAATGACTAAATAATTTACTTTTTTTCTTTTCTTTTCCTTTTTGTTCTTTCATTACAGTTTGGCTTGGGATTCAGAGCCCTTTTGTGTTTCAGTAAGTGTTTAGTTAGTTAGTGTTCAGTTAGTGTTCTGTGTTTTAGTTCAGTGATTTTGTATTGTATTTTAGTTTTAGTTTATGTTAAAAATGTTAGTTTATGTTCATGTTAATTTGTGTTAAAATTAATAAATAAATATCAGTTGGTAAAAGCACACTGTCTTGTTATGTAAGTTTTGGACATGCTCAGTAGCTGATTATGGAATGTTCTAGAGTCCTGTTTACAAAGGTATAAGGCTTGTGTGAAACCAATAAAGTTGTCTTACTGTTTCTCAGACTGAGTAGCCTGAGGGGAGGTTGACGCTTTGGATCAAACATTATATGTGTGTGTTTCTTTTCTGATAGATTCAGAGTTTCCACACTACTAATAGTGCTGTAATTAACTTTGAACTGATCAACAAAGATTTCCAACTCTCAGTTATTTGGCAATATGAAGAACAACAAAAAAGACTCCACATTCCTCACTTGTCCTGAATTTTTCTTGGTGAATGAAGGAAGGCTGGAGTAATCAGGAGCGTCTTTCTTTGTAGAAGGATTGTAAACTCCCTTTAGTTCTGGAATGCAAAGCAAATTCCTGGGGTCAGAGTTCCTGAATTCTTAGCGTATTTTGCACTTATCTTTTTAAAAAATTATTTATTAAACAGAAAAATGCAACATACAACAATGATAAAAACAATACAAAAAACTAAAAATACATACAATACAAGTAAGAAAAAGATAAATGACAATACTATAAAATAACTAAAAGAAAAAACTATCAAATAACTACAAAAAAATTACAAATAACTCAAAATTGGTTCCCACCCCTGTTGCAAACAGCTCATATTAGTCCAGCAGTTACACTTAACTAGTAAATCCTTCATTCCCATTTTTAACTTAATCTTACCAATTTATTCAATAGTCACTTATCAAGTTATTCTGTATTATTTCCAATAATCAATTAGCAAATAATAATAAGCCATCAAAAAGTAGTAATAATCCTCTAAATTAATTATCTAATAACACTCAGTTATAATCAGTTATCATCTTAATTTTTCGCTTATTTAATTCACAAACACATGTCATTCTTATTCTGTAATCTATCTTAATTATTCAATAATATATGAATATACAATCATCAATATACTAATTTATATTCATAAATTAGTATATTGATAATTGTATATTCGTATATTAATAAAAGCTCATGTAGGAAATAATTGTATTACACTTCTTATGCAGTAGTAAATATTTAAACTTTAAAATTTAAGGTTAAAAAACCTTTTACCATCATATTGCCCTCATTCTTTTCTAAATAATCAGCTAACTAGCCAACATGAATAGGTCCATTTGGTTTTTCCCCCCTTTTTTTATCAGCATCTTTGGGCTCTTCTCCTGGTTCTTAGAGATCCCTTTCTTCATCAAACTCTTTCTTTCTTTCTTTCTTTCTTTCTTTCTTTCTTTTTTTCCTTCCTTCCTTCCTTCCTTCCTTCCTTCCTTCCTTCCTTTCTTCCAATTCAACATTTTTAAATATCCTCAGAAGGCCATTCCTCTGATCAATCATGCTCAACCTGTGCCTTTCTTTCTTGTAGGTAAAAATCAGAACTTCTAGTCAATCTCAATTGGCTGAACATTGGTACTGGTAGTTTTTCCTTTTCCTAAGAAATCATGGGAGAATTTCCTTCAAGAGCACAAGCAGGTTGTCCTGAATCTTCCACAATGACTTCTGATTAAGATCCAAAATTTGGTCTTTCTACTTTCTAGCTGAGAGCAGGGTTATAAAATCACTTGAAACCATCCCTCTTGCATATACAAAATTGGGTCTCTTACGTTCTTGTGTAGTTGTATAATCTTGATTTCCAAGTCTTGAGTTATTTCTTGCGGAGTTCCTCTTTTATTTTCTTTCTCTTGAACTTCAACAATCTTTTCAGATGTCTGTCTGACTTTTATAGTTTCTCCTGTCACATATTTAAGTTCTCCTGTCACTTGTTCTATGACTTTGTCAAACTTATTCCCCATACAAACTGTAAATTGGCTAAATTCTGCCAGAAATCTAGTAAAATAATCAGGCACGTTATCTTCCTCAACTGGATCTTTCCTGATTTGCATTTTACATTTCAAAGTTGAAGCCATAATCATTTTTGTAAGAGGAAAAAAAGGCACCAATAAGGTCAATTTCTCTTTTCTTCTGGTATTAGTATTGCATGGCCATGAATTGTTAAGTGTATTCTCTAACAAGACAGATGGTATTCCAAAACATAGATAAGGACAATAATCCTTGCACAAACTTTCTCAGGACAGTAGAGACTATAATGCACCAGTCTTTTAGGATCTGAGTGGGTTTTTTTTAAAAGGACTCCCTGCGAGTCTGATGGCTGCCTGCCTCTACTCCAACTCTTTTTTTAAATTTAATAAGATAATTAAAGAACTAGCAGGTGTCATTTCTGAACCACTCACAATAATCTTTGAGAACTCTTGGAAAACAAGAGAAATCCCAGCAGACTGGAGGAGGGCAAATGTCACCCCCATCTTCAAGAAGGGGAAAAAAGAGGACCCAAATAACCATCGCCCAGTCAGCCTGACATCAATACCAGGAAAGATCCTAGAGCAGATCATTAAACACTCAGTTTGTAATTACTTATAGAGCAATGCTGTTATAACTAAAAGTCAACATAGATTTCTCAGAAATAAGTCATGCCAGACTAATCTTATCTCTTTTTATGATAGGGTTACAAGCTTGATAGCTGAAGGGAATGCTGTAGATGTAGCATATCTTGACTTCAGTAAGGCCTTTGACAAAGTTCCCCATGACATTCTTGCAAAGAAGCTAGTAAAATGCGGGCTGGACAGAGCTACTGTTAGGTGGATTTGTAATTGGTTGACCAACCAAACCCAAAAGGTGTTCACCAATGGCTGCTTTTCATCCTGGAGAGAAGTGACTAGTGAGGTGCCACAGGGTCTGCCCTGGGCCCAGTGCTATTCAGCATCTTCATCAATGATTGGATGAAGAGGTAGAGGGCATGCTGATCAAATTTGCAGATGACACCAAATTGGGAGGGGTTGCTAATACACCAGAGGACAGGGTCAAAATTCAAAATGACCTGGACAGATTGGAGAGCTGGGCCAAAGCTAACAAAATGAATTTCAACAGAGAGAAAAGTAAGGTCCTACACTTAGGCAGAAAAAATGGAATCCACAAATATAGGATGGAGGATACATGGCTGGATAACAGTACGTGTGAAAGGGATCTAGGAGTCTTGGTAGATCACAAGCTGAACATCAGTCAGCAGTGTGATGCGGCAACCAAGAAAGCCAATGTGATTCTTGGTTGCATCAGTAGGAGTATGGTGTCTAGATCAAGGGAGGTAATGGTACTACTCTATTCTGCATTGGTTAGGCCTCATTTAGAATACTGTGTAAAGTTCTGGGCACCTCAATTCAAGAAGGATATCGACAAGCTGCAACGTGTCCAGAGGAGGGCGGCCAAAATGGTGAAGGGTCTGGAAGCCATGCCCTATAAGGAACGGCTTAGGGAGCTGGGTTTGTTTAGTGTGCAGAAGAGAAGGTTAAGAGAGGACATGATAGCCATATTTAAATATTTGAAGGGATGTCATGTTGAGGAGGGAGTGGGCTTGTTTTCTGCTACTCTCAGAGACTAGGACAAGGAACAATGGATTCAAGCTGCAGGAAAGGAGATTCCACCTGAAAATCAGGAAGAATTTCCTGACAGTCAGAGCTGTCTGGTAGTGGAATATGCTGCCTCGGAATGTGATGGAGTCTCCTTCGTTGGAGGTTTTCAAGCAGAGGCTGGATGGCCATCTGTTGGGAATGCTTTGATGTGTGTTCCCACATAGCAGGGGGTTGGACTGGATGCCCCCTAGAGTGTCTTCCAACTCTGATTCTATTAAACTCTGATTCTATTAAACATTATATAATTACAAAATGTTAAAAAAAACACAGAAGGAAACACGATGGATTCAAACGACAGGAAAAGAGATTCCATCTAAACTTCAGGAAGACCTTCTTGATGGTCAGAGCTATTTGGAAGTGGAATATGCTGCCTTGGAGTGTGGTGGAGTCCCCTTCTTTGGAGGTATTTAAACAGAGGTGAGATGGCCAACTGTTGGGAGCGCCTTGACTAGATGGCCATGTGGTCTCTTCCAACTCTATGATTGTGTGACAAAATGTGTAAAATCCAGATAGCAAGGAACATGAAAAGCTCATCTTTCAGGTTGTCCTAAATAGTTAATAGTACTTATCATTTACAGCTGGTCCTCCATATTCGTTAGGTTTAGAGGTGCAGGACCTCTGCAAAAGTGGAAAAATTGCAAATATCAAAGTGTGTGTGTGTGTGTGTGTGTGTCTGTCTGTCTGTAGGAAGGAAATTGAGGCATGGGGGAGAGAATGGGCAACCGGGTCCAAACCAGGACAGGAAAAGGAAAAAGAAAGGGCGTGGACCAGCGCGGTGGCCCTATACTTCCTTTCTCTCACCTTCTTTGGGTGTGAGGGGGCATCAGAAGAGAGTTTGTGGTGCTGAGAAATCATTCGGCAAGCTGTCCTTAGCTGGCCAAGCAACGACTGGAGGAGAAGGTGGGTTTTTAAAGGGCAGAGTGGCCTGACCAGAGTTGCTGCAAGGAAAGGTTTCCCAGGAAAAGAAGCACTTGAAGTGGTGGGTGGAGCAGGGGTTGAAGAAACTCACAAATAATCAAATGAAAGTGAAACCCACAAATGTGGAGAGCTGACTGTAGTAAGTAAAATTTGCCATCTGTTACTATGTGAAATAGGTGGACAATAGTGATTGCTATTAGAGTTAGAATAATTAGTAAATGGAGCCCATAATGCACAGAACAAGTTGTGTGATTGTTTCTTTTTCATGCAAATGCACGGATGTAATGAATCTGTTTCTGCATAGCTAGAAATATACTCTGATCATTGACCATGAAGGAGAAGCTGACATCTGCTCTGAATTTCAGTCTGCTGTCTTACTTATGTATATTTAGATTATTTAACTATTTTTATTCTGTGTTTCGACCAAGAAGCCTCCCACTGTGGCTTATGCATAACTTAATAAGAACAATAGTATGACATTGGAACAGCAACAACAAGAAAACCAAAGATAACCAACTATGTTGCTTCATGGGAACAGCCCTTCCCCCTCAGTCCACAGTTAGGCAAATCTTTATTGGAACAAAACATGTGCAGGTTTTTGATCTCTCCAGAATATCAGACTAAGGGTTACAAAAATGAGGGGATGAAAAAAGCACAGAAGTCCAGTGAGTAAGTAAATCTGCCATGGTAACCATGACCTCTGCAGTTAGTCCTCAGATGGAGACTGCAGACTTTACTGATGTGTCTCAGGTTATGCCTAGCAATGCATATAGGAATGCACATACAAGTAGGTTTTTCCTCCTTATTTTAAGACTTGGTGATAACAGTTTTCGTCTTCCTGCTCTCCTGCTATAAAGGCATGTGATTCTAGTGTCTTCAGAGTGAGAAGAAGGGAAGGAAGCAGGTGGAAAAAAGAATAATCACAGGGTTTTTTTCTGCTTTTTGGATTATAACTCCCAGAATGCTGCAGTAGTATGCTGGCTGGGATATTTTGGAAGTTGCAAGTCTGAAAAAGTAACTTATCTGAGTTCTGGATAGTTCACTTTGGTGACTGTTGCTTCTTTCTTTCTTTGTTTAATTCATGTTTTGTTCCTGATTTTCTGCAATTGTACTGTACATATTTATTGATTTTTTTATGTAAAATGTCCTGACTCATCATATAAATCCTTTGTCCATTCTGTCTGTTTACACTGCATTTTGTGGAATAATATAACCAGAAGATAAATTGCCATGCCAAGGCAATTAAAGTTCAGATCCACAGCTGAGAGGGGACAAAGTGTCAGGTTTAAGAAAATCTCCAACCAACCCAGTGAGATCAAAGACACACCCTAAATAAATATTAGCTGTGTTTTGTTCATTATTCATTCTCTGGAGGAGAGAGAGAGAGAGGGTAGGCTGCCATTTCTGTTGATGAAAATAATGTATTTCTTATATTGTTATGCCAATATTGAAACAAGATTTAACAATATCCATTCTGTTATTCTGCCATTCCCCGAGTCCCAGGTTGCAGAATGGAGTGATCACCTGGGGCCTGAGGCCTATTTATCTGATGAAGAGAAAGGGTAAACCTCTTCCACCATGTTGGTGACAAAGCAGGGCATTTCTTTTCCACCAGCATGTTCTCCTCTTGCTTCAAAATGGAAGGCAACTCTCCAGCTAATTCGAGTCATCAAACGAGCAACTTCAAGATGGCGTCCCTCCCCTTCCAGCAGCTCTAGTAAGGCTTTGAGGAACATTGATTCCCATCGGTTGATAAAGGAAGCATAGTCTGAAAATGTTGTGAGAGGAACATTAATATCATTGCTGTTTTTCATTGAGAAGGTGCCTGCTAGTTGGACAAGGCTGACCTAAGATATTTGGCTGCATGAGATGGGGCGCAGAGAGTACCCCAATCAACAGCTTACATCAAGCTGCCACCAAACTTAAAGCCAGTCATGTTATTTTGGCACGTAAGGCAGAAAATCCTAGAAGTACCTTTTCCCCATCCTTGGCAGTGAAAAATAGAATTCAGTAAGAGTTAATTTAAACTAAATCAGATTATTGAAATTAAATCAAATTATGCTAATCAAAGTATTTAAATTATATAAATATATATAAATTATAACATGCATTTTAGTTAAATAAATGCAATTATTTAAATTAAATATGTAAAATAGATAGCTAACAGTTTGCTGCCTTTCCATAACACTCCCAATCTGAGGTGCCTGCGATGGCTGCTTCACTCTGCCTGATGGTAGGGCCAGCCCTAGAAATAGAGTTTTCTGCAGCTACCAAGCTGCAATCTAGACTCTAGAATGACTAGAAAATGTTAGCTTTGCAGTCCTACACAGTAAATTATGTCAAGGACTCAGGTGAAAATGATGCTTTCTCTTGAAAATACACTTGCTGGTAAATCAGGTATAATTACTATCCTCAATGACTAATAAAACCATAAGGCAGAGGGTGCCTGGTCTGTGGAAGCTGGCCATAGATGGATTTCAGCCATAGCATCCATTTACACACACATGAACATGAGCATGCATACAGTTCCATTGCTACACAGTTGCCAAAATCCTATACCAACCTACTTGAGCATAAAGCTTCACCAAATGTGCCTCTGCAGGTGCCCTCACCCACAGCCACTCCACAGCCAACCTGTCAGCTGCTAGAGTTCTCCCTATGGCCGTTTAGTGTGTGGTGTACCCAGGCAGCATCTAGCTATGTTTCTGCAGCTGAAAGCACAAATATATCTTTTCCTGAACTTGGGTAATGTTCTCTCAAGAGTTTCAAGTGGATAACATCATCTTTCTGTTTCTCTTGCAAAAATATCTGGGCATCGCCCACTCGAGCAGCTGACATGTAGGCCTCGTGTGGGGCTGGAGTGAATAATTGCAATGACTGTATTGCAACATACACATGATTAACCAGAGTTTAACCAGAGTTGCATCCAGTGTGACTATGCAACAAACATATATTTGGTCAACTAAAAAGGTAGGGATTTTTTTTACTTGCAAAGGCTTTAAGATTGGGGATTTAGCAGACATCATTCCTTCTGCAAAACACAACTGAGTAAAAAAATGCCATTTGGCTTTTCCTCTTTTAGTTTAACAATAATAATTATTCCAAGCTGCAAATAAAAAAAATCTTCCAATTCTTAAGCAGTAGTACCATGCAGACTGACTTGGGCATACTTGGTGCAATGTCTTTTGGAATAAATAGTGTCAAGTTGTTGCTGTACATACCTGGACTACATGAAAACATGACTGCAGTATTTTCAGGGATGGAGAGATAATGTGAGAAACAGTCAGCCTGTGGTTCACTACTGTCTGTCTGGAGGTATGTGCCATAATCAATGTTTTCTCCACGGCAAGCCTTAAAAATACAGTCAGTTGAAACGGCTTTTAATTGACCTTGTCTGTGCGTCCAACAGCAGCCCCATGATCAGTGTACCCAGATCAAAGACAAAATGATGTTTCTCTCCTACTTCGTATACAGATATGCACAATAACTCTCAAAGATCTCAGAGCCTTGGCAGGCTCATATGGGAAAATACAATCCTTCAGATAAACTGGCCCCAAGCCATATGGCTGTGTAAGCCATTACCATAAATTTGAATTGTGTTCAGAAGTAGACTGGTATCTAGTGCATCTGGTGTAAGAAGGAAATTATGTGGTGCCTGTAACCAGCCCCAGTCAACAGTTTGGCTTCATTGCTTGGACCAGTTGAAGTCTCTGAACACTTTCCAAAGCCAAACCCATATAGAGTCCATTATAGAAATGGAATGTAATCAAAGTGTGTATCATTCTGGTCAGACACCCACAGGTATGGCACAGTTGATCACACTAACTTTAACAGTGAAAATGTAGTCCTGGCCACTGTAGAAGCCTGCATGTCCAGGCTCTGGACTGAAGCAAAGGAATACACGCAAACTGCAAAGCTACTTCTTCCTGTGTGTATGTGGAGCAATGTAATCCATCCAGCACAGGAGGATTTGCTATTCCCTGATCATCCTTGTAGCTGACTGTTCAAACTGTTCATGACAGCAAACACTAGTTTAGAACCAAAACTCATTGCTTGGGTTTAGGTGGAAAAGAGGACAGCTGTCATCAGAATACTGGAGAAAATGTATCCTCAAAACATCAGATGACCTCTGCCCAGTTTCATGTATATGTTAAATAGTATGGGGGAAAAATAGAACCTTGCCTCCACAGTGAAAAATGCAAGATGTCAAACAGGAATATTTCACCTCACCCCCTCTGTTCATCTTTCCAAGAATGGAACCATTATAAAACAAAGTCTCAAAGGCCATTTCTGTACTACACTATTACAGTGCTGTTATTCCACTTTCAACATTCTATGGAATCCTGGGGAGTTGTAGTTTAGGGAGGGGCATTTGGAATTCTCAGCCAGAGAGCTGTTTGGCCTCAGTAAACTGCAAACCCCAGAAATCCACAGGATGTTGAAAGTGGAATAATAGCGCTATAACAGTGTAGGGTGGGAATGGCCATAGTTCTGTCCCAAAGAGTCAGCCTGGAAGGATACTATGGTCAATGGCATCAAAAGCCACTGAGAGGTCCAAGATAAGTAACAAGGGTGCACTATCCCTGTCCAGTTCTGGGAGTACATCATCCACCTAGGTAACAAAAGCCATCTTTGTCTAATCACCAGGCCTCCTGTGTCATAGTCAGAGCATTCCAGTTTGCTTCTAAGCTCAGTTCCAGTCTCAATCTATATGGGATATTAAATTCAACTTTGCACTGAATGCAGTTTTTCAGAAATCCCAATAGCATTAGCTGGAGGGGATGATTATAACGGGCATTGGACACGAATGGCGGAAGAAAAGGATCTTCTCCATCACTGCCCAGGGGAGGAAATTCCTGTACAAGTACAAGTCAAATACCAGGCATTGTTCAGAATACCTACGTGATAACACTGATACCATGAAACCAGGAAGTGTAATAAAATTGATTCAGGGAATTTCTTGGTGCAGAAGATGAATTAATCCTTGATGACAAATAGGAAAAGGAAAATGCTTCCTTCTGTCTTTTGACATTTTACTCATATATGTATGCACACACCTTAAGTGAAACCAAGAGTACTGCTATGTGGTGAATATTCATTTTCTAAATATGTGTTTCATGGGGTTGGGATTGAAGTTATTTTCATAAAACCAATTTTGACACATGAAATGAAGGCATCTAAATTTGTTCATGCCACTCTGAGTTAATGTAATGTTCAAATTCCATAAGAGTAACCCTGAGGTTACTTCCAATACATCTAGCAAGGACCAATAGAGTCCTGTTGTGTTTTAAATGTTTAAGGTTAATCACTATTACAAAACAAAGCTTTTTTGAACAAAAATAGGATTGTCAAGGATCCTTTCACACTGTACAAGTATAGTACTTTGATTCCATTTTTACTGCCATAGTTGCATGGAATCCTAAGGAATCCTGGGATTTGTGGTTTAGGGAGGCATTATTGCTCTGTGGCAGAGAATTCTAAATAACCCTCCGCAAAGCCATGAATCTTGTGATGGAACCACAACACTTAAAGTGATATCAAACTGCTATAATTCTGTTGTGATCCTGGTCATATACTTTGCTCTTGGCAATGTCACTGCTGGGGCTAAATCCTGGGATCAAAGTCAGGACAGAGATTGGGAAAGTTACTTTTTTTGGACCATAACTCCAAGAATCCTTATATGGCTGAGTGGGAAAATTCCAGGAGTTGTAGTTTAAAAACTAACTTTCTCAGATTCTGACTGAGTAGAACACAGGCCAGTGCCTAGATGTGCGATCATGTGTTACAGTACTCATTGATTGAAATCCAACTGCTAGTCCCTTTAGAGCAGACCCTCTGCATCAAGTACTGAATTGTGAGTCAACATTAATGTAAGTAGCATTGTTTCAACGTGTCTACTCAAGCTAAGACTAGCATTTGGCATTTGTTCTTGGTGATGATGATGATGATATTGTGTGACTTCAAGTAATTTTTGACTTTTGATGACCCTAAAGTGAATCTATCACAGGTTTTTCTAGGGCTGAGAATATGTTACATGCCGAAGACCACCCAGTGGGTTTCCATTTCTGAGCAGGGAATCAAACCCTGGTCTCCAGGGTCATAGTCCAGCGCTCAAACCACTCTGTCACGCTGATGCTCTTGGCTTTATTACTTGTCCCTTTTTCATTGCCCTTAAAAAATTTCCCAGGATTTATTAAAAAGTTGAAAAATTCCACTAAAAATTCCTCTAAAGTAAAGTATGGTATGGTGGTTTGACCATTGAACTATGACTAGGTAGATCAGGGTTCAAATCCCCACTATTATCTCTCCAAATTGCAGAAAAGTACAGGACAAAAAAAAATCTGAATGTCCCCATCATTATTGCTATTGTTTATTATTGTTACTGTTATTGTTGTGTGTCTTCAAGTCATTGCTGGCTTAGGGGAACCAACAGTGAGCACACCGTGAGATTTCCTTGGCAAGATTTGTTCAGAGGTGCTTTGCTTTTGCCTTCCTCTGAATCTGAGAGAATGTGACTTGCCCAAGGTCATGCCCAAGCAAGGATTTGAACCCTGATCTCCCGAGTCATAATCCAATGGTCAAACCACCATACCATACTCGTTTTTACTGTTTATAGTAGTTTTCCCCAACCAGGTACCTTCCAGATATATTAGCCTGCAACTCCCCAAACCCTCAATTGTCATGTAGGCTAGGGATGAGGGGACCCTAAGCCAGATTCTTCCAACACATCTAGCAAGGACCTGGTTGAGTAATACTGTTTGACGCATTGAAATTACAGTGGCCCCTCCACATTTGTGAGAGTTCAAAGTGCAGAACCCTTGTTAAAGTGGAAAAATCACAAACAACTCCCTCTTTGCAATCCCCCTCCCATTTGTTTCTGGGGCTCTGTGCCCAGGCCAGAGGCAAGTGGGGGGAGACAGGGTAACTCCAGAAGGGAGAAGGAAGGAGCTTGTGTGCCCCCCCCCATTTTCTTACCTTTTGCCTTGGCTACAGTTCTCAGCAGTAGGACAGAGGCAAAGCAATGGGAGAGGATAGCTCCAGAACAGTGAAGAAAAGCACAGATGCATTTCCCCCACCAGTGCCTTACCTTTTGCTTCAGCATGAGTTCTCAGCACTGGGGCAGAAATAAGGGAATGGGAGGGCAGAGCTCTGGAGGACACAAGGAAAGTGTGCATGTGTGTCTCTCCCCCCGCCATCACTTTACCTTTTGTTTTGGCATACTTGCCTTCCTTGTCTGCATTGGCAAGATGCAAGGGAATGAGAGGAGGAGAAGGCAGAGGAGGCATGCGGGTCTGGCAAATAATCAAATTCAGCAGAGTCAAACCCACAAATGTTGAGGGAGGACCTGTGACTTACCTGTATGAAGAAAATTTTGGGCTTTCTCATTAGCTTATGACATTTTTGGGATGATAACACCTGGAAAATCTGCATGAGCTGAACTGGTTGTCCTTCACAGTCAAAGACACTCCCTTCCTGTCCATGACTAGAAATAATGCTTACGAAACAGTCTCCGTGATCTGCATGGCATTCTGCAAAAGCAGAAAAGAAGAACCTGTTGATATTATTTCATCATCCAGATTTATATCTTGTCTTCTCATAATATAAAGTTGATTTATCATCAAGACTAAAATATGTACTAATTTTTTAAAAGTAATGAAATAATGACAGAACAGCATGAACTAAAGGAATTTTTTAAAAAAGTACTTAACAGTGAAATCCATTACATATCTCCTGAAAGGTAAGACCCATTGGGCTCCATGGGACTTAGTGCATTATCATATGAGGCAGGTAAGTCACAATTACAGCGAGATAATAATGACTTTGGCTAGAACATATAACATTACCTCATTTCCACAATAATGAATATATTAATGACTTCCTTTGTAAAAGAAATACTTCCAATGGGCTCCCATCAGAGAATAACAGAAGAGGAACAATGTGATGTAAGAAGTCCCAACCAAAGAAGTTAAATTGCTGTAATTGCGATTTACTGGCCTCCTGTGAATAAAGGCCTTAGTCCCAAGTAAATGTGTATAATACAGTGAAACCCAAAGGCAGTAAGAACATAGCAAATACTGCAAAACCTCACCAAAATGAAATGTGTATTTTCTAACTTTCCATAAGTGACAGTCCTGGATGAACTTATCTTGGGGAGCTGCTTCACATCTTGAAGGGCTGTAGTTTGAAAAGAACTTGTCTCCTGTACCCACACACCATATCTGTAACAGTGGAAGGTCCTCAGGTAAGGCCTTAAGAGTAAACAACAAGTAGGACCTGCAACAAAATGTTGCAGTTTGGAGTGTTCGGGATTCCAATGGCTCTTCTATGTTTCTTCCTCATTTTCTATCCTGTGCTGAATAGTCAATCAGTATTCTAAGTGTCTCCATGCATTTGATGAAGTTGACTAAATCTTTGCTACAAACTTCTATCTCTCAGTGTCAAAAATGCCACAAGACACCTTTATGTACTAATACAGATGAATGAGGCTATTTCTTTAAATATGACTAAGTGTACTGAATTCAGTTTGTAGTGAGCTGCTTTCAGGATCCCTCATTCTTCCAGATTTTCTTCCTTAGATTCCCAGCGTGGATGCCAATGTTCTGCATATACAAGCAGTGAAACTCACTGCCTGAACACCAGTAATAGAGGGAAAGAGTGTTGAGTAAGTAATTCTACTTCCATAAGTCCCCACAAATTCTGGGCTAAGTTGCATTCTTGAAACAATGAAGACCTGGTTGATAACCCTATTTTGCACCCACGTGCCACTTCACACCACAGATAGAGGCTTATATGATGGAATACTTAATCAAGCCTTGTTGGTCCAGAGACAATCAAGACTAGGAATTTTGGAAGTCGCCTTGGGTCCCATCATGGGAGAAAAGGCATGTAAATTCTATAAATAATAAAGGCATGTAAATTCTATTAAATAATAAATAGATGTGTTAGCATTCCCTTACTCTCCCTTCACCTGCTTTTTGTATGTATTTGTAACAAATCCATGAGGTAGGTTTGGCCCATCAATAACAACTAGCTCAAGAATTCAAGTTTCTCCAATACTAATGAGCTACCATAACCACTATACCCTATTATCATTTCATTTTGCTGAATGCATGCTACCCTGATAATGTAGGTATACAGCAAACCCCTCAGAACAGCAGTGATTGGTTCGCAAAGACCAGTGTCATCACAAAAACCCATTCATGCTCATTTCCACCTGATAAAGCAATCAGCCAGACCCTCTCCAATCAGTCTTGCGCTGGCCACATCTACCTGTTTCTCTAGACCAGGAGTGTGAAACTCAATTTCATCTTGGGCTGCGTCAGCATTATGGTTGCCCTCAAAGGGCTGGTTGTAGCTGTAAGACTATATAAAATGTATCTACTCTTTTATCATATTAAATAATTGCCTTTGCATTCACTTGTTACTGGTTTTTAAATTGCCTGCCTCTGCATCAACTTTTATTTTCTTGGACATTTTGGGGCTTTTTGACTGTATATGATCCCTATACCTCTGTAAAGTGACATAGAATTGATCAGTATCTCCAAAGTGTGCCACTTTCTGTCTCCCAGACCCTGTCTATGCCTCTTTCTGCCCTCGCCTCCAGCTGTAGCTGCAGGAGAGGTGTGAGGGTCACATGAAATGGCCTGGCAGGCCAGATTTGGCCCGCAGGCTGTGTGTTTGACACATGTGCTCTAGACAGACAAAAATGTACAGTATGAGCACTAGGAAGAATCTTGGAGATCATTTGTCCAGAGATTGTCAACTTTTGGCCCTCCAGATGTTCTAGACTTCAATTTCCAAAAAACCCAGACAGTGCAGTCAATGGTTATGGGTTATAGGGGCTGGATTTTAAAACATCTGGAAGGCCAAAAAGTGAAAACCAGTGATCTAGTCCATCTACCTGCTAAGTACAGGATCTAAAATCCAAGCTGCAACTATAGTCATCTTCAAGAAATATCTTCACAAGATGGCTGTGGTTAGAAGATGGTTATCTTCAAGAGATGGCTGTCCAACTTTTACTTTAAATGATGAAGGAAAGCCAAGCACCTTACAAGACAATGTGGTCCACTGTGAAACAGCTGATACTGTTTAGGAAATTTCTCCTAATATTTTACTGAAATCTGCTTACCTTCTATTCCCACTCACTGATCCCAATCTTGCCCTCAAAAGCAACTGAGAACAAATCTGTTCCGTCTTCTGCATGATACTTATATTTGAAGATAGGTCTCATGTCTCTTGTCTTCTCCAAGCTAAGCACGCACAGATCTTTCCATTGTTCTTCTGTCCTAGTTGCTATTTTCTGGCCCCACTTCAAAGGCAAAGCAATATACATACCTTCCTCATAAAGTTCTTCTATTTCCTTAGCTGTCAAATCATAGTACAGTTTCACAGCATAATTGCACTTGGACAGTGCTTTAAAAAGCCGTTCAGCTTCCTTCTTAGCCCCAGGTCTTGACGGGAGCTTTTCATAGGATTTAGATCTGTAGAATTCATAATTGACAATGATCAGAGCCCTGTTCTTTCCTTGGTTTGACATCCTGTGCAACACACCAAGTGGTACCAAACTGGAACCAAGGGTTTAAGAGCACCAAATTATATGTATTGATAGCTAAATGCATGTATATAGATATAACCTTTGCCCTGCCTCTGTTATGACTCAACTAGAGGGTGGAGAAATGGAAGCAAATTCATTTCCTGTAGGTGGCAATGCAAACATTGTCTTTTATCATCTACAATTGCCATCATTAGTCCAGAGTAATTACTTAACCTGGGACACAGGTGGTTTCATAATATTTGTTAGAAAATAGATAACATACACACACATACACACTTCTATACAGTGTACATGACACACTAGAAAACCAGTACAGTCCTCCCTCTACATTTGCAAGTCTGATCTTTGTGAATTTGGTTATTCACAATGTGTGTGCAAGTGTTCCCTCTCCACGTTTGGGCAAATGGCAAGGGAATAGGAAGGAAGAGCACATGTGGTCTCTCTCTGTGCTTGGGCAAATGACAAGGGATGGGAGGGGAAAGCGTTGGAAGAGAAGTCATGCTTGCTCACTCTAGCGGGAGAGGGGAAGATATCAGTGTTCTTTCCACATTTACAAGGGTCCTGTGCCCCAAACCCTTAAGAAAATGGAGGGCCACTGTACTGCAAAGCTAAGAATGAAAGGAGAAAGAAGGCTAATGACTGGAACAAAGTGGTATGAAAATCTAGCTGCCTTCCTTCCCTACAGTGGCAGCAAGTTTGTTTCTGAGCCAGAGTCAAAGAACTGATTTTGACCTAGACCTTTTTTTTCACTCAAGAGAAGCCCAGTATCTAAAGAACCACCTTTCCCTAGTAAATCGACACATATTCTAAGGACCCAGCTAATACTTCTGTGTGTGTGTCCCCTGAGAGAGTTGGGGGAGGCAGAGTTTGGGATCTCTTCTATGGTTACCCCATGTCTATAGAACACTATAACAAAATGCGATGCATCTGATGCAGACTTTGCCACTTTTTTTGATATCAGGGGAACACATACCTGTTTTCCTAAATATTTGAGCACTAGAAGCTAGACATAGAATGTGGTGTTCATCCTGGCTTGGAGTAGTTAGAGCTTGGAAAACTTATCATTTGGGACTAAAGTTCTCACAGTCCCCCATCCAGCATAGCCACTGGCTGAGGAATTCTTGGAGTGGTAGTTTAAAAATAGCAAAAGTAACTTTCCTGTGCTCTAAGAGTGGCAAAATGTAAAACTGGGTAATATTAAGATGTTCAAATTTTGAATGGTTTTAAAGTTTAATACATTATGCATTTTCATCTATGTTTATCTTGTTATATTGAATGCAAATTATATTAATTATGTGCTTCTTCGTTGCATCAGCTATAGATTTTGTACCTTCTCTTTTGCAAGCCAGTGGGAAGTTATTCATAAATTTAATAAGTTAAATGAAATTAATAATAAGTCATCTTATTTTCTATTTATCTATTGATCTAGTGTTCTCTGTTCTGGTTAGGATTAGAAGTGCAGTTTGTCAGGGGGAGGTCTTTCTCATCAGTCCCTAATTGATCCTTTTTTAAAACCTGAAAGTGTCGAGGGCAGAGTCTGGGACCTTTTACAAAATTTTCAAAGAAAGTGGGTACCTCATGATTGGACTATTACTCTTCCAAAGAGTATATGCTAAGAAATGAGGGTACTAATGTTGGCAAACATACTAATTGGCCTTCAAGCATTCATAATCCATGTAGAAAGCACTAGCTGTTGGGATGATGGAACTGATAACATATTTTCAGTTACTTGGTTTTCTTAAAGTTCTGACTTCCTAGGGGTGACACAAAAAGGTTAAATACAGTCTAAATATATAATTCTACCAGAGATGCTGATGGATTTTCTGCATTGATAGAAGGTCGTATTAGATGATGTTTGAAGTCCATTCCAATTCTAAAGTTTTGATTCTGAGCAATGAGAAATATTTTTTTTTGTTCTAGCAGAGAAAGGAATTCCTTGCTGAAGTTACTTGGGGTGTATATATGGCTGGCTGGCTGGCTGGGGTGTATATATGACTGTCCTGTGCTTATTCTTTGAAAAACATGCTGTTGATTTTACAACCAGGAATCAAGCCAAACAACTGGGAATTCCAGGTTACCTTGGAACAAATCATAGGAGAAAGTGAAAGGAAATAAAACAAAGTTATAAAAATGCCATTCTGTGGAAATGATGGTTATGATATGACAGGAACTTCCAGCTTATGCCTCACATGGCTAGTCAGTCATTTTCACTGGACAAAGTCCACATAGGTTTTAGATGCAGAGCTCACAGATCACTTTATGACCAGCCTAAAAAGCAAACAAGAGAAGGAAAACTTCGCACTGGTGCTCCAGTTGGGTCAGCCAAAAGCGTTTTACCACCCATGGGGAAGGCAAGATGGTACACCTTCCTCATTCCATGTGTACAGGCTGACCAGATTTTAACATTGTTAATATGAGCTTTAACTGTTCCTTTAACATTGGTGACAGAGTAGATGATGTTCTCTTCTCCTGTAACTGGTGCTGCTTGAGACAATTACCTCATCCTGTTCAGTGATGTGGCCTGAAAACTGACAATATATTGCAACTGTCTGCTGTCTTAAGTCTCCCTAGAAAGGGCAAAGACTTCTCAAATATCTCCAGATCTAAGAAGTCATAATTACACCTGTTCACTGATTATTGTCTTTGTGAAACTGCTTATGTACATCTGAGGAACAAGGCTTTTCAAATGGAGTAGCTTGTTTTTGTAACATTAGTATTTGATAAATAGCTGGATATCATTTGATTCAATATATCTTCTGAGTAATTTTTATCTGATTTCTATATATAACTTAGATGATATGATCACATGCTAGATGTGTGAGGCTTTTGAGTGCTTCTCACAAGTCCAGTTGAAAAATTTTAGCATTTGTTGTACTTTGCTTTCTAGCAAACAGATGGTATGTGTGCATGTCAGAGCACTGAAAAAATATAAGTCATTAAACTGTTAATTTCTTAGATCCCCACATGGGTGAACTCCTCAGACTTCCTGGTTAACTTTAGGTTATTCAAATTCATTACAGGGTGGAGTGCCTCTCTCTGGCAGATTCAGTAAGATGGGAAAGTCTTAGGAGAAAAATAATGATTGGGGGAACTGTATCACATGGTTTATTGTTTGTCTGTGGCTTGGTTGTTGTTGTTGTGTGTCTCCAAGTTGCTTCTGACTTATGGCAACTCTAAGGCGATGCTATCATGGGGTTTTTTGAGAGCTGAGAGTGGATGACCCAAGGTCATCTAGTGGTGAATATGACCAAATAGGGAACTGAACCCTGGTCTGCAAGCTTGTAGTCCAATGCTTAAATCACTACAGCATGCTGGCTCTCTTTGTTGTTTTAGAAGCAACAAAATGCTAAGTCTGTGCCTCATACATTAGGAGTTTTCGTGCCTGCGCTGTAGCATTCGGAAGATTCTAGAGCTCGTTAGCTTTGGCGGGAACCCCTCCCCCACGTCGGTACTGCGCATGCTCCTCCCGCCAACTAACGGTCTCTCCTCAGTTCTTTCTTGTCCGCCTCAGCGGTTCTCTCGTTGGCTTGTGTTTTTCTTGTGCTTCGTTGTGATTTTCTCAGTTTTTTCGACTTCGGATTGGATTTTGACTACCCCTCTCGGCTTTCGGATTTGTCTTGTTGTGGATTTCATCGGTTTTGACCCATTTCTGGACTGTTTACGGCTTTGGATCTCGGACTTTGTTTTTGGCACCCTCGGACTTTCCTTGCCTCGCCCTTCGCTTGTGTATGTTGGCGTTGTTCAAAAACTGCACCTCCTGTGGATGGAAGGTTGCCCTCTCCGACCAGCATTCCAAGTGTCTCTTCTGTTTGGATGAGGGACATATTGTCCAAGCCTGTCCCATTTGCAAGGAGTTTACCCACCAAACCCTTCACAATAGGGCCACAAGGCTTAAATCCCATTGCTGGGAAAATCTCTGCAGGCGCAAACCCCCGAGACGATGGCCGAGAGACGTCCAACCTCTTCTTCTTTGGCAGCAGTGGTGGCTCCTGTGCCCTCGACATCATCCAGATCGGTACCGGGCTCGGTACCGATCATGAAGTTGCCAAGGATACCGAAGATCTTGGCAACTCGGGCACGTGAGGACCCTGCGGGCTCGCAGGCCTTCTCCTCCTCCTCCAGGCCGCTCACTCCGGCCCAGAAGAAATGCCCCCCACCGAAGGGGCGGGGAAGGAGAGGAAGAAGAAGAGGAAGGAAAAGCGGTGCTCTCTACCTACCGTGGTGCAACCCCCGACTCCACCACTCACTCAGCCCTCCGAGGAACCTGAACCGATGGAGCTCCCTGAGGAAGAGGAGCCTCCGGAGGAACAGGAAATCCTCGAGGTGTCGGATGAGGAGCAGGCCGTGCAGGCTTCGCCCCCTCATCCTCCCGAGCTGACCGTGGAGATTACCCTGCCAAGTCGCCGTCTGCCCTCGGCAGACCGCCGAGAGGAGGCTGTGATCAGACAGCGCCCAGCCTCTCGACGCGATGAGTCCCGCTCGCCAGAGCAGCGGGTCAGGCCTCCATCCCTGCGATATCGAGAGATGTGCCTGGAAAGGATTCGCTCTGGTGAGAGCGCCTACTCTCCTGCCTACCTTGGACGGTACGCCCAGGAGCAGGTGTGGCACGAACTGGCTGATTCGTACTACTCATACTCACCATCCTACAGGGACCGGTACCATCCAGATCCGCGGTACTGGTCACCTCGCCACCGGTCTCATTCGTTACAGTGGGAGGCCTACTACCCCCACTACAAACGGTCACCGCTGCGTCGATCGCTGAGTCACCGAAGGTCCCGGGAGCCCTCACCCCGCTACAGGGCTGTTTCTCCACCCCCACGAATGACGGCCACTGCTACCCACCCGGCGCCACAGCCTACCGTGGCCCAATTGGCGGTAGCTGCAAAGTCTACCACGCAGGCGGCACACCGTCCTAGGCCCGCGGTCGTGCTCCTGCAGGTGACTCCGGTACCGGCCACGACATCGGCCGCACCGATACCGACGCAGCCTGCAGCTCCAGCAGTCACCCTGGCACCTCCGGCCCGTAGGCCGGCTGAGGAGAAGGAGGCGGAGAGGTCGCCAACTCCATCTGGCGACTCTTACGACTCAGATTCCAACTCTGCTGAGTCCCCCCTTCTTCTCATGAGTCCCCACTGCTGGTTTTCGGGGAGCCAGGCCCAGAGTCTGCACTGGAGGATGTGCACCAGTTCTCCGCCATCCTCCTCCGGATGGCCACAGCCCTTGGCCTCAAGGTGACCGAACCTGCTCCGCAAGCCCAGGACCCGGTCTTCCAGTACTTGGAAGCCCGCCCATCATCGACCGCACCGCTGCCATTCCTACCAACCTGGTGGAAGCGATGAAGCAGCCATGGGCGAAGCTGGCGTCAGCGCAGCCTATTCCACATAGGCTGTAGCATCTGTACAGGACGCAGAAGGAGAACGCGGAGTTCCTCTTCAACCACCCTGTACCGAACTCCATAGTGGTCGAGTCGGCCCAGACGAAGGGAGGTAATTGGGCACATCCCACCCCTCCGGACCGTGAAGGACGGAAGCTCGATGCCTTCGGCCGAAGGTTCTACTCAGCATCATCCCTGGTGGCCAGGATGGTGAACATGATGGCCTGCCTTGCGGCATACCATAGGAACCTCTTCGATCAACTCACACCCTTGCTCGCTGACCTGCCGGAGGAGTCACGCGCCTCAGCCACTCAAATCTTCAGCGAGGCCATTGCGGTGGCTACCCAGCAGATTACCACCTCGAGGCACGCCGTGGAGGCCACCTCGAGGGTGATGGTCGGTGCTGCTAGCCCTCCGACGCCATGTGTGGCTTCAGGAGGACAGCCGTTGATGGATTGAAGATCTTCCGTTCGACGGCGAAGGGCTCTTCCACACCTCCACCGACAAGGCTATGGATCACCTCGTCAAGGCCCAGCTGACTGCGAAGAAGATGGGCATCAACCAGCCGGCCCAATCTTGGCACACCTTCCAGCCGAGACCTTTGTGGAAAAGGTCCTCATCATCATCGGCGTACCAGCCGTGGTCCCCGCGGTCGACCGCATTGAGGCCGTCGACATCTTCGGCTTTGAGAAGGCTCCTAGACGGCATCCATCTTCGTCTCGAAGAAGTCATCCTCCCGAGCGAAGTCCGTTTTTGACGGCCTCCGCAGGACTCCACCCGTGCCATCCTTTACCCTTCCGGTAGACCTGATCCATCACCCGAGCCTGGCCAGGCACCTCGATCGCTGGTGGGAGATCACTGCGGACTCCTGGCTACTTACCATCGTCCGCCTGGGGTACACCATCGAGTTCCAGGATATTCCGCCACAGGGTGTCTACTACTCCACCCCAGCCAGCTCGGCTCTACTGGAAGAGGTCCAGTCCCTCCTCGAAAAGGGAGCAATCGAGAGCTCCCGCCTACAGCCAAGACCACTGGCTTCTACTCGAGGTACTTCACGGTACCGAAGGCGGACGGATCCCTGCGGCCCATCCTGGACCTCCGAGGGGTGAACGAATACATCCGCCCCAAGAGGTTCAAGATGGTCACGTTGCCTTCGATCCTCCCCTTCCTTCGCCGAGGAGACTGGTTTGCGTCCATAGACCTCAAAGATGCCTATTTCCACATCTCAATCCGCCCGAAGCACAGGAGATACCTACGGTTCGCGGTCGATGGCACCAGCTACCAGTACCGAGTGCTGCCATTCGGTCTTTCCATCGCACCGCGGGTGTTCACCAAGTGCATGGCTCCAGTCGTGCCCTTCCTGCGGACGAAGGGCGTCTCCGTCTACCCTTACCTGGACGATTGGCTATTGGTGGCGTACTGCAAACAGAAACTGTACAGGGACATTCATCGGACTTTGTCTCTTCTCACTCGGCTCAGACTCAGGGTCAACCCCAAGAAGTCCCACCTCGAGCCCACCCGGGTTCTCGACTTCATCGGGGCGACCCTCGACTCGGTATCGGCGAGGGCCTTCCTACCAGACGAGAGGGCGCGGACGCTTCGTCAGGCAGCGTCCGCTGCCTTCAAGGCCTCGATGATGTCAGCGAGGAGGATTCAACAGCTCCTCGGCTACATGGCCTCGACCACCGCCGTAACCTACCTCTCCAGGTTACGGGCACGGCTGCTCCAGCACTGGTTCATCAGGGCCTTTGATCGACTCTGGGATGGCCAGCGCCGCCGATACTACCTGCCCCAACAGGCAAACCGATCGCTCCTGTGGTGGCAGTCGTACAGGAACCTCCTGTCAGGCATGCCATTCTGCGAACCCAAGCCATCAGTCACGGTAACGACGGATGCCTCGCTTTTCAGCTGGGGAGCGCACACCAGCGATCTCCGGGTCCGAGACCGATGGAAGGACGCCAAGCTGTTCCTCCACATCAACGCTCTCGAGCTGCTGGCGATCCACAAGGCCCTGAGAGCGTTCCGGCACCTGGTCACAGGCCACACAGAGTTGATCCTCACCGACAACATGACGGCAGTTTGTTACGTGCACAGGCAAGGAGGGACTCATTCCACCACGCTGCTGGGTATCGCCCTCAACCTCTGGAACTGGTGTGTCTCGCTCCAGATACACCCTGTGGCAGTTCACCTGGCGGGGCAGGAGAACACCACAGCGGAAGTCCTCAGCAGGGACACCACTTCCCACCACGAGTGGTCCCTGTCTGATGAGGCCTTCCGGATGCTTCAAGACCGATGGGGCGAGCCGACCATCGACCTCTTCGCGACCAGCCAGAACGCGAAGTGCCGCCGATTCTGCTTGAGGGCCGGCCACAATCGCCACTCCATCGGCGACGCGTTCCAGTTCCCATGGGACAAGGGGCTGATCTACACCTTCCCTCCGTTCCTGCTCCTGGGCCGCGTGATCGCAAAGATCATCGTGGACCGAGCAGACGCGATCCTTGTGGCACCGTACTGGCCTAGGCAGCACTGGTTCGGACCCCTGATCGAGGCCGCCCAGGGCAGGACTCTCAGGTTTCCCACGGTACCAGTCCTGCTGTCCCACTCCGACAGGTTGGTGTTGCACCCGGACTAGCCGGTGTTGGCCCTCCATGCCTGGAGGATATCGCCCTAGATGACCCGGCCATCGGGAACATCTTGACCATAGCCAGGAAGGAGTCCATGCGAAGGAACTACCACTACAAGTGGTAGCACTTCGTGGCCTTCGCCAAGGAACGTTGAGAGCCGGTATCGCCTGTCAACCATGCTTCACTTCCTCCTTCACCTCTGGCAACAGGGCCTGGCCTTCCTGTCACTCAAGGTGTACCTCACCGCGATCATGGCATACCAGCCGCCACAATCCCCATCGGCTGTGCTCTTCAGGGACGGTACTGTCAAGCAGTTCCTGAAGGGCCTACAGCACCTCTACCCGCCGGTATCGCCACTGCTATCGCTGTGGTCGCTGTCATTGGTGCTGTCCCAGCTGACGAGGCCGCCCTTCGAGCCTATGGCTATGACAGACGACAGGCTGCTCGCGATGAAGACCGCGTTCCTAGTGGCCATCACCTGTTCCAGGCGGGCGGGAGAGTTGACGGCGCTACGGTGCGATGAACCATACTTGGTCTTCCATCGTGACAAGGTGGTCCTCCGGCCTGACATTTCCTTCCTTCCGAAGGTGGTGTCCAGCTTCCATCTGAGCCAGGACATCATCCTGCCAGCCTTCTACCCTGACCCGACTACACCTCTGGAGCGGTCCCTCCACTCCCTGGATGTTCGTCGGGCACTGGCTTTTTACAAAGACAGGACTACGGCCTACAGACAGACACCCCATCTGTTTGTCTGCTATGGCAGGCGTTGGAGAGGCCACAAGGTACCCACCCAGCGTTTCTCCAAGTGGGTGGTACAGACTATACACCTGGCATACAAGCTTGCCAAGAAGCCTCCACCAGACCTGCTTCAGGCCCACTCCACCAGGACCGTGGCGACATCTGCTGCCCTCCTGCGAGGCGTCGACCTGTTGCAGCTGTGCCGTGTGGCGACCTGGTCCCAGCCATCGATCTTCGTGCGCCACTACAGGCTCGACTGCCGGTCCAGGAGAGATGCCCAGTTCGGACGTGCTGTGCTGCCTTCTGTGCTTTAGGGACTGGGACCTGACCCATCATCCTACTGGTAAGTTACACAGTCTCCTAATGTATGAGGCACAGAGACCACGAAGAAGAAGAACAGGTTGCTTACCTGTAACTGTGGTTCTTCGAGTGGTCATCTGTGCCCTCATACATCCCCGCCCTGACTTCCCCTCTTTTTCAGGTCCCATCTGCTTCGGCGGACCAGAACTGAGGAGAGACCGTTGCTCGGCGGGAGGAGCATGCGCAGTACCGACGTGAGGGAGGGGTTCCCGCCAAAGCTAACGAGCTCTAGAATCTTTCAAACGCTACCGCGCAGGCGCAAAAACTCCTAATGTATGAGAGCACAGATGACCACTCGAAGAACCACAGTTACAGGTAAGCAACCTGTTCTTCCACTCATAGAATCATAGAATCATAGAAATGTAGAGTTGGAAGAGACCACAAGGGCCATCCAGTCCAATCCCCTGCCATGCAGGAAAACCCTCAAAGCACTCCCGACAAGTGGCCATCCAGCCTCCGCTTAAAAACCTCCAACGAAGGAGACTCCACCACACTTTGTGGCAGCACATTCCACTGCCAGACAGCCCTGACCATCAGGAAATTCCTCCTGAGGTTCAGGCGGAATCTCCCCTCCTGCAGCTTGCATCCATTGCTCCTTGTCCTGGTCTCAAGAGCAGGAGAAAACAAGCCCACTCCCTCCTCGACATGACATCCCTTCAAATATTTAAACATAGCTATCATGTCCCCTCTCAACCTTCTCTTCTGCAGACTAAACATACCCAGCTCTCTAAGTCTGTCCTCATAGGGCATGGCTTCCAGGCCCCTCACCATTTTGGTTGCCCTCCTCTGGACCTGCTCCAGCTTATCCATATCCTTCTTGAATTGGGGTGCCCAGAACTGGACACAGTATTCAAGATGAGGTCTAACCAATGCAGAATAAAGTGGTACCAATACCTCCCTCCATCTAGACACCATACTCCTATTGATGCAACCAAGAATTGCGTTGGCCTTCTTGGTTGCCGCATCACACTGCTGACTCATGTTCAGCTTGTGGTCTATGAAGACTCCTAGATCCCTTTCACACGTACTGTTAGCCAGCCACGTGTCCCCCATCCTATATTTCTGCATACCATTTTTTCTGCCTAAGTGTAGGACCTTACATTTCTCTCTGTTGAAATTCATTTTGTTAGCCTTGGCCCAGCTCTCCAATCTGTCCAGGCCCTTTTGAATTTTGATCCTATCATCAGGTGTATTAGCAACCCCTCCCAATTTGGTGTCATCTGCAAATTTGATCAGCGTGCCCTCTATTCCTTCATCCAAGTCATTAATGAAGATTGAACAGCACCGGGCCCAGGACAGAACCCTGTGGCACCCTGCTAGTCACTTCTCTCCAGGATGAGAATCTGCCATTGGTGACCACCCTTTGGGTACGGTCAGTCAACCAGTTACAAATCCACCTGCCAGTAGCCCTGTCCAGTCCACATCTTACTAGCTTCTTTGCAAGAATGTCATGGGGAACTTTGTCAAAGGCCTTACTGAAATCAAGATATACTATGTCCACAGCATTCCCTTCATCTATCAAGCAAGTAACTCTATCATAAAAAGAGATAAGATTAGTCTGGCATGACCTATTTTTGAGAAATCCATGTTGACTTTTCATAATTATGGCATTGTTTTCTAAGTATTTAGAAACTGACTGTTTGATGATCCGCTCCAGGATCTTTCCAGGTACTGATGTCAGGCTGACTGGGCGATAATTATTTGGGTCCTCTTTTTTTCCCTTCTTGAAGATGGGGACAACATTTGCCCTCCTCCAGTTTGCCGGAACTTCTCCTGTCCGCCAAGAGTTTTCAAAGATTATAGCAAGAGGTTCCGCAATGACCTCTGCTAGTTCTTTTAAAATCCTAGGATGCAATTCATCTGGCCCTGGAGACTTGAATTCATCCAGTGTGGCCAGGTATTCCTGTACTACCTCTCTATCTATTCTGTGCTGCATTTCCCCCACTTCCTCACCCGTTCCCCAACCGCCAGGTTGAGTGTTTTTATCCTTTTGGGAAAAAACTGAGGCGAAGAAGGTGTTGAGGAGCTCTGCCTTTTTTCTTCCTCCTGTTATTAATTCACCATCTTCCTTGCGCAGTGACCCTATCGTCTTCCTCTTTTTCCTTTTGCTGCGGACGTATTTAAAAAAGCCCTTTTTATTGTTTTTAATGTCTCTGGCCAGCCTAAGTTTGTTCTGTGCTTTAGCCTTTCTGACCTTCTCCCTACATCTCCTGGCTACTTGCTTATAATCTTCTTTGGTGATTTCCCCCTTCTTCCATTTCCTGTACATGTTTTTCTTAATACTTAGCTCAGCTGAGAGCTCTTTACTCAACCATTCTGGTTTGTTCAGATGCCTTCCATTTTTCCTCCTTAATGGCACAGTTTTAGCCTGTGCCTTCAGTACCTCCCTTTTAAAGAACTCTCATACATCCTGAACTCCTTTCTCATTGACTATTTTTGACCACGGGATTTCAGTCAGCAGCTCCTTCAGTTTACAGAAGTCTGCTTTTTTAAAATCTAAGACGAATGCCTGGCTACACTTGTCTTCTCTTCCCCACTGAGTGCCAAATTCTAATAGGGCATGGTCACTCTCTCCTAAAGATCCAACCAGTTCTACGTCATTAACAAGGTCTTCCCTGTTGGTCAGGATCAGATCCAGAATATTTGATCCCCTTGTCGCCTCTTCCACCTTCTGGACCATGAAATTGTCTGCAAGACAAGCAAGAAACTTGCTGGACCTTGCCGCCTTTGCAGAGTTTGACTGCCAACATATATCCAGGTAGTTGAAATCTCTCGTTATTACTGTATCTCTCCTTTTTGAATGTGCAGTCATTTGGTCTATGAAAGCGCCATCGAGGTCCTCAGTCTGGCTTGGAGGTCTGTAGTAAACCGCCACTATAATATCCCTATTGTTTCTCGCTCCCTTAATTCTTACCCAGATGTTCTCGACCTGGCTTCCGGTGTTCAAGTCAAGGATCTCTTCACAGGTGAAAACATCCTTGACATATAAGGCTACTCCTCCTCCTTTCTTATTTGATCTATTTCTACAAAATAGGCTATACCCTTCTATTCCTACATTCCAGTCGTGAGACTCATCCCACCAGGTCTCAGTGATGCCTATCAAATCATATTTATTTTGTTGTACTAGAAGTTCAAATTCATCTTGTTTGTTTCCCATACTCCGTGCATTAGTGTAGAGACACTTAAGTCCCCCTGCCCTTCCTGCAAGTCCCGTAGCATTGTTTCCACCCCTCCCACGATTGGATGCTATTCCTACTTGGCCAATATCATTTGGGCCTTTTTCCCCTGCACTTGCCGAGTCCTTGTCCTGAATAATCTTGTCTCCCTCCCCAGTTGTACTTAGTTTAAAGCCCTCCTAATCCTCCTTGTGAGACTGTTTGCAAAAACGTTCCTGCCAAGTTTCGTGAGGTGCAGCCCATCCCTTGCCAGAAGCCCATGTTCCTGGAATTTCAAGCCATGATCCAAAAAGCCAAACTGTTGGCGGCGGCAAAATGTGCGGAGCCAGCTGTTGACCTCTACTATTGTCCTTTCCCTTCGTGCACCATATCCTTGAACAGGGAGGATTGATGAAATGACCACCTGTGCACCAAGGTCCTTAAGCTTTCTCCCCATAAGCTCGTAGTCCTTTGTGATGTGGTGAAAGCTGCGCTTCACCGTGTCGTTGGTTCCAACGTGAAACAAAACGAGGGGCTTACGGTCAGTGGGCTTGACCAGAATGGCTAGCCTCTCTGTTACGTGGTTTATCCTGGCCCCAGGAAGACGGCAGACCTCTCGATTGAGCTTGTCCGGTTTGCAAACTGCCGGTTCGGTTCCTCTGAGCAAGGAGTCCCCAACCACCAGAACTCGCCTCCTCTGAGGCCTGTCCGGGGTTCTTCGACAAGCAGATTCTTCCAGGATTGCCCGGGCATTGTGTTGAGGCCGGGAGTGCTGGTCTTCCCGATGTTGGATGCTGTCCTGTTGGTGTTCAAGTTCCAGTTGCCGAAGTTGGATTCCTTCTTGCTGATGTTGTGGTCCATCCTTCTGGTGTTCCTCATCATTCATAGCACCAAGAACATTGAAGCGATTCTGTAGTTTGAGAGTCTCTGTTTCCTTCCTGGCTCTTCTACTTCTCCGTGTGACATTCCTCCAAGCATCGCTTTCCTGGTTCATGGAACTGATTTCCTCATCAGGCAGCTCCTCTGCATATCCAGTCTTCAGGAAGGTCCTCTCTGCCCTATCTAAGAAGTCCTCACCTTCCCTAATAAGACGAAGATTAGAAACCTGTGCCTCCAGCTGCCGCACCCTGACCTCTAAAAAGGTGACCAGCTTGCACTTGCTGCAGGTGTACCCGACAACATCTTGTGGCAGGAAAAGGAACATGCCACAAGTGCTACAGGTGACAGCAGCAGCTCCCTCACCTTCCATACTTGATAATACAGAGAATAGAACAAAAAACAAAACAAAAATAAAAACTGGGCCTCCTTTCTTAATTTGAGCTGTATAAGCTATGTCTGCTCAGCTAACTACCAAGCTCAGTTGAACTCTTCTTAAATTTGGTCAGTTGCTATAAGGATTGGTTGTTCCTAAACTTGAATGGTTGAACTTGAAGGATTGAAGTAGATGAATGAAATTGCGCGCGCCATAGGCACGCGCCACTGGGAGTTCCTAATAAAGCCTCCTTCCCCTAGCTGGCTCCTCCTCCTAGCTTGATTAACTCTCCCTAGTTTGATTGACAGTTAACTGACTAACTAACAAACAATTAGCTGACAATTAGGCTGTGAGCTCAGGGAGAGCACACGGCCAGCGCAAGCAAAAAAAAGACAACACAGAGAAATAAGCAAACAAACTCAGCCCCACAGTCCTGCAAAAACACCTATCAAAGTTGTCTTCACAGACCCAGCTCACCTTCTGCTCTCTCCTCTGGAAGTCACTCCCATCTACTGGTCTGTACAGAAGTCTTTCTGGGTAGCTATTTGTGTGTGTATGTTGGATTATTTCAGAGAGAAGTGATACAAGTTATGCCTCTGCAGAAAAACAGCTTTATTTTTCTAAGAAGCTAGAAAATCTCTGGGTTGCCATAAGTCAAAAATGACTTGAAGGCACACAACGACAACTGCAACAACATTCAAGAACAAGCAACTGCTTAAAGCTAAACACAGTGTTTTTATTTTTTCATTTCTTGTATATTATTATTTGGGTTCAGTTCTAATTAATCCCTTTGTACTTCTTCAGTATATTTATTATTCCTACAGTGCTGAGTAGTTGGATGATGAAGGGAAAGGTTTTCCTCAACACCAACCCCGTTTTCAGCCTCCTTTGGTTTCTCTCACTCTTTCTTTCATCCCACCCCTCCATTTCTTTCCGTCCCTCCCTTAATAAATTTGTTGATGTTGAAGCTGTTAGTCTGGAGGCAAAAGATTCAGCTACCTGAGTCCATGTTGCTCATAGTGTCTACTCAGAAATAAGTCCCACTGAGGTTTACGCCCCATAAGCGGGGATAGGACAGCTGCATACATTTCTAATTAACCAGCTTTCCTTAGTTGGAAGGAGAGGAGAGACAGAAGGTGTAGAGACACAGCCATAGAAAATAGCATGGCTACACTGCCAGGATGAGCATTATGGGCAGCTTTAACAATCATATGTTCATCAGTCCCTGGCTATTTTGATTCCCCCAGAACCTTTGCAGCAAATGCTTTACATGTGTTATGTGAAAAAGACACAGACAACAAATTGAATGAGTGCAAATCTCTCTTTATTTCATTAGCTTTCACTCGACAAGTTTAGGGAGATTTAAACAAAGAAGCGCTAAGATAAGATGGTACAGAAAATAATATGCTTGTTATGGGCATGATATTTTAAACTGACAAAGTCAGGAATTAAATTGGAGACCCCTGCTTTCTGAATGCAAGACATGTGCTCTTCCACTGATCCCCATTTGGGAGTTGGGTGGCAAAGAGAATGCAATGATTCAGTTGTGCAGAACATGCTCAGGGACACTCAGAATAATTCTGTTCCCCATCTTCAATTCACTGACAGATCTTTGTAGCCAGACACTTATTACAGCACTTGCAGGGGATCAATGCAGAAATAAATACATCATTCTTTAGCAGCCTTTAAACAATGAGGTGTTTCAAGAGTGAATGTACAGTGCAACCTATTATTTTTATTGTTATTGCTATTATTATCTTTATTTATACTCTGCTTTTCTCCTCGAAAGGACCTAAAGCAGTTTACAATAGTTTAAAAAGAAAACATAGTTAAAACAATAACTTACAAAAATTAAAACACACATTAAACAAATAGGAATGGTTAAAACAACATTAAGATATGTATTAAAAACAACAAACAAATCACAATTAAAACAACCAGCACCTTTCTTCACAATAATCACATATTAAATGCCTGACAAAATAAAAATATCTTTAATTGTCTCCAGAAAGCAGGCAGAAAGGGTCCCAGTCTGACCTCTCTAGGAAGAGACTTCCAAAGCCTGGCAGCAGCCACCGAGAAGGCCCTCTCCTGTGTTCCCACCAAATGCACCTGTGAAGGTGGTGGGACAGAGAGAAGGACCTCTCCAGCAGATCTCAAGGCCCAGGTTGGTTCATAGGGGAGGATACGGTCCTTCAAATAACCTGGACCTTAGCCTGTAGGGCTTTAAAGCTCATCACCAGCACTTTAAATTGTGCCTGGAAATGGACTGGCAGCCAGTGGAGCTGTTCCAGCAGGGGGGTTGTGTGATCACTGTCGCCAGCTTCAGTTATGTTGGCAATAGGGTTGTAGGATGAAGAAAGTGGAAATGCTGATTAGTGTTAAAAATCTATTCAACAGTTTGTATGATGATCATATCCTTTTCTAACCTGACAGTTTCTAAACATGCTGGACTCCTACCATTCCCAGCTAGGCTGATTGTAAGGAATTGTAGGTGCTGTAACATCACCAAAAACAAAAACAAAAAACCAAAACCAGAGATTTTCCAGCCTCTGCTTTGTTGGTTAAGAGCACTGTGTTTTTCATCCTGCAGTCATTTCTTAAAATCTCGGGCACAGAGGAAACAAATGGTTTAAAGAAATTTAGTTACTTAGCTAGATTATTTTCATGATTCTCTGAGGGGATGATGTGGCCTGTACTGCCCCTCCTGAAAGCTACTGTGTGTGTTAGCACTGAGACCTTCTGACCTTCTTTCTTAAACTGGCAGTACACAATTCCTCCACCAGGAATGAAAACAACTAATGTTGTTTGACCTTGATTGCTAGATAATTACTTACAGGGGTGATTGTAGAGATAACAGTGTTTTTCCAAGCCGTGAAAATATAGAAACTACAACAGTAATTCTTTCAGGTAGGGGTGGGTCATGTATGGCCCTCCAGGTGTTTCTGGATTACCACCAATCCCTAGCATTTGAGGAAGTTAGAAATTGGGAGTTCAGCCAAAGATGGAGGACTAATAGATCTGATTAGGGTGGGGGCATGAAACAGAGAGCAGGGCTGCTGCACCTTTAACAATGTAAGAATAAATTTCAGGAGCTGAAGTTTGCAAGATATGCAAGGCTGGATTTTCTATAGACAATTGCAGCAAATGCTTTGCTGGCTAAGGGTCCCATACTGCTGTCATGCATGCACAGAGACAAGCTTCTTGTACTGTGATACTGCTTTTGAAAGGTAAATGCTCTTGGGAAGAGGGAGATTATGCCCCTCTTGAGGGTTAGTAGTATTTGCTGCCTCCTCCAGCCCTCCTTTCCAGCTGCAGATGGAGGGAAGTGGATGATCTGTAAGGCAGTCACTGCTTCTGAGACTTGATCACATCAACCAAGAGCCACCCCTTCCCACGTGCCTGAAAGGAAATAGGTCTGGAGCCAGGAAAGATTCCTTTTGGCCTGGTAGCACTGCTAAGCCTTACTTAGAGCATGAACCAAGCATTTCAGCAGTGGAGTTTACAAGCCTGCACAAAGGAGGCTTTGGGTTTGCTTTTCGGGTTTCTTCAGGGCCTCACCTGCCTTAATCCAGCCTTCATGACAAGTTACAGCTGCTGAAATTGTTTCTCTAGAGACAAGTATTTAAAAAGAGCCCTGTTCTTTTTATATGGCCATCCAGTCCTCACCCTGATTTTAGGCCTGGGGAGTACATAGTTGCCATAATTGTTGTTACTGCTTCAGTCAGCGCCACTCCTGCTGGTGAACAGCTGCCCCAGAGAAGGCCCTTGAATACCAAATCTGAGATTGTGGGCATCAGGTGGCTATTTTCTCATGCTTTTTATTTTTAAGTAGTAGTTAGGGCACAAGGTCCTTTCTAGTCATTACTGCTTGCTCCAGTTTATAGGAAGCTACTAAATCAGACTATTTTTCCAGGGGCTCTGGTGGAATTCCCATCTCTTGCTGAGTGGTTCTAGTAATTGGTAATGGCAGGAATGTAATTTAGGAGCATCTGATCTCAAAGATGCTCTGCAGAAAATGTAACTACTCACTCCTCCAATGTTTCACCGATGCAAATTGAGACATATATGGCCAAGCAATATCAGAGTAAGGTCAAGATGGCAAAAGTTAATAATAAGGAGGAATGCATAAGCTAGGAGAGGGAAAGTAATCTGAGGACAATGGGAGAAAGTGGGAGGAAGAGAAAGAAATACTGAAAAAGAGGGATGACAGAGGATTAATCAGGACTGTCCTTGCCAAATCAGGACAGTAGGAGGGTAGACAGATGAGGAATCCCTTCCCTCTTCAGTGCTGGTTCTTTTAGGCTTCCCACTGAGAGTGAGATTTCTGCATGTGTATACATGCACGTGTAGAATATAGGCTAGAAAAAGAAGAAAACCAATAACTCAGTCCAGGTTTGCAGTCTTAACTATTTCTTGATTTTCTCCTTCCCCATTGATAATGGGTTTAACAAAACAATAACAGTGCAATGAATTGGCACAACACCACTGCGTACACTAAAATCGGTAGGCCATGATGTTTTCCTCAGGACACACACTCTTTGTGAATGTCTATGCACACACAGAGTTCAGGTTACTAAATCGGATATATAGTTCTTTCTCCTGGATCTTCTGGTTCCCCAAACTCAAATCTCTACCATGGTGTCAAGCATAGCATCTATTTATTTACTGTGTATGAAGTACAAAAGAAGTTCCTCATGGTTCCATAGTGAGATACCATTTGAAAATAGGATCACCAACTAAAATAAAGGTTAAAGAACCCTGTTCCTTATTTCGCCTGGTAACCCTAATTACCATTAGAAGTCTGCAACAGTGGACTTCTAATCCTTAAATTATAATTTCTGGAGACACAGATACCAAACAGAAGAAAAAATGAGTCAGCATGACAGAGCTGGTAGATTCTAACCATTATAGTATTAGAGATGGACTGGCAAAGCACAGTTGCAAGTACATTATGAACCATAAAACTCAATGGGTGAAAGAAGGTCACAGTCTTTCTCAGACTAATCAACTTCACAGGATCATTTGGGGGAGAGAGAATAGAACCATATACTTTTGCCATAAGATGCCTGCCTGTTTGCCTGCCTGCCTTCCCCACCTTTCCCCCAGTTTGGTATTCAAGGCAAATTTTAAAAAAGAAAATCTTTATTGATTTAAAACATACAAATATTTGTGACACAATATGCCACATTACAAAAAGTGAAGAAAAAAGAGAAAGAAAAAAGAAAAAAGAGGGAAAGAAAAAAGAAGATAAAGATAAAAGCGTCAATCTGGACAAGTTTTGACTTTCAAAAACAAATACAAAGTTAAATTTACAAAAGATACAAACAATTGACAATTGAAGTAACTTCTCAATTTGCTTTGGCTGCTGATTCAGATTTCTGATTCTATTCTATCAGCAGGGCAGCTTTGAATAGGTAAAAGAGACATAGCTAAAAATATACTAAATGCTGTCAAAGAATGCTGGGTCTGACAGTCACAGCTGGCTGCAGTAGGAAAGTGTTAACTGGTTCACTTTCGCTGCTATGGCAACCCAACCCAAGTTGTAAATAACTCTCCTCCCAGCCTAGTCAAAGTCAAGCAGCTGTGGCTGAGGCGGGAGATCTGTAACCTGTAGCTATGAGCTTTGTTATGTCTTTACCTGTCATCTGGTTTCACACAGGAACACAGCTGCGTTCCCATGATTATGCCATGTATTTTCCCTACATAATATGCTGTCTGAGAGTGTCTTGTGTTCCTTTGTGCTTTGCTTGCTGAACCTTCAACATGTCTTGATTTGTCTTGTAGGATCAATAAAGCTTTTTAGTACTTAAGACTCTGAAAGCTGTGTGGCTGGCTTTCTTTTTCCTGGCTTGAAGATGGGGCTTTGCAGTGCCTTGCAACCCAGCCTGCTTGTGGGTTCAGCTTCTTTTTCAGCTGACACCCTGTTTTCCTTGACAAATGCTATCCATAAAATTTAAGCCAGATAGAAACCATAACTATTAAAAATGACAAATAAACAAAACACAGACACTACAGCACAATTTTGCAGTTCCCTAGAGCGGCTAGTCTTCTTAATTTATCTTTTAAAAAAATTTTAAATTAATTTTTTTAAAAGCCATAACCAGCCTGTGTAAAAAACTTTTAAGCCTTAATCTGCCTGTGGAAGTCTAAACCTCTCTCACAAGAAGTTCCAGAACCTGGAGCAGCCACGAAGAAGTCCCTCTTTAGTTTCCTCACCTGTGAGGATGATGGAAAAGAGAGAAGGCCCTCCACAGAGGATCCCAAAATATGGGCAGGCTCATATGGGAGAATATGGTCCTTCTGGGAGGAAGTGCAGGAAATAAATTTGTAAGATAGAATGTGTCTGTACATCCAGACACAGAATATCTCACCAGGAGACCTAAAAGAGCACACAGCAGGGAGAAAGACAATCATATTTTGGATGTCATTTAATAGCATAAGAGGGAGTAGTTTTCACAAGGAATGCATTTTTTGGGATTGGGAGGTTTAACTACATGGGTCTTAACAAAAATTTGTCTTTACCCATTCCTATCAGCCTTTCAAAGAACTGCTTAAAATTTCTGATTGTTGCTAATAAGGGATCCCTTGGTCCAATATGGAGAACAGCACTGTGGGGGAGAAATGTTTTAAATTTAAAAACAAAAAGCACCAAGGGGCTGCCTTATGGTATCTTTAGCACCGGGTTCAGCTTCAGCTAGCAGTCCTGTAGTCTTGTGTACAAGAGTCTAATGATACACCAGTGTTGTAGGAAAATCCAAGTAGTATTTCCTTCAGATTTCCAAAACTTCTCTCCCCCACCCCTTTTAAAGCAACCCTTTCTTCCAACAAGTTATACATCTGGAAGCTTGTTGCTGTGTGGCTTCAGATAGTTTCTGATCTATGGTGACCCTAAGGCAAAACTATCACAGGGGATTTCTTGGTAAGATTTGTTCAGAGGAGGTTTGTGCTTGCCTTCCTCTGACGCTGAGAGAGTATAACTTGCCCAGTGTCATCCAGTAGGTTTCCATGGCTGAGTGGGGTTTTGAACTGTGGTCTCCAGAATTATAGTCCAGTGTAGTTTTCCATACCATGCTGGCTCTTGGGTTTCAGGAAGCTACTTATTTTTAAAGCACTTGTAAAATGTCTTGAGTACCTGGTAGGATGAATGGAAAAAATGCACATACCCATCTCATTGTAAATGATAGAAGCTCTTGAACTTGAGGGGAAAAAAAAATACCAAAATTCAAACATAAGACAAGCTTCCTTTCCTCTTCATTCAATTTATGATGGCCAAAATTTGAAGATTTCCCACGAAGATGACAGCAAGCAGTCTTACAGGCATCTCTTCAAGAGTTGTTCCCATACCTACTATCTAATTTCAGAATCTTTAGATTTGCTACTGAGTCTGTATCCCATCTTTTCTCAATAAAGTGGAAAACAGCATAAATTGAATTTCCAGGTGGTCTCCCATCAAAATAAAGGCCTATTTAGCTTCTCTAAGTTTGCTCTCTTGTATCTTTCATATATTTTTGGGACAAAAAACCCCTGTAACTACACAAACATTTAGGATGCTTTCCCTTCCATTAGCAGCTTAGTTGAAATCCAGTTCTGTAGAGTGCCACTTAATAAGTGTCTCCAGTTATGCTGCAAGCTCATGGTAGGGCGATTTTTGTATACCTTTTTATTTAAGCTGCATTGAAAACAACCAATGACTGCTTCAGAGAAATAACATATTGCATTTACAGAAATGGAATTTAAAAAACAAAGTTTGAAAACAAAGTGCAAATTGTTGTAGGTGCAGAAGTTCATCTACTTACTCACTATAGTCATGTAGGTAGGTTAGCTCAATTTATGGAAGTAAAGTAAATCTATAGTCGCCACACTGAGTTAAGTGTATCCATGTTTTCAAATGACTTAAGTAAATTGGTTTAAAATAATATCTTCAGTTAAGCAAGGCACAATAAGTATCTACACAAAAAATGAGTAAGTGTTTTTACCATATATCAAAGGAGTCACTGACTGAATAGGGAAACTCATGAAGAAACATAACCTCCGAACAATTTACAGAGCAACCAGGAAAATTCAGCAAATGCTTCACTCAGCAAAGGACAAGAGGGATCCCCTAACTTCTGCAGGAATTTACTGCATACCGTGCAGCTGTGGTCAGGTCTACATAGGGACCACAAAACGCAGCATCCAAACATGAATCAAAGAACACGAAAGATACTGCAGGCTGACCCAGCCAGAAAAGTCAGCAGTAGCAGAACACACTATAAACCAACCCGGACACAGAATGTTGTTTGAAAGCACAGAAATCCTGGACCATTCTAACAACTACTAGGTCAGGCTACACAGACAGGCCATTGAAATCTACAAACACTTGGATAATTTTAACAGGAAAGAGGAGACTCGGAAGGTCAACAAAATTTGGCAGCCAGTATTGAAAAACACCAAAATCAAAACACAAAAGATACTAACGAGCCCTAAAGAGCCCCACCTGGGTTCATGAAGTCTCCCTCCAGGAACAAGTATTCAATTCAGACAATAGGACTATTATGTTAATTGCTCCCTCCCCTCTGGAGGAGGAGACTGGCATATATATTCTCCACTCCACTTCCAATTCACCATTCCTCTGGAGATACCAGCCACAGATGCAGGCGAAACATCAGGAGAAAATACAACCAGAACACGGTCTCAAAGCCCGAAAAACCAACAAGAAGCAATGGATTCTGGCCGTGAAAGCCTTCGACTCTACATTGTCTATATTGTTTAATTGTTGGTAAGTGCTAACTAGAGAATCACCAAGGAAGACAGGAAAGGGAAGACATTAAAAGTTAAATATTTCTAGAAACTTTGTTTTGTATTTGTGAAGCTGGGTAGGGAGTGTGTGTTGTATATGTGTACTTGGTTATAAGCAGACTTAGGTAAGAAACAATAAGTGAGATGGGAAAATGTTGGGATGTACAGATATTTCGTATTATTCTAATGTTGAGTTATTTATTTTTAGTTGTTTTTATGTTGTTATTGAATTAAAAAATAAGTTTATAAATATATAGGATTTCACAAGGGCAGAATCACAGTTTTGCTGTTTGGTTACGCTACCAGGTTGCATATCTAACTGGTTAAACTGGTTAAAAGATATGGTTTTACTAGGAGTCAGAATATTTCTTCAAGGAAATGTAGGATGACTACTAAATCTAGTAGAGATGTAGCTTCCAGTTCAGTGTGGCCTTATGTGACAACTTCTCATGGTAAAAGAAGGAAGCTAGCCAGGATTAAAGAAGGAAAACAGGAGAAGAAGGAAATATATACTCCCAGTTTAGAGAAAGATTAGAGGCCCAATCAAAGGGAAACCTTTCCAGTACTTTGACAGAACCAGATATGGGCATCTGTGGCCATAAGCAGCACAAGCAAGAATATGGCTTAGGATATTAATATATATGTCTAACATAGCACTGAAGCTATGAGTATCCACAGAAGCCACGATAAGGACCTTGTAGCTTTTTTTGAAGGTTTACCACAATTTAGGAGCACAATTTAGAAACAATTGATTAATAGCCAAGTTATAATCAAGCTACATAGAGAGCTAACTAATAAAGGAAAGTAAAGGGCTAGATAGATGAAAAGTAAATGCTAACACTTGCAAAAGCAAATAGGGGAAGTTCACTTGCTAAAGGTCAGAAAAACAGGAAAGTGCCTGCTGACAGTTGGGGAATGGGGAACAATAGGGACAGGGACTGTCTGAAATGTGGTTAGTTTTGTGGTCTTTAGTATCTGGAGACATTTAGAATAGAACAAAGGGAGGGGAGCAATCACAAGAGCTGAACTTTCATGACCTAAAGGCTGATTAAGCTTTATTACAATATCAACTTACACACTTCTAGGGTGGGATCTGGTATTATAATTTGGGACCACCTATATGGACATGCATAATGCTTGAATGCTGACATAATAATGTATTCCTGACAGAGTTTCCTATACGTATAGATTTGGACTAGCCAGTCAGCTTGCAATCTGCTTCTGTAACTATGCTTGCAGAGTAGAAAAGCTGCCTATGTGCAACCATGTTCTTTGGAGTAGTTTTTTAAGTGCCTTTGTGCACTGCTGCTCCCCTCTTGTGCATGAGAAAAAAAAATTATTTGCTGCTACTTCTAGGGTGGGCTGAATTTTTGCTGTAACAGTTTGACAAATTACTGAGGAGGGAGAAGAAATATGTTCAATGATTAGTGAAGGGATTTTGCAGACAGCTCCTCCAAAGGATGCAAAAAAAATTAAAATAATGATTAACCAAATAGAACAGCAGGAACAATATGGTATTATTGTAACACAGCAAGCTGCAGATCAGTACAAAACAAGGTGTAGGACAAATGAGATGAAGTGCAGGAGTAAGAAATGGGGGAAAAAATTGAACGGAGAGCAAGTGCTCAAAATCAGAAGAAAGAGCTAGTTAATATGAAAAGATTAGTAAATTTTAACTTTAAAAGACTGTTTAAACTTATAGAAAACAAGACAAAACCTTGTAAAACTAAGGAAGTAATCGGAGATGAAAGGAGAAGAACAAAAGAGAGGGAAAACGAGTCAAGTTTAACTGAATCCACCCAGGAAATAAGCTTAGCAAAACCCATTCATATCATATATCATATCATATCAAGAAGAAAAAATTGCAACCAGTGAGGAGAAAGATACTGGTAAGAGCAGAGCAGACTCGATAGAGAGACAAAATCAACAGAATCCCACACACGAAATCCACCATTCCCCCATTAGTACTAAAAAAAAGCCTCAATTTGCTTTTATAAATTATCCAAAACCACATGGCTTTGTGGCACAGTCTCAATGGAAACATAATTTCATTCAACAAGCAAAAGCTCTCAGAATTAATTTTTTAAGAGAAGATGACATTGTGAACATAGAATATTTATAATTACCTGGCTACTAGACCCATAATAACATTTAAAGATGACATCACAGCTACAAAGTTCTATAAAATGAAAAGTTTATTTTGCCAACAGAGGATACAAGTCACAAGAATCTTTGGCCATTTAACACCTTACCCCTTATTTGAGTATGTGACAGCTCAAGCAAAAGAAATGTCAGTTCGGAAAGTGAGTAAGGCAGAACAGGTAGTGGGAGATAAGGGCCTGATCTGTCTGGAAAATATTTCAGACAGTAATAGTAACGGAAAAGATAGTGATACAGAGAGTGTTCCAGTTAGTATAGATTCAAAAATAAAGTACTAGGAAGGTTTAATAGAATCATATAGGAGACTCCCTTTACTTGATAAACTAATTATAATAGGCAGATTGAACTCCCTTCAAGGACGATTAAATAAACTTTGCAAAGCAGAATATGCAAATACTGAATTTATGGATGTTCATTCTGACGAGCTGGTATTTGGATATAATAGAAAGGGAGAACTGGATAAAGATTATACTGTTAACATAAGCCAATTGGCTAATAACTTTAATTTAGGAGATATCCAAAATTTTAAACAGAATAATATTACTGTGTTAACAGTTAAAGACACCACCCCACAACATTGTAGTGTGGAAATGGTCCTAGTGTCTCCACACTGACTCCTTGGCTACAGTGTTGCAACAACACACCCTCGCGAGTTACTTTCTCTTGTTATTCCAATTGCTCTCAATGAGGTGCCTCTCCCAGACAAAACAAAACCTCGTATTGTCATGGATCGAAATTTTTGGTATGTTTGACCCAGAGAGAAATTCTGCTACCTTAGACTATAGGATTCCCAACAGAAGACACACAGGAAATCAGATCTGGGTTTAAACACTATGCATGTAACATTTATTAAGACATAAAATACAAAAACCACATTTTGGTGCCAAGAGCTCTTTTTACTCACACATTCACATTTCACATTCATACTACATACTCACAAAACGGTCCTTCACCGAACACTGATCAGGTGTCCTCGAAGGTATGGATGGCCCCCTGCTGCAGCCATGGGTCATGAAAATGAGCTGAAAATCTTCCCCTCTTTATACTCATGTTTTCTCGTTTCTTGAGGAAAAGGACATGTTTTGCTGGTTGTCAGGGTTCCAGGACTTCCATTGTGTAAAGGCAATCAAGCAATTAAAAGAATAGTTCGTATCATTTTGTGCCGTACTCATAAAAGGTTGTTTGCAGAAGAATTGGTCATATATTATGTTGTCAGGAAACGTACTATATGTCAGATCTTATGTATCAAATGCCTTAGTGGTTCTCGGCCATGCAGGGTAGGGTAGGGTCAGAAAAACATCAATGCTTGCCCGTCTGAGGGTGTGCCAGGCTTTCACGGCTCCTCGTTTCTTCTGCCTTTACACATAAGAACTTAACTGTTTTCTTAATAAAGGTATTGATCACTGTTGAATATCATGAGTTCGTGAAGGTGGGTGAAACATAAAGGCAATCAAAGAGGGTATGCATTGTAGGCAACATCAAATATCAATTAATCAAGCCACACTTCTGGGTCGGTGCAGCTCAAGAGTACGTCCTGTTTGTGCCAAGTCCTTCTTCTCAAACCAAATAGGCATTCCGTGAGTTCACAGTTCAAAGAATCCTCGCCTCACAATCCAAATCCCTCCTTACCACAATGCACTGTGTTTCAGTTTCGTTCAGGACCGTTTGGTACTTTCAACCGGAACCCATTCGTTCATCACAGTATCATAACAAGTCAATCTCTTTCCTTAGTCCATTTTTGCCTGCAGAGCACTTTAAAAACTCAGCCTTCTAACTTAAAAAAGAAACACCTTTCCAGCCTTCAGTGTTATTAAATCCTTTAACTACTTAAAAAAGCTTTTTAAGTTGCACTCTTATTAAACTTCATGCTTTCCAAATAAAGTAGGACCCCCGTATCCACGAGGAATTGGTTCCGGCCTCCCCGTGGATACTGAAATCCACGGACAGTACCGAATGCCCTGTCCCGCTGCCTGCCCCAGGCCTGACCACAGCGGTGGCAGGTGAGCAAACAGCAGGGAGCGTTGGGATCCCACGCTGCCCACTGTTTTCCCACTGGCTGCCACCGCGATCGGGCTGGGGCCTGTGGCAGAAGGTGGGAAAACAGCAAGGAGCGTGCTGCCTGCTGTTTCTTGCTGGCCACTGCCATGATTGGGCCAGGACCAGCAGCTGGAGGTGTGAAAACAGCAAGAAGCGCGATCCCACAATCCCCACTGTTTACCCACCTCCAGCTGCTGGCCCCGGGCCCGATCATGGTGGCGGCCAGGGGAAAACAGTAGAGGTTGAGGGATCACGCTCCTCGCTGTTTTCCCATCTCCAGCCACCAGTCCTGGCCCGATGGCGGTGGTGGCCAGCAGGAAAACAGCGGGGAGCACGGAATCACACTCCTCGCCACCTTCTGCCGTCTGCCCTGTGTCAATCCTGGCCAACCGCAGGTAACTGAATCCACGGATCATGAATCCACAGATATAGGGGTTCTACTGTAACATCTTAAATCTTAAAAATAAGACTTTTCTATTGGTACAGAGAGTAGGAAACACACAGAGGTAATGAACTTATTGCTGAATCAAAGATCTCTTTTAGTTCCAAGAATTCCAAGATGTTATATCAAAGTATTTAAGAAAGTGAGATACAGTCTTAGTGTCCTTTTAAATGCTGACATACAATGGCTTGAGCTTGTTAGAATTTTCCCTTGCTTGGATTTGACTCCAAAGGTCCCTGCAAGCACAGTGAGGACCCTGAACCAGTCTTGGGTGATCTCTTTGCTCTCCTCTTGTATGGGGAGAGATTAATCACCAGCCAGAATTTCCCTCTGAGCAAATCCACTGCTGTAGCTTTCTCTTAGCTTTCCATGAAGGGCTCTCAACCCACCATGATCTCAACCTAGAAGCCTAGGAATTCCTCTTTAGAATAAATGGGAACATATACATGCAAACAACAATTAGTTGAATTCCACACTCTGGTGACTTTAGTCAAGACAGGTGCTCACTGGTTTTCAGTCTGTTGTTCAATGATCCGTTATTTCTTTTTTAAGAAATGTTTTAATAAGTTTTAAGAAAATAACAACAAAAAGAAAAAGAATGAACAATATTATCTATAACAAAAATTACAAACTATTTTCCAATGAAAAAGAGAAAGAAAAAAGAAGAAAAATACACCCAATTTGTTTATCTACAGTTAAATACAACAACTGAATCTCAATCTCACTAATTTCTGCGGCAGCAGTACTTCTTTATGTCATCGCTAAATTATTAATAGTGAAATTGAACAACATCCAGATCATCTTTATCATTCCTCAAAAGCTCCATAAGGGGTTTCTACCCTTCAGGGAATCTTTCTAAAGACCCGTCTTGAATTAAGGCAGTCAATTTGTCCATTTCAGCTATGTCCATCACCTTTATGTCCATGTGCCCAAAAAGAAAAAAAAATCAAGCTTCATTTGTTTCATTTGTTTCAAAATCCTCTGCTACAATGTATGTATTTATATATATAAAAAAAGCTTTCTCCAAAAGCAAAGTGAAAAAATCCATTCTTATTATTCACACTTCCTACATATATCAACATCTTTATACATCTTAGAGACTTTCCCAGGGGTCATATACCAACAATACACCATTTTATAAAAACTCCCTTTGATATCATAACATAAATTTTAAATCTTTTGTGACATGTGTTCCCAGTGTTACATCTGTATATTACAGCTCATTCCTTTTTGTACAAACTAAAATTTAGCAATAATATATACATCATGCATACCTGTTTTTCAAACTCTATCTTGTTCATAATCATATTCCTTTTAATCTATTTTAAACCTAAAAAACAGCGCTCTCTCTCTCTCTCTCTCTCCAATATTTTATTTTTTATGAAAACATTCACATAATACTTTAAAAAAAAAGGTTGTAATTGTATTCAACATTTCAAATATATATCTATACAAAGCAAAGAAAGATCGTTGATATTCCACGTTGAATACATATTTATAAAAAGACTTGTAATAAATTGATTTTCCACTTCCTTTTCCCATCTGTCTGGAGTCATCTTTTTGCGCTATCTTTTTTACCTACAAATATGAAGCTTGCTTAATCTTACTTCTAAGTAAATTTTTTTGATTTGAGTACACACTTTCTTTATATTTCTTTACAAAGCATATCTTTACTTCCTAACTACGTTTATTACCTTTCGTTTATAAAAAAAAATTAATTCCAATTCAATTCTGTTCGTTTTTCAATTTTCCATATTTAATATGTATATCCATCTTCTCAATTAAATCTTGATTTAGAATCTATTAACATATGTACTGTATATATCTATAAACATCGATGAGCATGTATACATCTTGTTTTTTAAATTTCTTGAATATTTACACCCCATCTTGTATTGACATATGTCATCATTGGTTCCCAATTTTTCTCTATTTGGTTAGTTTGTTTTCCTTTTATGTGATGAGAGAGTAAGTCAAATTCTGTCAATTCTAGTATTTTTAATATCCATTGTTCTATATCTGGTGTATTCAAATTTTTCCAAACTCTTGCAAAGTTCATTCTTGCGGTGGTCACCAAATATAGTAGTAACTAATTATTTTTCTGCATGAAATTTTTCTCAAACATAAAAGTCATATTAAGTAAAAATAATTCCAGCAGCATAGGAAATGTCACTTGGAACATTTCTTTTATAGCTTCATATATTTTTGTCCAATATTTCTTTGTTATTGGGCAGGTCCACCATGAGTGATAGAATGAGCCTACAGGCTTTTCCAGCGTCCCAGACAGTTTTCATGGGGGTTTCTTGGTTAATGTTTTCTTCAAAAAACTTTTGCATGGTATCCTTTAGGTTTTTTACTTGCTTGTTGTCCTTGAGAAGGTTATTATTTAATCTCCAATTTAATTCTTTATTTTGTTTTAATTTAAGACATAAGAGAATTGGGTTGTGATCAGACATCACTCTTGGTAAGATCTCCATGTCTTTGACGAATGTGTGGAATGTTTTGGACAGCAAAAAAAGATCGATTCCTGGCAAGGAATTATGTCTGTCAGAATAAAAAGTATAGCCTTTTTCTGCCCCATGTTTAAAAGTCCAGATATCTATTAATGTCAATTCACGCATCATTTTAAAGAAGTCTTGTGGCAGTTTCCCTTGGTTTTTCTTTATTGGTTTTGTTGCTGTTCTATCTTCAAGTGGATTCAAGATCCCGTTCATGTCTCCCAAAATTAAAATGTTATCTTGGTGTTTCTCATTAGTATAGTACAGTTGGTAATTTGTTTCTTAATTTTTGCATAGAATTTTTCTTTGTTTTCGGTTGGAGAATATATTCCAAGTATCAGCATTGTTACTTCTTGTAAATTTACTTCCATATCTAAGTAATGTCCTTCAGGGTCTACAAATACTTCTTGGGTCATATAGTTATTATTGATGTAGATCACCACACCTCTCTTCTTTTTATCATAAGACATGGTAAAACACTGTCCCAACTTTGGATTCTTCAAATATTTTGTATCTTTTTGAGATATGTGTGTTTCTTGTAGACAGATTATATCGTATTTTGCTTTTTCTAAATGGTGAAAGACATGTCATCATTTAAATTGTGAATTCAATCCTTTAATATTCCAGGACAACACTTTCAAATCCTTTGTTGCCACTTTTATTTGATATCTTTTTCAATTTTTCTAATTTTCTTCTGTGCATTCTATTTCACTCTCTAATTGACATTCTCCTTCTTCTTTTTCTATACTCCTTTCTGATTCTAAGAGGTCCTCTGAGGAATCAAATTCTCCTGATTGTTGTTCTCCACCTTCTGCTCCTATAGGTTCTTCTTGATTTTTTTGTTCCGGCAAAATTTCTCTACCTTTCCTCATATCTTTTCTTTCTGGTCTTTCAAGCTCTGTTTTTAATTTTTCACTAATTTCTCTTGCCTTTTCTATAGTATTTACTCTGTGTCTTTTTTGCTTATAGTTGAAGAATATACCTTCTGTTCTGTTCCAGGTATATTATTCCTCAGAAGCAGTTGTGTTAAGAATCTATATTCTTGTTGTTTTTTCAAGATTTGAATAGGAATATCTTTATAAATTTTTATTTCTTGAGAATCTATGATTAATTTTTTTTTTGTGGTAGCTTTTTTGTAGTATGACTTCTTTCGTTCTTAAATTTGTAAAGTTAATTACAATGTCTCTGGGTTGGTTTCTTTCTTTAGCCATTCTTGAATTCGCCCTAAAAATTCTCTCAATGCTTGCATGTAATCTTTCTTCTGGAAGTTGTGTATATTCTGTCAGTGAATTTATTATTTTGTCGTAGATATTTTTCTGGTCTTTCTCACTTAGGCCTCTCAGTTTCCGACATCGTTCTCTGTATGCCATTTCCATATTATTTAGTCTCATTTCTTCTGTTATTTGTTTTTCTTTGATCTGGTGTGTTGCTTCTTCAACTTGCTTTGTCCTTTCTTGTAAAGTCATCATATCTGCCTTTATGGTAGATACTTCCTTAGACCATCTTTTTACCCAGACCATCTATCTTTTTCTTTATTTCTGCTTTAATTTCTGTTCTTCTTTCTTTCATGTCTTGTCTTATTTCTTGACATATCTCATTTCTAGATGTATGCAATTATTCAAGAATCAAGTTTGTATCTAATGAAGTAGAAGTTGTGTCTAAGGAAGATCTTCTTGCTTGTTGGACTGTTGTTTGACTCGTTGTCTGCTTGGTTTGGGCCTTTCTGGTACCTAATGCCATCCTTGAGTTTATTCTGCTTTCCCAACACTAGGAGATATGTATAGCTTCACTGATGCTTTGGTCCCAATTTAAAAAGAACAGTCATATAACACAATCACAGTATATTTTGTTCAAAGGGCAATAGATGATGCTGTTGAACCACTACAACATTGCATAACCAAGCTTTTTCTTTTTGATTTGAATTGTGTAGTCAGTTTATAGCTTTCATTCTGAGAACAGCTGGGTAATTAGTTTGTTATCAGTGGTTCAGCAGCTTCAAGGTCACTGTACATTGTAACCAAGGTCACTCCCTTCTAGTCAAGTTAAACAAAGAACAAAATAAAAGAGAATTTACTTGGCTTGACAATTAACAATTCTGTATCTGTATTTATATCTATCTATAATCTATATGCAATAATTGAAAAGGATATATTTTAACATAGATTCATTAGACACATACTTTGATATCTTATCCTAAAATAAATTTATATAGTAAGTAAGAGAGTTCCCTTACAAGTTTGTTGTTTAACTCCTAGAAATTCTTTTAGAAACCTACTAAGCTTCTAAATTCCCTTTTGGAATTGCTAATGATCAAGGAGTAAGCTGTGGAATTGAAACAAGAGTTTATAATCTTATCTGCTTTGGATAAACCACGAAGCCTGCCAAGGACAGAAAGACCTCAAGTAAGTTTATTTTGAGAGAATTGGAAGTGAGGAGAAGATAATTACAGAGGAGTTTATTGTTAACTCTAATATTAATATAGCTTTGGCAGATTGCTGGGATTTGGTAACTTGCGGAGACCTAATTGCCCTACTTCTGTGCTATACTAACAATGGTGTATACAAGAATGGCATATAGAAATATGTTGGAACCCCCACCTCTTGAAAGTATTCCTCTGGCTGGATGTAAACAGAAAGAACAGACAAAGATAACTCAGTACTTCTCCCCAGACGTGGAGGAGGGGAGAAAGAATCAGCTATTAAAAAACAACATATTAGCTTCAAGCACCCAGGCTGATTTGTCTTCTTCTAAACAAAAGCAACTACATAAATCTAAGAGGAATACAAAGGAAGATTCTCCTCCCTTGAACCTGGCAGTAGAAATTGTTCTTCCTAAGACCAAGCTATTAAATGAATGCCCCAAAATTGGTGAGGCTGATAGAGAGCAGAGAAAAGTAAAGCCAGAAGAAGCCTTTGGGCTAGGGCCAGGTGAACATAAGGAAGGGGTAAGCTTGGAAAAGCCACACATTAACAATGAATTGTATGCTGGAGACATCATGTGGATTGAAGAATGGCTTTGCTCCTTGTCCAATATATATATCTATACAGCAGTTACTCTTATTCCTGTATTTTAATTAACTGTTTCTTTTTTCCTTCTTCTCTTCCTCCTCCCCTCCCTTTTTTTGGTTTATTTCTGAATTAATTCAAATATACTTATCCAACTATTATATTTCTTCCCTCCTTGCTTCTTTAGATCCAGCGCTTATCTTTCTTATAAGAGATCCCGAGTCAGATTTCTTTTTGAGTTATGGCAGTTCTTAGTAAATATCTTTCTCGGTCAGATCTGGGTCAGTTGCGTCACCTCCCCGATGCTTCTATAGTCCCGTTAGTCCTTTATTCCCCCACTGTCTCCGAAATTCTATAATAGTCCCTGCTGTAATCCTTTCTAAATGACAGATTCTCTGAAACATCCTCTGACTTATTTGTTATATTGTACTGTTCCTGAGCAAGAGTTTCTTGTATCCAAGAAGATACATTGTCTCCACTTTCCAGCTAAAAGTTTTGCTGCCAGGGGAGCAAAGGATTAGAAGGGAAAGTTCTCCAAGCAAAAAAAGAAGAAAAAAGAAAAAAATATCACCGTATTCACGGAGCAACTCACTGTTCTTTCGTCCTTGAAGATTTTATTTATTTTCTGGTCCCAAAGCAATTAAGAAAAATTATTACAGTAATAAACAAAAGTTCAAAAATTTCACAGATTCTTCCTACGTAGATTAATTCTAAAGATGAGGTGATTATTCTTAAAGAAGGCTGTTTTTAAATAGTCTTATTCAATATTCTGTGTCCACAAGTTTATAGAAATGCGAAAAGTTTTAGTCTCTCCCAATCGGCAAGGTGGAGTTTTGTTTTTACCTCGAAATCGTGCCTTCTATCTCTATGGAGAAGTATACTGGCACCTTTGTTTTTCCGTGGTGAACTCAAGTCCTCAAATTGGTGGAGTTATCTTCTAGATTCCAGATCAGCGGCAACTTTACCATTTGAAAAAAGAAAGGATCTTCTGGTTTATTTACTAAGGTTAAAAAAGTCTGGGCATTGCTTAGTTGTATTGAAGTCAACAGCAAACAACGAGCAGCCGTGGAAGTTCTCCAACCTCTTTGCCTTCGTCTGTTCACCTTTCCAGTGACAAGCACCCCCAGCTTACGGACTGGCAATCTCGGGGGCCCCGACAAACTCCCTCTGGACTCCTTTTACCAGAGGAGTAACTTGTCCAGGTTTGCAAAACTTGCGATCTAATTTGGGATCACTAGCCTTGCTTCCAGTTGGATTAAAAAGCCTGGAATAGCCGCTCACGGTGACGACCTAGTGACAGTGATCGTCCTAGGTGGCCGTTCGCTCTGCCATCACACCGGAAGTGTCAATAGGGATCCAAACCCCTGAAATGTAAATTCCTCTAAAGATAATTGGCTTTAAGTGTGGTTCTGGATGGGACTTCTGGCAGCATGGTGATCTGCTATGATGCACTTAGCACAGCTGCGAAAGTGCGTCCACCAATTGGGGTTGAGTACCTGTCATTTCCATGAAAGACAGGATGAAGTTGTTTCTTTGGAAAAACAAGCCCAGACAGACTTGCTAGATCTGATTTCTAGCAACTAGTGCCTGGAGAAAAAGAGAAGATCGTCGGATCACCATCTAAACACTGGTCATGGACATTGCTGAGGGGATCGAGGTGCCATTATCCCACTGCGGCTCCTGTTTTAGGGTAAAGGCTCACCACTGCTTTTTTTTTTAAAAGACTTCAAGGTTTTTAAGCTACAAGGAACAATTTCTAAGAAATTAGGGTAAGACAGTCTCCAACTAAAATAATTCTGTCTGTATCTTAAGCATCCCTTTATTATTGAGCTAGATTTGAGAAAAAGAGCTGAACAACTATAATAAGTTAAATAGAAGACAATCTGAGATTTCTTCAGTTGCATTGGTAAAGATAGGCTAAAATTAACAACAGTTCCAAGCACTACTTTGAAACCTATTGATGTTTCCACCAAACCTACTGGAATAAATTAAATTTTGGACAGTGTTTATATATACTTAATATACATATATATTTGAACTGACTGGACTAATTGAACTAACTGGACTAATTGGACTTTCCGAACTTATCGGATACAGAATTGGAATTAATAGGTATATAGAATACTATCAAAAGGTTGAATACTGTACTTTGGGGAAGAAGATGTTGAAGAGACGCTGTTGATTCAGCTGATTTGACCTAAAGTGGCATAGCTGAGAGTGGAACATGAGGGTGACCCACATCTCTATAATCCTCTTGCCACTTTTTCTGGACTAGAAGCAAGAAGGTATCTGGATAAGAAATATTTCTCCTCTTTTCCACTATTGGGAACTATGGGACTATACTATGCCAACTATATCAACTATGGGAACTATAACATTGAGGATCACTCCTTCTTGGAACACTAGCCTTGGGTTTGGGTGACTGTTAGGTGGTCCAGGTTGCGACATGTTTTCTTGGACAGATAACTGTGTTAGTTGGGAAACAGTGGGTGAAGAAGACTCATTGGAGAATTTCATTAATACTGCAAAGCCTGCTCTGATCCATTCGGTCTCATTTTGGATTGGATTTTTGCCCAAGGACTTTTCTTTATTGCACAACATTTCAAATACTGTTTCCAGAATCAGTATTAAGACATCTAAGTAAGCACATCTGCATTTCACGGTTAAAGATGAGCTGTATTCAAACATACATGATGAAGAAATACATAAAGCACAGAGTGAGCTTGGCTAAGAAAATTGGAGCTTATACTACACTCTAGTGGCTGTGATTACTACACTAGTCTTTAAAAACTTAAGTTTCTAATTTATATTAGATTCATATTTCTCTTACGTTAAAACAAGTTTGTTAAAAATTTGTTGGTTAAACGTTTGTTAAAATACTAATTGATTTGACCATTTAGAAATTAATCATTTAATAACCATTTGGTGATTTGTGTTTAAAATCTCAGCAGCTAAGTGACTTGAATGTAAACTTTTGGTACAAGTATAATTATAAACAAATCAATTTTAAATAGATGTAAGATAAGAAAGTCAAGATAAAAGACCATATAATTTAGATTTTATATTGTAGATAAAGGCAATAAGTGCTGAATTGTTAAAAACTTGAGTAAAGGTTAAAAAGAATTGAACGTGTAAAATTTAAGAATAATTCAATATTATTTATTGTTTTAAAGGTGTTAGGTATTAAAGACTGGTTTAAACTGACTATTTACTACTTAGTAATTGATTATTGATGATGGATTATTGACTGATTACTGATTATTAATTTTTGCTCTAATTGATTATCTAATTGCCTTGATTGATCGATTGATATCTGCATAGTACTTACCTATTTATTCTACAAATTAATTGAATTAATTGAATAATGTATGAACTGTGTAAATGAAAGACAAAGATTTACATTAAGTTTACACATTGAATCTACATTGGTATTATATGAACTATCAAGATTTTCCCTTACATATAATTTTCTAAAATCTTAGTAGCAGTAATATAGTGAAAGTTATTAAGTATTATTCAAGCTAATTTAACATCATGTGTTTGGAGAGATCAAGTATTTTGATATTTATATACTATATATATATAATACATTGTTTACTTGATTATTTGATAAATTATAATATTGTGACTTCAAAAAAACTTTCACCATGTCTGGAAGAACTAGGAAGCCTCTGGCACAATCACAACTTCAGTTTCAATCTCATAGGAGAGGCTCCTTAGAACCTCCTAAATAATGAGAGCTTCTAAAACTATCGGAATCTTTAAAATCTTCAGAACAGTCAAAAATAACAGACTTCAGTACAACTTTAATAGAGGAAATGAGAAAAACTGGCTTGGAAATGAGATCAGAAATGAAAGATCTATTAACTGAATTTAAAGAAGTTAAAAAAGAGGCTGAAAGCTTTGGATCTGAACTGGAATCCATTAAATAAAGACTTGAAAAAATTAAACAAAAGAGTAGATGATACACAAGAAAGAACTACCTATTTTGAGAAGAAATCCAAAGACATGGAACATTCAATCGAACAACAACAAATAAAAAATACCAGCATAGAAATAAAATACTGAGATAAATGTATAAAAATTAAAGGAACTGAGGAAATCCCAGACAAAAATTTATATACATGTTTAATACCAGCTTTGGCAGAATTCATTGGATGGCCAATGGATCAAATTGATTCAGAAATTGATAAGATTTTTAGAGTCAACTCCCTGATTGCTAAGAAAAGAAACATGTCACGTGACACAGTTGTTTACTTTCTTAGAGACCGAGTAAAGGACTTATTTATACACCAGAGCTATATCAATACCTTTAAAGTAGAAGGAAAAGGGGCCAAGATTTTCATTGCGTAGAAGGTAGTCTTTTAATCTCCAAGTATATTCTGTTTTTCTAGTTTCCAATGTTAGCAGAATAGCATTATGATCTGAAATTGACTTCCATTTTCTCTATATTTTTATTCAGAGTCTTAGATGTAAGGAACATGTCTATGCGGGACCATCAGCAATGAACATCCAAATAAAAAGTGAATTCTCTCTCATTCCGTAAAGGTATCTCCAAGTATCATCAATTGATAAGTTATCCATCATCTCGAGAAAAAATTTGGCTAATTTTCCCCGATTTCTTTTAATTTCTTTCTCTTCTGTACAATCTATGTTGGCGTTTATTACTCCATTCCAATCTCCCATCAAAATTAGTTGTTGGTAGTCATAGTCCAGAATCTAAAGTTATAGCTTTTCATAGAAATCACTCTTGTTTTCCAAAGGACCATATATGCCAATCAGCAATATTTTAGATTATTGGAATTCAATCTCCACGGCCGAAAATTAGCCTTTTGTATGTTTAAATATTTCTTTTGGGTTATAGTTTTCTTGGACATATGGTGTAAAGCCTTTTTCTTCTTGTCAGTAGATGATGAGAAATCTTATCCTAATCTAGGTCTTGGAGACCAAGGCTAAACAAGAACTTCAATATTTCTTTACCATCAACATGAGAAAAGAGACTCCAAAACATATTGTTTGGGACATGGCCAAAGCAGTAATGAGAAGTTTTTTTATTCAACAAGAGATCCAGTTAAAAAGACAGACAAAAGATAAAGAGAATGAAATTTTAGTGGAATCATAGAATTGGAAGAGACTCCAGGGACCATCCAGTCCAAACCCCTGCTATGCAGGAACACACATCAAAGCATTCCCAACAGATGGCCATCCAGCCTTTGTTTAAAAACCTCCAAAGAAGGAGACTCCACCACACTCCGAGGCAGCATATTCCACTGCCGGTTCTGACCATCAGGAAGTTCTTCCTGAGGTTCAAGTGGAATCTCCTTTCCTGCAGCTTGAATCCATTGCTTCTTGTCTTAAGTCTCTGGAGCAGCAGAGAACAAGCCCACTCCCTCCTCAACATGACATCCCTTCAAATATTTAAATATGACTATCTTGTCCCCTCTTAACCTTCTCTTCTGCACACTAAACATACTGAGCTCCCTAAGCCATTCCTCATAGGGCATGGCTTCCAGACCCTTCACCATTTTGGTTGTCCTCCTCTGGACACATTCCAGCTTGTTGATATCCTTCTTGAATTGAGGTGCCCAAAACTGGACACAGTATTCCAAATGAGGCCTAACCAATGCAGAATAGAGTAGTACCATTACCTCCTTTGATCTAGACACCATACTCCTATTGATGCAACCAAGAATCACATTGGCTTTCTTGGCTGCCAGATCAAATTGCTGACTCGTGTTCAGCTTGTGATCTACCAGGACTCCTAGATCCTTTTCACATGTACTGCTATCCAGCCATGTGTCCTCCATCCTATATTTGTGGATTCCATTTTTTCTGCCTAAGTGTAGGACCTTACATTTCTCTCTGTTGAAATTCATTTTGTTAGCTTTGGCCTAGCTCTCTAATCTGTCAAGGTCATTTTAAAATTTTATCCTGTCCTCTGAGCTACCCTTTCCAATTTGGTGTCATCTGCAAATTTGATCAGCATGCCCTCTGCTCCTTCATCCAAGTCACTGATGAAGATGTTGAATAGCACTGGGCCCAGGACAGAACCCTGTGGCACCCCAATAGTCACTTCTCTCCAGGATGAAAAGCAGCCATTGGCGTACACCCTTTGAGTTTGGTTGGTCAACCAATTACAAATCCACCTAACAGTAGCCCTGTCCAGCCCGCATTTTACTAGCTTCTTTGCAAGAATGTCATGGGGAACTTTGTCAAAGGCCTTACTGAAGTCAAGATATGCTACGTCTACAGCATTCCCTTCATCTATCAAGCTTGTAACCCTATCATAAAAAGAGATAAGATTAGTCTGGCATGACTTATTTCTGAGAAATCTATGCTGACTTTTAGTGATTATGGCATTGCTTTCTAAGTATTACAAACTGACTGTTTAATGATCTGCTCTAGGATCTTTCCTGGTATTGATGTCAGGCTGACCGCACAATAATTATTTGGGTCCTCTTTTTTCCCCTTCTTGAAGATGGGCGTGACATTTGCCCTCCTCCAGTCTGCTGGGACTTCTCCTATTCTCCAAGAGTTCTCAAAGATTATTGAGAGTGGTTCAGAAATGACTTCTGCCAGTTCTTTTAATATCCTTGGATGTAATTCATCTGGAGATCAAGAAAAAAGAAGAAGAACTTCAACTGAATCCAAAAAAGTAGTAAAATTCTCACAGAAATAAAAGTACGACAAAAACAAGTAGATATGCAAACATACGAAATGGAGAGAAAGCTTAAATTTGTGAAGCAAAGACACTTCGAGAATACCAATAAACCTGGTAAATGCCTCTCTCTAAGACTGAAAAAAGAAAGAGAAAAATGATTGATTGAATTAAAGATGGGAAGTCATCCATTGACAGCAAAATAAGATCAAAGAAATATTCACTCAATATTACAACACATTATTTAAAGAGACACCAGTGACTGAAAAGCAGATTCATGATTACCTGGACAAAGTAAATGTACAAAAATTGATGGAACAACAAAAGATTGATTTAAATATACCAATCACAAAGATGGAGATCTCCAATGCAATAAAGAAATTGAAAGAGGAGAAAGCCCTGGGCCCAGATGACTTTACATCTTTGTTTTATAAAATCTTCACAGAGCAATAGATTACACTGCTGCAAAGAATAATTAATGAAATAACACACAAGAATTTACCCACCCCTGGAGCCAAGCAAATATTATTCTAATCCCAAAAGAAACTAAAGATATACCTGAACTGAAGAATTTTAGACCGATTTCGCTACTAAATGTAGATTATAAAATATTCACAACTATTTTAGTGGAAAGATTTTAAAAAGTGTTACAATCCTGGATTCATGAAGACCAGAATGGCTTTCTACCCAAAAGACATATGAAGAACAACATTCATCTGTTATTGAACATTATCGAACATTTATGTATACATAAGAAGAAACTTATAATGGCTTTTCTAGACGCGGAGAAAGCCTTTGATTACATAAACTGGTCATATATGTTTAAAGTCTTCAGGAAGGTAAAACTGGGTGAAAATTTCATAAGATGGATCCATTTATTCAAGGCAAGAGGCACAAATACTTTTCAACGGGGAGAAAACAAAGACTATAATTGTAAATAAAGGAACAAAATAATGTTGTCCACTCTCCTCGTTACTGTCTTTAATAGTAATAGAAACGTTATTAATAAAAATCCAGGAAGATCAACACATTAAGGGAGTTAAGATAAAGACAGAAACCTATAAAACTCTGGCCTTTGCTGATGATATTGTAATCATATCAGAAAACCCAAGGCCTAGTGCCAATAAGTTACTTAAAATATTGAAAGAATTTGGAGATGCTTCAAGTTTTAAAGTTAACAAAGAAAAAACACAACTTTTAACAAAGAATCTTATGGGACCAGAGGAGAGAGAGATTGGAATAATTACTAACTTCACCTTAACAAAAAAAAAGTCAAGCATTTAGGCATTCATATCATGAAGAACAATACAGACCTTTTTCAAAACAACTATAAAATAATATGGAGATAAATATCAAAGGAACTACAAAGGTGGGACAAACCTGATCTTTCATTATTGGGTAGAATAGCAGCCATAAAGATGAACATTTTGTCTAAAATGAATTTTTTATTTCAGAATTTACTGACCATCAGAAATGATAAACCATTTTGAGAATGGGATAAAGAATTGAGAAATTTTATTTGGAAAGGGAAAAGGTTGAGAATAAAAGTTCAAACACTAAAAGATGCCATAGAGAGAGGAGGGATGGCTCTCCCAGATTTAAAGCTATACTACCATGCAACTTGCCTAAATTGGCTCAGAGAATGGATCTCTTTGAAAAAGAAAAGATTATTGCAGGCCAAAGAATCAAACCTCCCCTTTGGTTGGCATGCCTATATTATATAAGACAAAGCTAAGATCAACAAAGATTTCTCAAGTCACTTTATAAGAAAATCTCTATTGAGAATTTGGATAAAATATAAACCACTTCTTTATCCAAGAATTCCATTATGGACATCAGCCCATGAAGCTTTTTATCAACAAGAAATGCTGAGTTGGAATAGATGGATAACTTATCAAGATCTCCTAAAGATAAAAGATAAGTCAGTCGAACCTAAATTTAAAGAAGAACTATCTGAAGAAGGATATAATACACACTGGCTCCTTCACAGACAATTATTAGAAAAATTCAAGACTGATAAAAACTCTATGGCATTGAATATAAATCTATAGAATTTGATAAAATCTTACCTGACAGAGTTAATAAAATGGGGAAAATTTACAAACTATTATTCTTAAAACTTAATCAAGAAAAAGACCTAGTAAAGGACAACATGATCAGATGGGCAAAGGACTTGGGGTCTTCGATAGATCTGGACCAGTGGGAAAACTCTTGGAGCAATACCTTGAACATTGTGAAGCCGGTCATGCTAAGAGAAAATTATGAACTACTATATGGATGGCACCTATCTCTGCTGCAGATTGTGAAAATGACAAACAACAAAAATCCTATCTGTTGGGAATGTAATGAAACAGCAACCTTATATCACTCATGGTGGAGATACCCCTTGATAAAAAAATTTTGGAAACACATTCATAAGATAACAGAAATTCTAAAAGTGCAATTTCCATTATGTCCAAAGATCTATTTGTTGAATATGATAGATAGCAATCCTCAATTAAAACTATTAAAGAAAGCCAAAAAATGGGCACTATTATATATGATAACTACAGCTAGAATTACATTGGCACAGAGATGAAAGAATCCAGTGGTACCATCAACTGAGGACTGGTTGATGAAACTCTACGAAATTGCAGAACTGGACAGATTGACAGAAATATTATCCCACAACTCAGTTAACCAAAGTCGTGATACTTGGAATTTGATTTCCCTCCTGTGGGAGACCACTTGGGATAAATTAGCAATAACTGGCGTGTCTGTCTAAACTCTTAACGTGCTTGAATTTTTATTGATGTTACGTGAGACTGGTAAAATAATATAAAAGAATAGATCTAAATTAATATACATTTGAGTAGAGAAAAATAAATATCTACTATATTTGGTTTACAGCTCTCTTAAATAGAATGAACATATATTTTGTTTTGGACAGTAGGATTCTAGTTCCATAATTATAGGTACGTATGATATGCATGTTTATATATTTACATGTATCGATATATTTTGAATGATATTGGAGAGTTTGTAACAAATATTCTATCTCCCTTATTCTTAGAAATTGAAGTTAAAGTGGATAACGGATCTTAATCGTGATGATTAACAACCATGTTAAACCTAAAATATATATGACTAGAAATAAGTTATAATTCTATTGATAGATTAATGAAGAAACCAAAAATTTTGTAATCTTGTAAATAGATATTAAGGATGCTTGTCTTACTGATCCGAGTTTTCAATTTATTATTTAATATTTGGAGAGTGCTTTTAAATTTTCTTTAGATGAGTGATTTGTCATTGATTTAGATGAACAGTATTTGAATTAGCCTGTTTGTAATTTATTTGTATATGTTTAATAAATATACCATGATAAAAAAAAAGTGTGGTTCTGGGCTAGTCTTGCCAGGTCAGGACTATCTCAGCTTCTAAGATTTCAGTGCCAAAATCTGAGACCTAGAGATGACCCCTTGTGATGTCACAGTGGACATGCCCTGATGATGCACAAAGGGCAGCCGCTGGTGATTTCATTGAATATAATGCATGAAACGTTAACCACAGTGGCACAAAGTATTCCACTGAAATCTTTTAAACACCACCCAAAAAAATCAAGGAAAATATATCTGCACATACATTTCAAGGCAGTGCTCTTACCTTAAGAACCATTCACTCACCCTAAGGATCAGAGAAAAGGAGTCAGACCCTAAGATCTGGGGAGCTTGAGCAACTTTTGACGTATTGGCCACTGTGTGATTGGCTGCATAATGAGGTAATTCAGCACTGCAGCTTAACTTCGTTGGTGTGTACCTTCATGTGCCTTCCAACTTATGGTGATCCTAAGGTGAAATTATAATGGGGTTTCCTTGGCAAGGGGGGTTGTCTTTGCCTTCCTCTGAGGCTTAGAGAATGTGATTTGCCAAAGGTCCTCCAATGTCCAAGTGGAGATTCAAAGCCTGGTCTCCGAGTGTCCTAGTCCAAAGCTTAAACCACTACACCATGTTGGCTTTTGCAGCATAACTGCTCTTGAATAATTTTACACTGCACAGCTGGTAAATTGGATCTCATACCTGAGATCCTACATCAGCTTGGTGGAGTATGATGCTCTGCCAGCACATTTTGTTTTCCCAAACAGTCTCTTCCACAGCAGAGCACACTTGCAAGGCAATAAGACCAGGTGTGTGCGTGTGTGTGCGTATGCCTGTGTTGTGTCTGGCTGCGCCTCTGTAGCTGAGAGCAAACAAAAGACATCATCCTCCTGATTGCTTTGTTCCTGCTAGAGATTCATGGCATCTTTCATTTCCTGACCATATAAACACAGTCATCCAATGTCCCAGTGTCCCTGCTCTCCGATGGCTATGTAGCCATGCTCCAGCATGGATAAGGCAGGGTGAACCCCCCTTGGATCCAATATTGTGGAAATGACCAGCTATAAATAAAACTAATACTAATAACGCTGAGAGAGAACTTGTTACATAAGGAGGTACTGAATATCTTCTTACACAAACCTCTTACAAGCATGCATGCAGATAATATGGAAAGTTATGCCTGCATATGTTATCAACAGGATTCTGGCTCAGATATCTAACTAGGGATCCTTCTTTCTGCAGAATGTCAGGGCTAGAGACAGGCAAGAACTTAATTTGCTTGAGTGCACTAATGAGAATGTTTAAATATTTGAAAAGTTCATAAACTCTAATTGTGATTTAAAGAATTTGAAAGTGGGAGAAACTGACTAACTTATTCTTTCAGGCTTCGGGTGATTCACTCCTGCTTTGAATTGCCATGTGTTTAGTCCAGAGGTGGTGCTAAATAAACACTGCCATCTTATTTTGCTAACTGGCAGGTACAGCAGAATCTGATCCAAACTAAGAATAGCGGTATTTGAGTTTGGTAGTAAACCAGCATATAATAGAGCTTTGAGTTTTGGACTAGAATGCTGAGAGACCAGGATCCTAGTCCCCAGGAGGCCACACACTCTTTCAGCCTTAAAAGAAGGCAGTGGCCAGCCTCCTCTGAATAAGGCTTGCCATGAAAACCCTATGATAGATCATGATACATACATAAAAATAACTGAGTTTGGCAAGTGGAAAGGTTGAAAATTTGGTTTTTCTTTGTGACGAACTTATGAAAAATCCACAAATTTCATCATGAGCTTTTTTTTAAAAAAAAACACAAGTTGAGTGTGGGAGAAAACAAAACTACAACAGAAGCAAGAATATTGTTTGCTGAAACTTGGAAACAGACTGAAGCACCAACAATGGAAGAATGGATTGTTAAGGTTGTTGAGTTTGTCCAAATAGCCAAATTAATGTGGGTTCTAAAGGATAAACCAACTGAAGACTTTTTGAAAGACTAGAAACCATTTATGGACTTTTGAGCAATAAGAAATCTAACAATGTAATAATCTATGCTTATGATTATTAGCAATTTTAGTAAGATTTAGTTGGATCTGTAAAGGTAGAAATGTTTTTCTTCTCATTATTGTCAGGATTAGAAGAGGAGGTCAGAGCCCTATTGTGTATTAGTTATATTTCTTGTTTTTCTTTTTCTTTTTCTCCTTTTCTATTTCTTTATTTTTTGAATATATATTATTTTGATTGTAAATTAGATTGTTCATGTTAAAAATTTTAAAAAAGTTATCTGCAGAGGCCACAGGGAAGTCCCTTGTGCATACACGTTATCCACACCTAGGGCTATACACACAAGACAAAATCTACGCTGAAAGCTCAGGCATTCATACCACACTCTGACTCCTTCTCTCCACCTTCAGTGTACTCTCATTGGTAGTCAATTGCACAGGGATTTTGTCAAGCAAATGTGTGCCATATATAACACTATAGTAATAAAGAAATGGATGTAAGTAAAAACTGTTTAAGTTCACTGGTTCTAACTGGGTTGATGCTGGAAATACCTATCATCATATGAGGTCTAAAATCTAGATTTCTGTAATCAATCCTAGGCTTCATTTTCTTTGTTCACCATAAGGTTACTGGAACAGGTGTTGTAATTTCTTTTCTTTTCTAGTGCTTCTCATGTAAATAAAACAGCTGCCAATCATAAAGGATTGTATCCTGCTCCACTTTAAAAGTTTTGCCAATGCAGTCTTGGTGACAAGGCCACTAGGAAGAGGAGAAGGTGTGTCTGTGTCATCCGGGTTTTTACTGCCCTGTACTTTACATCCTGACCGTAGCACACTTGACAAAGTCCGTCTGAGCTTTGTTAATCAGCTCCCGCTAATCAGATCAAGCAGCAGGTGGCCTCTTTTGTCCTGCTTTAAGCAAACTGATAAAACACACTGTGACTTTGTTTAAACTAAAATGTGCCTTTTTAACAGAAAAGGCCAGTACAGCAACACACAGGCAACTAAGGTGAGAAGGAGAATATCAGACATAATCCTAAAGAACACACTTTTTTATCAAGCAAAACTGCTTCAGGAGACACCTAATATAAACTACTTCACTGGTTGTGGCTTCTTCCTCCTTTTCCTCTTCTCTATCTACTCCCAAATGTGGCTTACTTCAACTTGGCCTGTTTAAATGTTTTCATCTATAAGTCCCATCAGGTCCAGCTAGCATGATAGGAGTTATAGCCATAAACATCTGGGAAACCAACCCAAGCATGGGGAAGGCTGCAAACCTTGAGAAGCCTTACTCTTAATTTCAGGCAAATACTTCAGATCTACCATGTCTGAAGGTGACATTTAATACAATGAAAAGATTCTGATTGCAATAGCTAACAGTCTTCCATATTGTAAAGGGTATGGAACCTTTGTCCTTTTCAGATATTTGGCCTATAGTTTTCATTATCTCTAGCTACTGGACATAGTAGGAGAAGCTACAATCCAGATTATGCAAGAAGCCATTTTCTGAACCTTAACATGGTCCCAATTATAGACTTCTTGCATGCTTGCAGATAACATTCTGGCTACAGGTTTATCTCTTCCTAAACTACCTGCTCATGTTGTTCTGTTATCAAGTTGTTTCCAACTTATGCTGGCCCCAAGGCAACCCTATCATGGGGTTTTCTGGGCAAGATTCGTACAGAGGCAGTTTGACATTGCCTTCCTCAGATGATGAGACAGTGTTGTCCTGTCCAAGGTCACTTGGTGGGTTTCCATTGCTGAATGGGAATTCAAAGCCTGTTGTCCCAGAATCATAGTCTGGTATTCAAACCACTACACCATGCTGGCTCTATCTTTCCATGACCTATTGCCAAATAAACTTTGGCCTCCCTGCCAGATCTGGCAAACTTTCAGGAGGAAGTATAAGCTCAGTAGTGAAGTATGTATTTCATATGCAGAAGGATATAGGAGCAATGTCGTCATATGAAAGTTTGTAACGGTTAGATACTAGAAAGTCCTCTGCCTCAGATCCTACACATCTGTTGGCAGTCAGAGGAGACTGGACAAGAAAGTCCTGATGTAGGGCAGTTTCCTACATTTTAGTTTCCTGCCCTGCTACCAACCTGCTTCCCTGAAAATGGTTTTCTACTGTTGTCTATAGGATATGCTTTACATTAGAGTTCTGTTATATATTAGCAGTGTGGCTTGGCCACCTCAGCTGGAGTAAAAGCAACAAGCACATAGTTAATGTAATGGCATGATCTCCTGGGGCAACATCACTGCAATGTACATGAGTTATTCCTTTGTATGAACAGCACAGCAGCCAGCATGCTGTAGTTGTTTGAATGTTGGACTAGATCACTAGGACTTCGGGAGGTCTGCCACAGAAACCCACTAGGTGACTTTGGGAAAATTACACTCCCTAAGCTTAAAAGGAAGGCAATGGCAAACCTCCTTTGAATCAATCTTGCCAAGAAAAAAATATGACAGAGTCAACATAAAGCAGAATTGACTTGAAGACGTTAACTAACCTTCTGAAAAAATCTAGTTTCAGTCAAATACCAGACTATTTATTTTGAACAATGCCACCCTCTATTTAGCCTTTTAGAGATGAACTACTACATTTGATTGTATCCCATCTGATATGTTATCTGATTGCTCATTGTGTTCCGTTGACTCTTATTGAACTGTAAATTATAATAAAAATAATTTTAAAAAGGCACCAGACTATGTCTGATATTGGAAGCCAAAGGAAGGTCAGCCTGATTACTGCCTGGATAGGGGACCACCAAGGAATACCAGGTGCTGTAGGCTGTATTTGAGAGGAAGGCAACTGTGAACCACCTGAGTATTCCTTGCCTAAGAAAACTTGACAAAATGCATGGGGCCATCATAAGTCAACAGGCTACTTGAATGTGGGCACATACAAATGCACATGCACAATGCACATCACGCACCAGTGATGGACCCAAATCACCTCAGCAGCCAGATGTTGATGAGTACAGATGAGTTTTCTCCATATCTACTGTCAGGGTTTAGATTCACTGTTACTCCAACAAGGTGAAACTGGGGATTCTTAGCCTTGGGGTTCAGCTCATCCACCTGATCACTGTGAAAATTCATTGTACTAGGGAAGCTTCTGCAGAAGAGACCCAGCAATCCTTAGATTCTCCATCTCTGACTAACCAAGGTGGAACCTATGAACAGGTCACTTTATGGCATTTAGAGTCATTTGGTGGACACAACCAGCAGATCTGGAGCTACAAGCAGAGCAGACCTTTTCGCTTTATGCCACTCGTCACACATTCAGAAGATCAACATCTGTCATTCTACCCAACAATACACACTGCAGTGAGGGATACCTGGTGGAATGAACAACTTATAGCCTTCCCAGTGTTTTTTGGACTGCAAACATCAGCAGTCCTAGTCAACATAAAGTTGAGATGACTGGGGCTGCAGCCCAAGCTTTTGAAGGATACAAGCTACCACCCACTGGATTTCCTTCCAAACAGCTGGGTTCCCATTAACTACCATGATCATACATACACAAATGGCACAAGGAAGACCATACATTTTGACTTGCATTTTTGTTCATCTGCCTACTAATGAGCAGCAAAAGACCACAGCTAAAATCTCTCTGTAACAAAGTTAACAGTCTGATTTCATATGGCTAGGCACGAATCACTAAGTATTTCTTAAAGGAATTTTTGGAAGGTGATGGGTATTCCTTGTGTATACTCAACTCCTAATAATAAGTGAGCGCAATATGTTTTTGCCTCCAGAAAAGATCACACCGTGATTTCACATGAATCCTTCTTGATTATCCTTCACACTTTGTGTTTACCATGGTGCACAGAAGCAGAGACAGAGAAGCCCTTGTTCCTGAAACCTGTGACATTCCCAGATCAGGAATAGGATTATATGTTATAGAGGGATCCACACTTTCACACAAGTACAATTCCCATTGGTGGATTCTCACCAATGGATTCCCCTTCCCAAACTCCCAGTGGTTCCCAAGGGACCTTGTTTGTTAAACCTCCAAACTTTCTCACATTTCCTTACTAGCACCCAAGTTGTTTCCTAACACACCTCTTGTGTTTTCTCTATCTCAGCCCTTTGTGCATCCATGTAAACACTGACCATATACCTTATGGTCAGCGTCTCTCAACTCTCTTTGATCCCTCTCCACTAGGATGAGATGCAATGGCACTTTCCCTTGATACACAATACATTGTTACCTGTGGTTCTAACATAGATTCTATTACCATTATAAACTACCCCAATGCTCATATATAGTAAATCATTTGTCAATTGCTATCATGTGTAAGAAACAGAGCCATGCCTTCACGACATAGCTGAACACACACTTGCAACCATCATACAGATTTTACCTTGGGTTTAACAAAACATATGGTGGCCTGTAACACATGATGGTAATCCAAACTACACCAAGATGATACCTCACTACAGCAATGTTTTATAGCAGTATAGCAGATGGGGGTGGTACAGTATAATCAACAGGCATTCATTATCTTGGATGAGTCACATTATTAATCATGGCACGGAGCACAGCCTATATATTACGCACTCTTTTCATAGTCCTGCTATGTCACTAAATGCATGTTATTGTTTGTACAATGGTATCAGTCTTAGGACTCAAATAAAAATGAAACAAATACTGTGAAAGACTCACAGAATCCCTCCTCTCAAAGCCAGGGACACAGACCCTTTCGCAAGTTCAAGGAATGAATTAGGGAGTACAATATATTGTTGTTGTGTGCCTTCAAGTAATTATTGGCTTATGATCACCCTAAGGTGAACCTATCATAGGGTTGTATGGAGGCTCAGAGTGTGTGACATGGCCAAGGTCACCCAGTCGGTTTCCATGGACAAGCACGCTACTTAACCCTGGCCTCCACAGCGTAGGCCAGAGCTCAAACCACTACACTATACTGGCTCTCTGTACAATATATAGCCTCTCTTATTCCATCTAAAGGTGGCAATTCAGATAGCAAGTGTGACAGTCAAGAGACAGTTACATTCCTGAATGGGAAAGATGAGTGGTAGTTAGAGTAATGGACTGGAGAGACCCTGAAATCTCTGAACATTCATGAAGCTTACCGGGTGAGTCAGGGCCAGTCATTCACTGGTAGCCTAACCTTCCTCATAGCCTAGCCATAATAAAAAGGTTATTGTGAGTTTAAAAGGGGGCAGGGAAGAGAGAGACCTTGGGCATAAGCATGAACTCCTTGGCGCAAAGGCATGATAAAAAAAAAAACCCAACTGTTGCTCCCATTTACATGCATTTCTTCTTGCATTCTTATCTGTAAGCCACCCTGAGTTGGATTTTATCACAGAAAAGCAGGCAACTAAACTCAAAGAAATAAAACAGTTGGAATACGATGCAGATACCCAGAAATAAGATTCTGCTACATTCTCTTCCCAGATATGGCAGTTTAGGAGATGCTGATGAAATAAATTTCCAGAAACAAAAGAGAGTTTGGTATATCCATTTATTTAAATTCACTTCACAGGAAAAAAAAATCACAAAGATTTAAAACAAATCTAAACAAATCTAAACATTAAAGTGTCTCGTTCTTTAAAGCTGACAGAATCAGAAACACACTCTTGTAAATTCAAACAGGGAAGGGAGTGACCTAAAGAGAAAATAAGACACATTTGGCTATCCAGCAACAGACCATAATTCATTTAAAGTTGAGGTAAAAATAATAGCAATGTAAATACACAGAACACTGAGCAAGATTTCATCTATTTAAAATGATTGCTTAGAACTCAAAGTCAGAATAACAAAATTTATTAAAAAAAAAGAGAAGGCATTCTTGAAGTTATAATGAATTAAGAAAATAGCCCAGAGGTTTTTAAGCCAAGCGCAATAACCAAATTCATCCACTTAGTATTCTTACTAAGAGCTTGGTGCAAGGAACTCTATTATTACTCAGAAATCAAGATCTTGTATCAGAAAGGACAATCCTTTCCTAAGCCAAGAAGCCATTTCATGGCCTCACAATGTTATACAATACTGATGATCTGCAATCTGTTAATGTGAGGAATACACATGTGCCAATGGTTATACTATTAGGATATGGAGTTCCAGGGATAACGAGATCTTCCTCCTGTTATTCACTTCAAGATATGTCCTGAACATGGGGTAGAAAGAGGTGGTAGAACTAATTCCTCCTCCTCAGGCTGCAGGATGGTTATGAGACAGAATTCATTTGCATACCCTCCATTTTTTGAAAAGAAGTTCCTACACAATAAATTCCTGTTCAGCAAGCAAAGGCCAAGGCTACATTCTATACACACCCCACAGTCATCCCAGGTTCATATCCATAGGTATTATTTTTTTTAAAAAAAAATTGAAAACTGGGTCAGCTGATATTGTCAACTTTTTTGCTTCATTCTACTGTATTTCTGCCCAGACTACAAATCATTCCTCACTTCCGTGGGCAGAACTGAAAGAAACTGCAGAAAGCTCAATAGTGAAGGCAGGGGGCAGCTCCTAGTGCAAGACTAAAGAGGTCTTGCCCCCTCAATTAAGAATTTGATTGAAAATACACATAGAATCAAAGGCCTTCAACCAAACACCAGAATTTGCTTCTTGTCCACAATTTCCCTACTTCCTCATCCCAGCAGAAGTAAAGCAAGGCTAACAGAATAGTTGCAGCATGCAGGAGACCACCACACACACTCAAGTCAACGACTAAACAGGCTACTTTGCACTGAATCCAGCTCTACTGGAATTACAAGAACCTTTGGGAACGTTTGTCCTCAGATCAGATTTCAGACAAAAATTAAAGTGTTACTATACAACACATACACACCAACACCCACACTCCTGAATTGTCATTTTCTACAGTGCATTTGTGAACAGTGCTACCTAAACTTACTCAAGTGTCCTTCACACTTAAAAGTGATGTCCCAAATCAGGACTCTGAAGTGAACAAACAAGTTTAGATATCTGCAACAGCAACCGTATTCTTGAGTTGAAAAGGAGGGTCTATTTAGTGGTAGAATGAACAAGTCGACAATACAAAAAGGCAAGTGCTTATAAACAGTTCACTCTTTGAAAAAGATATGAGAGGACCTATTTCCACTGTAGTATTGTGATATTAGGTGGATGAGAAAAGCCCCAGCTCCACTGTCATACTCCCGGGACATCTTTAACAAGACGTGGCACTAGTGACTGACAAATTTGTTAAGATTCTTTCAAAAGAAGCCTGGCACAGGAGTGGAGCAGGGAAAGGCATATTAAAACATCCCCTAGCCCAACGCCCTCCAAACCAGCAGACTTCAAATAATTTTACCTTTGGTCTAAATATCAGAAATGAGCCATAACCTGAACAAAACAAGAATTAGGAAACTGCAAATAGAGTGTGATAACTCCTCTTTTTCACATTTCTAGACATCTCCTGGGAGAGCTGTTGAGCATTCATTACTCAATAATGCCATCTACAGACAGAAGACATCCAATACGTATGTCCAGCAAAACCACCTTTCAGCTAGCGCAATGGACTGAAAAGGGAGTTGCTGGTTTCAAAACCATGGCCAACAATAATGAACAGCCTTCACCATGTCAAATCATGCACACTGCCTCAACTATAAAATCAGTACTGAAGTCTTAGGAAATAAAGTCAATCTGCTTGTTCAACAGACAAGGTGCATCCTAAACACAGCTCCTCAGTCAATAGAGCAAGTTAAGTATCTCATCATTTGAACAGGTGGAGAGACACACAATACTGCCTTTTATTGGCTCTTATAATAAGGGAGAAAACAGTGCAAGTTTCAAGAAACTGAAAAGGATACAAACAGCTGAAGACTTTACCAAAGTGCATGTGCACAATTAGAAGCACTTCTGTTCTGTTCTTCCCTGCCCATTGGTACAGCACCACAGCTGACAGGATTCAGGGCTGTACTGATAAAGGGCAGGACACTGCTCATATTTCTGCAGGCTCATTTTCAGGACAAGTCCATACATTTCTGAGTTTATCCTAGATCTAAACAGAATAAAAGAAGAAAAATTAAATTAATTTGCAAGACTGAGTTACACATGTACTGTTAGTACTCTACACTAGATTTAAAAAGACAAAAAAAAAAATCCTGATGGCAAGGAAGTGACTGTAGACGTCCTACATATTTATTGGGAATGCCCTAAACAAAAAAGTGTTTGGGTTGCTGAAAAGGAATTATATAAAGAATACAGGGAAGGAGATTTAAGCTTCATACTAAAAACGGCCCTCGAAATACAAGAACTGTCAGAAAGAATAACAACCAGGGTCTAATAGCAATCTTGCTGCTAGCACAGAAGTTATAAAAGAAAGCTGTTAGGGTCTACAAAATATTAAATGTTCATGATTTTAGAAAATATAGCAACTATTGTGCATATATAAACACAGCTAATAGATCTACCACTTACTTATTGTGGAATAGGCTTACATATCATAGCTTTCAAGAATAATCTGCCTTCACCATGAACACTATTATTAACATCCTTTATTTATAATCTGCACACTAGAAAAATCCTTTTTCTTCTAAAACTATCAACTCCCAAAAGCCTGCTGGAATAAAAAGGTCTTCCCTAAAGGTTTTCAGAATTTGGGAGCAATGATGGAGAAAGAAACGGAGACATCTGGGTTGCCCCTCTCACTCGCTCCAAGGGGAACACAAGGGGGTGCAAGCCCAGGAGGTCTATCACTGACCTAGACAAAGAGACAGATCTCCAGACAGAGAGAAAACCTTGAACAATCTATTAACACATTATCAACAATTATCAACAATCCTTAACATCCTTAACATCTGTCCTTGTTTGAAGACAACCACATAACTGGTTAACAGTGAGAAAACACCGCAGTGGAATAGGTTTCCTTTAGGTGAGAGCTATGTACATTCTGGCTTTAACTATATCAGCATTCTACAGGGTGGGAAGGATATTCATCCATTATCTGCTGGAAACAAATGTATCCCAGGTAACTGTAATTTCCTTTTCCAAGCAGAGGGGAGAGGAACTGAATGCTTGGGGCTTGACAGAACTTCCTTGATTAGAATGGGTGGTGCTGGCATCTCACTGTTGTAAGATGCTCCTCTCAGAAGTAACTTCAGCTGACTTGAAGCTGTCCATTTTATAGTGTCTGTTGGAGGTTGACTTCCATGCCTTGCAGATTTCACTAGGGGAGTATTGGTGGTCACTGCTACTGTCATGGCTGCACTTCTGGTGGAGTGAGCCAGCATGCTCTCTAACAGTGAAATGTTTACATTCTTGTGGCAGGCCACAACACAATACTTAATCCACTTGCTCAAGATGGAGGTGGACACTTTCTTTCCTTTAGACCAGTGGTTCTCAACCTGTGGGTCCCCAGATGTTCGTGGACTTCAGCTCCCAGAAGCCCCAGCCACTATGGTCAATGCTCAGGGCTTCTGGGAGCTGAAGTCCACAAACATCTGGGGACCCACAGATTGAGAACCACTGCTTTAGACTATGGCTAGAATGAGATGAACAGCATTATCAGAGGCCAAAAGCTGCTTGTCCTTTTCAAGTAGATTTGGATGGTCCTGCCCATGTCCAAAATGTGCCAGATTTTCTCAAGTTCCTTGGATAGTTGCAGCCAGAAAGAGGGGATGGTCACCTTCTGTGTTCTGTGGAAAGCTGAGTTCACCTTAGGATGAATGTAGGGTCCAATTGGAGAACCATGGAGTCAGACCAATGATGCAAATCTCTTTGCACGCTGACAATGCACCCAATTTCAATACTCTGACTGCTGAGTTGATTGTGTTTCAGGGATGCTGCTCTCAGAGGCTTGAAAGGTGCCACTGTTAGTGCCTTGAGCACCCTGTACTGGTCCCAGGATGGAAAGCAATGCGCCAGATTAGACAAACTTTTAGGAACTTGCGCACACATGGATGGGAGAAAACCTAGGTTAACCACTCATGCGGCAGCACTGCTGTGATGGCGGTGACCTGCCTCTTGATCATGCTGGGCCTTAGATTGCAGTTGATACCATTCTGGAGGAACTCCAGCAGAGATGGAATGGATATGGAGGCAGCTTTCCTAATGGGTAAGGAGACAGTTTCATGTATCTTTTTAAAAACTGCCTCTGTTCTCTTATCCTTGGAGACCTTTAGGGTGTCCTTGCCATCTCTGCAAAACACAGCAGAAAATGGAATAGTGGATATGGGGACATCTACCAAAAGAGATCTGAAGCTTGGTCATTACATTTTTGGGGAGGTTGTATAGCTTCTTAGCAGTGCTAGGATTAGGTCTGTTCACTGCTGGTTTGCTCCATTCCTCCCTTACCACCTACATAAAGTTAGCAGGAAAGGATATCTCTAAGGATGGAGGAGTTGCCGTAGGAAAAAGACTCACACTCAGAAGGAGGTCTGGGTCCTGGAGGGAGCGGTTTGCTCTAACGGGAGGTTAAGGCCTAAAGATCTGGCTGTTTTAAAAGCACTGGAAAATTCTTTACACAAAAAAGACACACAGAATTAGAAGCTGGTTCTTTTCCTCCCTCTCCTTCCTCTGAGGAAAGTCCAACTTCCTTTGTCAGGGTTGGCAGGATTTGGTTCCTCTGAGCATGAGCAGAGTGCTATCTGTGAAACAAGGCTTCGTCGCAGCAGAGTCCCAGTGAAGCAGAAAAATTCCAGAGGCTCATTGGTTAGGCTTAGAGTACTGATTTATTGCCACACTCCAAGATAAGACTTAGCAAAAACAGGCTTGCTTTCCAGCAATTAGACAAAGAGGAAAAACAGAAGATAATGGAGGAAAATCGGGCAGCATCCTCCCTTACAAACAGAATACTGCCAATAGCACAGCAGGCTCAGCTAGAGAGTCTAACTGGCAGCTGGTCAAGGCAAACACCAGCCTTTTTATGCTACCTTGACACCCTGGAACAAGTGGAGTGACCCAATCTGTGCTCTGGCGTGTGGCCTTCTCTAATACACAAGACGAAGCCATAACAATCCTGCTGACCTTGCACCTGGCTGTCTGGCCACACCGCCTCTTCTCTCTGCCATCCACTTATAGGAAAACTTTGCTTGCCCAGCGACAACCTTGACATCCTTTGCCTCAGAGGAGACAGTACAGGACACCTCATTCTCATCCCCCACTTTGGAGGAATGAATAGGTGGAGTCTTGTTTACTCCCAAGGAATCCAGGTTGTGCTTCCTGTGGGGCAGAGGGGGCTGCCCTGCAAGACAGCAGTGGATTCAGAGTCCGAAGTCGCCTTCTCCTCCATGTCTGCTACATGTCATTTGGGTCCACTCTCCACCACATAAATCAAGATAGTGGCTGCCACTGCCAGAAGATGAGGCTTCAGACCCCTCCCATGCAGCCACTTGAAAAAGAATCAGTACCGGCCTGCTATTGCTGCCATCAACTTCCTGGGATGAAAAAAGCTCTTTCCCTGTCAATGCGGTATCATGTGGCCAAGGAAAAGAGGAAAGGGAGAGGGACTAGGACTGAACAGTCACCTGCTCCCATGAGACCTCCTGGTGAGTCTGGAATCTCCTCGTGGTGCTAACGTGCCCATTGCAGCAATAGCAGTGACCACCTGGGCTATAACAGCCCAGAGCCAAAACAGCTAAATCAAGGGATGTTTCCTTCCCAGCTCTGCCCCCACCCCCATTACTCACACTTCACCCATTGTTCTCATGACTTCATGACTTCTGATCCAGTATGGGCTAGGTGTTGCCACCAGGAAGATGAAGTAACACAGAAGGGTTACTTTGCCCTGGGCTGGTCTCGTATTTCTCTCTCTGCTGATCTAGCACCCTCTGTAGATATCTGCCTCATTCCTGCAGTAACTGGGGGGAGTTTGGAGGAATGGAGAGTTGCCAGATATTCTTCCCAGGCATTCATGCCACAACATTTTTCTTCCTTCTACACTCCCAAGCAGATGGGAGAAGGAAAGGGGATGGTGGAAAAGCTTAAGCAACCCAAAAGAGAAGCTCAAAGTAAAAGTTTTTTTTTTTTAAAGAGAGAGAAGGAGAGACAAGAGAGACCAAACACGGGAAGGTCTGGAGTGACTATAGCAATCCAGTTGAAGAGTTCAAGCATGTACATCCTATAAGAGCAGTAGGCAGGAAAAACACTGAACTTCTGGAGGTTGCTCCCCCATGTGGGAATATGGGAATGTCTTTCTTTTTCCTGCCTGTTGGAGCAAATGGGAGGAGCAAATGTTCAGCATGTCCTTCCTTCTCTGCTGAGAAAAGCCCTCTCCTGCAGTCTAACTAAATGTGCCTGTATACATATGTGCTCTGACGCAAGTTCTATTTTTCCCTACATAAAGAGGAAAAATTGTAGGGTCATCCTTCCTGCAGGAGAACTCCAGCTTGAGTAGGAAAGCTTGCTTTCACTACAATGCCTCTGGCCAACATATACAAGAAAATCAAACTCCCACCAAATTAATGAGCAGGACATTTGGTTAGGACTACCATTTTGGAGATGTTTGGGCCATGGCTGAACCAAGATGGCTTGGGCCCAATGCCCTGTGCCAAAGTGGACTGGTCCTTAGGCTTTGGATTTACCTTTCATTGTTTTTTAGTGCCAGGTCTGATTCGCTGTTGAATCCCCCAAGCAACTTTTAAGCACCCTGTAAAAGGGACATGCCAGCAAATGGCATGTAAATTTGGGGATAGGTATTTTAGAACACAATTCCATGACCGACAACTCCATTTATTTTTATTTATTTATTTTATTCATTTATAGCTCACCTATCTCCCAATGATGAGACTCAAGATGGCCAACAACGTATTTAAAACAATAAAAATTAAAAATACAAAAACATTAATAAAAGTATAAATATAAGATTTAAAAAACTACTTATGTTAAAACATTGAACATTAATATTAAAATTCATTCAAAGACAATATAAAAACCTTAAAAACAGTACCACACAGCATTAAAAGCCCAATCCTAGTTAGTTTGTAAAAGCCTTATGAAACAAAAATGTTCTTGAGCTGCCAACAGCAGGAAAGCAAGGATGGGCCATCCTGGCCTTCCTAGTGAGGGAGTTTGAAAGTCTGAGAACAGCCATTGAGAAGGCTTTTTCCTTTCTTCACTTTCCAACCAGAAAATAACTAGCTGAGTGTGAAGAGCCCCAGTCACAAATTATCAGGCAAAAGGAAGTGAAGCACACTCATGACTTATGCACCCATGTGAGCAGCAAAGGGGCAGAGAACTCATCCTTTTGCGGGTGAACAAGATAGGTTTCTTCAAGTGGCAGACTAACACAAACCAGTTACACAGGTAAAATCCAGAAGAGGTGTGGGAATTACTTTACTTCACTCACTATCACAAATATTTATCTGCTTCTTGGAAAGTAACTGTGGGCATTGTGCTCAGAAGAATGAACTTGTGATCCTCAGTGAACAAGCTTGTTCCTTTAGGTCAGAGTTGTTTACTTAGAGAAGCTGTGAGAAGTAGAGAGACTGGCAGAGAAGATCTTCTGGAATGCAATAGTAATATTCTTATGCAGCTCTTAGGTAGTTATGGAGAATCATAGAATAATAGAGTTGGAAGAGACCCTAGGTCCAATCCCCTGCCACTCAGGAACACACATCAAAGCACTCCCAACAGATGACCATCCAGCCTCTGTTTAAAAACCTTCAAAGGAGGAGACTCAACCACACTCTGAGGCAGATGCCAGATCACTCTGACCATGAGGAAATTCTTCCTAAGGTTCAGAGGGAATCTCTTTTCCTGTAGTGTGAATCTACTGCTCTTGTCCTACTCTCTGAAGCAGCAGAAAACAAGCCTGTTCCTTCTTTGATATGACATCCTTTCAAATATTTAGACAAACATGGCTCTCATGTCCCCACTTAACCTTCTCTTCTGCAGACTAAACATATCCACCCCCCTAAGATGCTCCTCAGAGGGCATGGCTTCCAGACCCTTCACCATTTTGGAGGCAATGAGGTATCATTCCAAGGAAGAAGAATACAATCCCTGAGAGGGGAACCTTTCCGTAATGGCAGAGCAGATATCCTTTTGTGCCAAGAATATGCCTGCAGGGGCCTTGGAAGACTGAGTGATTCAATCAGTAGAGACACAGACAACTGGGTTTATAATGGCCATGCAAACTCCATGGTGAACTGCCTGACTATTGCCAAGGTTGAAGATACCACACATCATTTGGATAGCCTGGCAAACTGTACCAGTTGTGGTTGCAATGCATGCTGGCACCAATTACATAATCTTGAGGTCCTTGAAGACAAATTTAGGGCTGCTAAATAGGATACTGAAAGCCAGATCCTTCAAACATCATGTTAAAGGGCCAGCCAGCCAGGCATCGATTTAGACAAAATTACACAACTGGAACCAGACTGCTGGTGTATAATATAAAAAATGTAGCAGAGCAGCTTTTAAACTGAACCCTGGGCAAAGATAAATAGAAGCCAAGAAGCATGTGCTTTGGACTAAATCTACTTCTAGCTGACCTAATGGGTTCAAAAGAGGAGGCTCCTCTCAAATGAGAAATCTGGTAACAGAAAACTGAAATGGAAAGTTAAGAGAGTTAAATCTCTTCCAAATGTGGTTATTTAAAACTACAATAACGGGGACTACCTAGAAGGAATACTGTAAGCAGAAGAGCAACTGCCATGAGCCATAAATGACTGTCCCACAAACAGCCCCACAAATAAGCAAGAAAATAGCTTTATGTTGTACGTATGTACACATTTCAAATTTCAAACTTCTAAAAGAGGCCATTTCGGCTAGAAAAAATGGGTTAAAATTAAACCAATACAGAACTGGCACACATCTTCAGAGAAAATGCTAAGAAATCACAATGCAAGAGTTTACCTTTTGATCTAGTCGCTGATAGTCACTGGATTTGGGTCTTCGGATTATCTTGGATTTTTTTCCCTCTAGAGCAAAGGCAATAATCTTTGAAAGGGAAAAAAGAATAGATGGTTAACTCAGTAGAAACAAAAGTTTGGAGGTATACACATTTTAACTTTATATTAAAATATGTAAGGATGCTTACAACAAAATAGAAAATAAATATTATTAACCTGGAAGATAAACATTCAAAACACCTAGAGTAAGGCATCAACAGTTTGGAAGGGAAAATGCCAGACAAAAGAGGCAAGCCTTCACAATCTGGAGGAAATTCTTTAGAAAACAAAATAGGCTCGCCTCCCTCAAAACTGAGCTCCATCATGGGTGTGTGTGTGTGTGTGTGTGCGCGCGCGCGCAGAAGTTGTTGGACTACAGCTCCTATCATTTCAAGCTTCTCCATGGCTTCACTGCACATTTTTCTACCATTTGATCCACAAGAGTGTGCCCAGTAGTGACATTCCATCACGAAGGACACACACTGGGGGTCTGATTAAGTATTTTTAAAGCTTTTTCTTTTAGTTTTTTTTTAAAAATCTTTAGCTTTAAAAAAATATCAAATCTTCTCTGATACAACAGGACCCAAGTTCAACTGATGTGGATCTGAACATTAAATTTGTTGTTGCAAAGAACTGCCAGTGTAAGAAAAATACTGTTGCTGTGTGCCTTCAAGTCATTTCCAACTTACGGCTACCCTAAGGCAAACCCATCCTGGAGTTTCCTGGGGGCTGTGTGTATGACACACCCAAGGTCACCCAGTGGGTTTCCATGGCTGAGCAGGGAATCAATGCTCAAACCACTACTCCATGCTGGCTCTCAAGAAAAATGTACTGATTCTCAATGTGCAATTCAACTCTATGTATGTTTGTTCAGAAGAAAGTGCTATGATATTCAACTATGACTTACTTCCTAGTAGAAGTATAGGGAACCTCTGACCCTCCAGATGTTTTTGGTTTCAAATCTCAGCAGCCCTCGTCTGTACAACAAATGGTAATTATGAGAGCTGAATTATGGGAGTTGCAATACAAAACATCTGGAGGACTAAAGGTTTTCTATCCTAGACCAGTGTATTTAGGATGGCAATATAAACTGAGGTGCTACCTGTTTTCATACCCTATACCTACCACTCCTTATCATTTTTCCTTGAACTTCACATCCATTAGAGTTATATCTTACAAAGAGTAAATCTGATATTCATTTTTCTTGTTTCACTGCAGAAAAAACTCTTGCTTGTACATTAACTGCCATTAGGACAGAACAACAAATCTCAAGCTTGTTGCATTCCATGGTATTTCCTGTGATTCTCTTAATTATTCTTGGTATGCAACTGAAGCAGAACAAATTTTACAATATTCTTTAAACAAATCTCTAGAAATCATATGATTTGGCATAACCATTCCCACACAGCCTTTGAAACCACTTTTCGACAAATACAGTCAGATAAACCAAGTTTCTGCTACAGCTCAGACGAGAAAGAGAAATACTGTGTTTGTGCTGGAACTAAAAGTGGGCAAGCTATACTCCCAGAACCTACCATTCAATACATTCTGGGAAATGCAATCCAAAAAAGTGGCTTTTCCAAGCCTGAGTCAAGGTGGTATGTTGTATGTCACCTATGGGCCTATCTGAAGCTATGATCAACCACTCAACAGTGTGATGCTTCTGAATTTATCATCATGGAATTTGGAGAACTTCTGCATTAAAAAAGGAACTAGAAAAACACTATCATACATTAAACACGTATACCGACTGGAAGTTCTCTTTCCAGCCTGTATGCCTACTGTTGAGGCAAAAAAGAAAAAAGATGCCCCAGATCAAGTTTATTCTGAAACAAATTTTGAAATGCAGAAGACAAAAAGACTTTTCCTCTTCCCAAACATGTCTACAGAAAACAGCCTTCACTTCTGTCATCACTGTAAGGACTGACATACATAAGAAACAGCACATACAAATTGAATTCACAGTACCCACCTTCCGTTTATTGTGGTAAGCAATGTACAGTGCAGCAACAACAATAGCTGTGGTCACCAAGTAAGCAAAAAAATGGCTATTTTCAGAGCCATTTTTAGGGACTGGATCAGACAGTGAGTTCTTTGCATCATCCTTCTCAGACTGGGAAGCTCCACCAACTTTCTCTCCCACTTTACCATCTTCATTATCGTCCGCTATGTTGTCACCATCCATATCATCTTCTTTAGGAACAAAAATATCAGCGGGGCTGTTTTCAGCGGCAGATGGCAAGTTCTCATTTTGGTTGGCTTCATTATGCTTTGACTTTTGGAGAGAAGATTCTAGTATTGCTGCACCAGAATCAGGGGTTTTGAATTTAGCTGCTACGTTCTCATTTGGGTTGGCTCCATTATGCTCTGACTTTTGAGAAGGAAAAACTGCGACAGATGTATCAGACTGGATGGTTTTGGACTTTGTTGCCAATTTCTCATTTTGGTTGGCTTCATTATGATCTGAATTTCGGAGAGAAGAATCTGCAATGGATGCATCGGACTGGAGGATTTTGGACTTTATCTGCAAGTTCTCATTTTTGTTGGTTACATCCTGATCTGATTTTGGGGGAGATTCTGATACAGTTGCATCTGAATTAGGGGACTTGGATTTAGCTAACAAGTTCCCATTATGGTTGGCTTCATTATGCTCTGACATTTCGTGAGAAGAATCTACAACAGATGCATCAGACTGGAGGGTTTTTGACTTTGATGGCAAGTTCTCATTTTGGTTGGCTTCATTATGATCTGACGTTTGAGGAGAAAATTCTGCTACAACTCCACCAGACTGTTTTTTTTCAACAGAAGATGGCAAGTTCTCAGTTTCCTTGGCTTCCAATTTTAGAGAAGATGACTCTGGGACAGAGTGGAGGCTTTGGGATTTAGCTGACAAATCCTCATCTTGCTTAACTTCATTAAGATTTGACTTCTGTGTATCAGAATCGGATACAGAGGTATGGAGTTGGCTGTTTTCAGTAGGAGGTGGCAAATTCTCAGTTTCTTTAGAATCTGAATTTTGGGGAAAATCTAGTAAAGCTGCTCCAGATTGGGGCTGCATGGATTCAGAAGGCTGGATGAGAGCTGAAGAATCCAGAGGTGATCTCAACACTGCTATGTAGAAATTTAAAATTAAAGATACTCAGTATATCACAGGATTACTCTCAGTCATTTTCACATTATACACTCACTGAGCTCTGCACTAATTGCACTTCATACTACCTTGTCTGATACCTCATTTTCCTAACCTCATCTTCCTAATTCTACGAAAGTATATATCAACAATCATTTACTAGTCTTTGTCTGTTGAAATGTTTTTGACATAAGAAGGAAAGTGCAGCACTGAAGCTAAGCCAACAATGTATTTTCCTAAGAGATAGCTGTATGTCTCTATTTTAGAATAAAAAAAGGGGGTCCAAGATGCCACCTCAGATGTAAGGGAAACTTACAGTACCTCTAAAACAGGTTTAAACCCATTTTAAATTGGAAAATAAATTTGTCAGTCTTAAAGGTGCTGCAAGACTCCTTTTTCCTCCTCTTTCAATGTTCCATTCTTGCTCCAGGTTTAAACTAATTTTATCAACATGACTTTAATTTTAGCACCTATGCCTTAATTCTAATGATTAAAACTTTATTATTCAGAAATATTTATGATTTGCCTTTGCCAACCAGGATTCCCAAAACAATGTAAACAAGTTCTCAATATTCACCACCCTCCAAAAAGAAACATAAGGAAGAAGAGTTAAGATTACCATATTGATTCATTTCCCCATCCCAAGGACTTACATCTTACATCCCCGCAAAATAAAAATAAAACAAAACAAAAAAGAGTCTTGTGACAGTTTAAGGACTAAAAGATTTTATGTGGCACAAGTTTTCATGGACTACATCCCATTTCATCAGATATAACTAGTTAGCCCACAAGAGGTTATGACAAACAGACCTGTTAAGTCTTTGCAATGCCACAACACAATTTTGTCAAAATGATTAACACAGCTTCCCTCACCTACTACCAATATGGAGCATGAACATCTGAAGCAAGAAATAATTTGTATTCATGCAGGAACACACATTTAAATTGCAGGGAGAATTCCCCAGACAGGCTTCCACTAAAACACATGGAGATGGACAGAACTAATATATTTGTGCTTAAATTTTTGCCTTTGGATGATAATACAAACCACATGTGGAACACCTGAATAAACCTTCTGAATCACTCAACACCTTTAAAAAAAAACCCATAGTTTAACTGTTAAAGGCTACGAGAGTGGCTTACATATTAGTAAAAATGAGATGAACTTTTCTTTCGGATTTATAACCTACCATAAACAAACACATATGAAAAAGGGGAGGAGGAAAAAGAATGACAAGAAAATTCAAGCGCTATTTCTTTGTTATAAAAGAGTCACATAATGCCTAGATGCAACACTGCGACGACAATTGACTCGTAAATAGAGCCCCTCCAAAGGTTGACGGTTTTCCCCCAGAGGAGAGTAAAGTCACCAGCTTCACAGAAAAGCCAGCATGAACAATAAACGCAAAAAACCCCCTTTGTCAATGACTCTCTCCAACTGGGCTTAAAGTGAGGCAAACCTTACCAGACTTTAGACGAAAAAATCAATATCAAGGCCAGACCATGATGTACTAAGTCTTCGAAAACTAGCAAGCGCGCCTCCAGGAGGCGGGCAATTATTTTTCCTCTCCCCAGTCACTCCAATCCGAACCTTAAAATAAGGGGGCCATGAACTCCCAGGGGGCCCTTCGTTCTCACGTTCAAGATTGCACTCTGACCTGAGCCATCATTCGGGGGCGCCTTTTTCACATGCGTCTTATCATTTTCAGCTGGCGCCGAAGTACCAAATGCGGCCAGCTGGAAGAGAAGAAGAAATGACAAACAAGCGCCCGCCATGCCGGCTCGAAAGCACCTTCCGCTTCCCGAAAACTGCAGACGGGAAAAGGAACTCCACTGTCACTTTTCCCGAAACCTCACTTCCGCCCAGGCCGACTGCCCAAATCCCTGCGTCGTAGCTTTCGCGAGACCGGGCGTCAACCTCGTTGAGAAGAGGCGGAAAGGAGAGTCCAATCGGGGAGGGGGGAGGAGGAGGAGGGGGGGGGAGGCGTGGCTCGTAATCAGGGGTGAGACGGACGCGGAATTAAAAAAATATAGACCTAGGAAGAAGGCATAGAATAGTAGCCCGAATTTCTGGTCTGAAGTAGCGGTATTGCTGCCTTTTGTTTTGATTTTTTATAATCTGGAGAATCGTACCCTCCAAACCTAATATTACTATGGTCTTAAACGGTTGGATAATTAACGGCACGCTCCGAGGTTGGGGCTAAGGGGAGTTGCAGGCCAACAATATTCGAAGAGCCATAAAGTAGCTGGCTGTGCGACTTTGCATTGGAAACCTGGAAGAAAGTGCAAAAGCAGGGTTACAGTGATGCAGAGACCTTTCTCATTCCACGGGGCTCCATGAACCTATAACATCTCAAAGGAATACTTAGAATCTATAAATATGTTAGCAGTTTGATCTAAGGCCTTTGTTAATGCTGTGAGCTCTACCTTCTGAGCTGAAGTATTTGGTGGCAGCAGCTTGGCTTCAGTGGTTTCCCAGAGAGTGACTATGGCATAAGTCCCTCTGTGGCACCCCTCATGCATAAAACTGCTGCCACAACTGTATGATATTCAGCATCTGCATTATCTGTGGGCACATCCTTTAAATAAAGGCGGCTGACATACAAAAGTTTGGATAGTTTCAGTGTAATCATAGTGGAGGTGTGGCTCTTCTGTTTCTGACCTAAGGGTTTCTGAGTTTAGAGTGCTAGTCACAAATAGCTGAATCTCAGGGTTGTTTAACAGTATGGTTTGATACTTTGCCATGTGACCAGGCATTAGCCAGAGACAGCCGCCCTCCTTTTGTTCTAGAATGGTAACGACTGAGTGAGGCACTTGTAGCATCATGGGCTAGCCAAGCGTTAATGTCTCTGCTTCCTCCACCAAACAGGCAGTGCCTGCAGCTGCTCGCAGGCAGGCTGGAAGCCCTTATGCTACAGGGTCTGTATGCTTGAAATAGTATGCCACTGGCCTTTTCCAGCTCCCAAAGGACCGTGTTAGCGCCCTGCAGCCATCCCTTGTCTCTCATGTACAAACAGTTCAAATGATTTCTCTAGATCTGGTAAGCCCAAGGCAGCTGCACTCATTAAAGCCTTGATTGTATCCAAGGCAGTCCTACATTTTGCTGTCTGTTCAAGGGGTAGTCTTCCTCTCCCCTTTGCAGCTTCAAAAAGGTGTTTTGTTTTTTGTTAGGCTGAACTTGGGAATCCAGATGCTACAGAACCATGCCATTCCAAAACAAATCCTCTTAGTTATCTCTTGGATTTGGGAACAGTGATGCTGCAAATCACTTGCTATCTGGTGCCAAAGTTCTTTGTCCCTGTGAAATCTCAGAACCCAAGTACATCACTTTTTACAGCACAATCTTTTCAGATACTCTATAGCCACTCTGCCCCAAGTTAGGTTAGTAGGGTATCTGAAAGCCACATATATTCTTTCAAGAAAGGAAACAGGATCCTTATTCATCCCTTGGGGCACTTCATAGATCTTATTCCATGCCACAGTCTCTCCAACAAACAAGCACAGAGATATCTTAAGCTGGCCAGACTTAAACTGTCCAGACCATTTGTCAGGATATTCAAAGTGAACATAGGCATTGTTTTCATTGCTCCATAGAAGGTTGGGTCATGCCAGCTTCAAGGTTCTGAGTAAGCTGCCTGAGGTCTGTAGGGACTGCAAAGTCAATCCATGTGATGCTTTTTTGGATTGTGCTGTCTGTAAGCAGTCCAAGTCAAAAGCTCTCCCAGTTCCCAAATGGAGTAAACAAAGGCCATTTCTGCACGGGGCGAGGGAAATCGCCCCATGACGCTACTTACTGGGTCTTTTGGCTCCCCAGTGCAGTCCAGGCTGCTCTGGAGCAGTGGGTGCCTGCACTGCTCTGGGGATGAAAATGTTGGCTTCCGGTTGGTCAAGGGTCTCGACCAACTGCTGAAGCTTGCCAGCCTGAAGCCTGCCCCTGGCAGATTGCGAGCCTGCAAATCTGCACAAGAGAGCAGGCTCGCACTGGCGTGCTCCATGCTTTTGAAAAACCTAAAGAAATACGTTTTTACAAAGCACATTGGATGACCGCTTGGGGTCGTTCTGGAGCGGGCTGAGGTGCAGAACTACACTAAGTAGTCTGGATCCAGTCTGCTCCCAGGTGCAGACGTCCTCCCTGGAGGACAGACTGCACTGTTTCTAATACCCCATGCAGAAAGGGCCAGAGTGTCAAAACAGCCTTTTGGACTGGTTCACTCAGATGTGATGGGTCCTTTGCTAAAATCCCAGTGTGGGGCTTGTTTTGCTGTGATCCTGGTGAATGACTACAGCAGGTATGCTTTTTGTTACCTCCTCAAACAGAAATCTGAGGTCTGTGAGGTATTTAAAAACTGGTGTGCTTACGTAGGGCATCAGTTTGGTCTCAAAATGAAAGCACTCCAGACTGATAGAGGGGGAGGTTACCTGGCTGAGAATTTGCTGCGTTGGTTAAGGATGATGGGCATTGCTCATAGAAAAACAAACCCCTACTCCCCTCTTGAGAACGGGATGGCGGAAAGAAGTGGGGGAGTGCTGCAAGTCTTAATGAGTTCGTTGTTGGCAGACGCTGATATGCCTCAAAAAGCTTGTGGGGAGGCAATGCTCACTGCCAACTACATTCATAATAGGCTTTGGTCCAACGTGGTAAACCAAACTCCCTATGGCAAATTGTATGGTAAGACACCCTCTATTGTCCACAGGAGGGTGTTTGGGAGCTGTGCGTGGGTGCATATACCAAAAGCCCAAAGGAGAAGGGGGCAGCCAAAAGTTCAAAGGCTTCATTTTGTTGGGTATCAGCGTGGGGGCAAAGGTTACCGGTTTGACCTAAATAATGGGAGAATGGTTGTGTCCAGGAATGCACAGTTTGAGGAACACAGTAACTGGAGGAGAGTGCATTCAAATGCAGAAATCCTGCTTCCAATTAATGAAAATGGTACTGGTGGCACAGCACAGCCCTTTACTCCTGCAGCAAGCCCTCCAAGGGTTAAACAGGAGGAGGAGACAGAGGCTGAGCTGGGAGAGGCTTCTCAGAGCACTGAGCAAGCCGCTCGGGGGAGGAAAAGCCCGAAAAGAAAAGAACCAGGTCTCTGAGTGATGATGAGGAGTTGCCCATTACAATTCCCAAATGGTTTGCCAGAAAAACAAAAGGCATTGCTTTGCAGTTCAAAACAATGTGAGAATGTGCCAGGTTTCCTGTGAGCCTTAAACTTTTAACGATGTGCTGCAATTACCTGAGTGTTGGTTTCATGCCATGGATCAAGAAATGGAGTCCACAGACAAACATGGTGTGTTTACTTTGTCTAAGTTACCAGAAGGTGTGACTCCAATGGGCTGCCAATGGGTATACAAACTCAAATCCCTAGCTTCAGGGGAGGTAAAATATAAGGTTTGGCTAGTTGCCCAGAGTTTTTCTCAAAGAAAAAATGAATCCTTTCACGAGACCTTTGCTCCAACAACAAGGAGTGAAAGCATTAGGCTGGTTTTGACTGTGGCAGTACAAACAAATGCCTTGGTACATCATTTTGACATCATCACTGCTTATCTCAATGCTTATTTGCCTGAAACCATTTATATGTTCCAGGCACCAGGGTATGAAACTGGAAAACTCAATCAGGTTTATAAGCTAAATAAGGCAATATATGGTCTCAAACAGTCTGCCTGCTGTTGGAACAAGTGCCTTGATGGTGCTTTACAAAGTATAGGGTACAAACAAAGTGTGGCAGGTCATTGTGTATGTACTAAATGGTCTGGAAAAAATCAAGAGATACATCTGGCATTTGTTGATAACCTGTGTTTGGCGCCAGAACAATGGAACAAGTGTCCAAATTCACCAAAGAACTGGGCAAAAGGTTCCAAATCAAGGAATTTGGGGCCAATTCAGCAGTACCTAGGGATTGAGGTACACAGGTCTAAAAAAGGGTTTCTGCTGAGCCAAAAGCAGAAAATAACTCAATTACTGCACAAATTCAATATGGTAGAATGCAAGGGTGTTCAAACTCCAATGTTGCAAGGGTTTGCCAAAACAACTGATGACAAGGTGTTCCAGGACAAAGAATTGTATCAATCAGATGTGGGGTCTTTATTGTACTTAGCTGGATACACCAGATCTGATTTATCTCTGGCAGCAAACATTCTGGGAAAAGGTATTTCAAAACCCACGCAACAACACTGGCATGGGGTAAAAAGAGTGCTGAGATACCTGAAAAATACTCTTGATTATTGTCTATGTATATCACCCTCTCAAAAACCAGAACTTGTATGTTTTTGTGACAGTGACTTTGCTGAGGATGTAATTGACAGGAGGTCAACTTCAGGAATCCTCATAATGTACAATGGCACGTTGGTGCACTGAAAAACCAAGAAACAAAGCTCTGTAGAGGCAGAGTATGCCAGTTTATCCTACCTGTGCAATGAGTTAGTGTGGTACACAAAACTTGTAAAAAATCTGGATATTGATGTTCCAATTCCTGTAACAGTGTGTGAGGATTCCCAAGCATGTATTCAAATGGCTGGAAATGAAAAAGTCGGGGCACGCACAAAGCATGTAGATGTCAAATATCAGAATGTAAAACAGGCAATGGAAAGTGGCCTGATCAGACTAGAGTATTGCAAGTCTGAAGATAATTTGGCAGATGTGTTCACAAAGGCTTTGGCAACAACAAAACACTGGGACATGCTCACAAAGTTAGGAATGTCTAAAGTGTAACCTGCTGGTCCACATAGAAAAAGGAGGGGTATCAGGATATTCAAGGCGAATGCAGGCATTGTTTTCTAAGTGGATGGCAGAAGTGGGGTGATGTGGGCACAGGTGCAAGGTTGTTATGACTAGCCAGACCCAGAAGGTCTTTTATGTCATCACCAAGTGAAAGTTGCCAAGGGGGAAAGTGATTGGATCGCCCACAAGGTCCAGGGTGGTGGTAAGCCCTCAAAAAGACTGGAGTCTGCTGTATACTTCACCTTTTAGGCTTTTTCCTAACTGGTCATATTGAGAGATAAATGCTTTGATTTCCGGCATGCTGCCAGTTTATTTGCTGATTTACTGCCATACTAATTGCTCTCTGGTATGTGGCTTGTCACGTTATCTTAACCTCAGTGTGCACAAATAAAGTAACAAGCCCAGAGCCTACCTAATGAGTCTTCAGAACTGTTTTTTGCTCCACTGAAGTTGGCTGGTCACAGCAAAGTGACACTTCCCTGTCAGCACTCTGTGTACGTTCTGAGGAGCCGTTTCACACCAAACCTGACAATCTCTTGGTACACTTCATAGATCTTATTCCATGCCACAGTCTCTCCAACAAACACGCACAGAGATACCTTAAGCTGGCCAGATTTAAACTTTGTCCAGATCATTTGCCTTGCAGTCAGTCCATGTGGGACTGTGTGTATGAAAGACAAAGGGAACAGATCAGTCATTCTCAGGGGGTCCTCTCTGTAGGAGAGAATGTTATTCTTCCTGTTAAATAAGTCAGCAGCGCTGAGGAGTGTGATAACTGAAGCCTCTGTCAGAGCTGCTGATGACAAACAGTAGCTGTTGGTCCCTGTGGCTCTGGCTGGAGATGAGTCCTGCAGCTCGAGAGTTCCCCCTGCTGCCATGGACCAAGCAGGCTGGGACGTTCCTCTGCCTGCTCCTTTAGGGCAACAGGGATCCGATTCTGAAGATAGTTTGGAGCCTGTGCCAAGCAGCCCACAAACAAGGCGGAGACTCAAGAGAGCTGAGCAAAAGGAGGCTTCCTTGATTAAGTTCAAGAAGCAGTGACTAGCCACACCTGTGTCTTGGGCTATATAACTGCCTGCCTGGAAGCTTTCCTTTGCTTGTGGCAAACTTCTTTCAAGCCCTCCTCTTGCCTGTTCCTTGCTCCCAGCACCCGGTTCCTGCTACCTTGAATTGATCTCTTGACTCTTGGCTTTTGCTTGACGCTCTGGCAAATGAACTCCCTTGTGTAAAGTGCTTGCTTGTCTCCTCCCAGCTGGACTTTGCTGGCTCTCACACACCCTTCTCTGGGCTGGCTCGTCGCCCCAGGTCTCTGACCTTGACAAGGACTTCCGGTCTGACTTATGGCACCGTGACAGGGTTCTTCTAGCTGTCCGGGCAGGAGATCTCTCTTTCCTCTGGCAAGAGCTGATTTGGAAATACAAGAATCGATCTATTTCCTCCATGGTATTGGGGGAATAAGTGGGGTTCTGGAGATCGTTAAACTGCTCCCTAGCTTTCAACCTAAGCGAGGAGTTTTGCGACGGCTGGAAGCAGCTGGGGCGAAGGAGATTGGAACAGCCACCGCCATTGGACTGTGCTTTCTGCAATTTAGCAGACCTTTTAATTAAAAAACCCGTTTGAGTCGGTATACACTTAACTGTTCGTCTCTGCCTTGTGATCTAGAACCATCAGTAATGACTCCTGTGGTAAGCAAATCTGAACAACTTTCTTTTGACTTTATTTTTGACGCAGTTTAAATGTTCGAGCTTTCCTAGAAGAATTATTCCACACCGTAATAACAGCGAAACAGTAACAGACTCCTAGAATATTTGGTCTACATTGGAGACTATATAAAAAGAAAATATATAAGAGAGAAAGAAAATGGACATTTTATCTCCAATTGGACTATTTAACAATTGGGACTTATAAGTTTCTGTAACTGTGCATGAGTGAAATTGTGGGGAAGAGTTTGACTTTAATGGCGACAACGGCTGATCCCTCTGCAGGATATCAACAAGATTAACAACTAGAGAGAATGTGATGACTTAAATGGGATATATTTTCTCATGAATTTGGAAATCCCTTCCTCCTCTTCTTCTATTTTTGCTAGATTTAAATCCTTAGTGATGGCTATAAATGCTTCTGTATTAACTGTGGACTTTGAACTTCGAATGGGTGAGCAGTATTGGACATAAGAAAGAGAAACTTTATGGCGGTGACTCACTAGAGGAAGGATATATTATTTGGATTCTTCTCTTTTTTTCTTCTTTCTCTCTTACAACAACGGAACTGAGAGCCAAGGAGTAAAAGCTTTAAAAGAGATAGTCCTGAACTGTAAATTGAACAGTCAAGTATAAAGAACTTGGAAATTTTTTCTCTATTATCTCTATGTGAAAACATATAGATTTAAACTGGACCTGTCGTTAGCCACAGATCTCTGATTGGTAACCTGGACTTGAATTAATTTGTGGATATATTTAGCCTTATAGTTAAAGGATTGACTTTCTTATACTTTATGCTACCTTGCTGTCTGTAGAGTTATAAACTACTGTGCACTATAACTTGATAAAATAACAGAAAGTAGTTGATACAAGTAAAATTGGATATAAGTGCATAAGTGATTATAAGCTATCATTAAGGAATATATTGTTCCTGATATAGAATGAAATAGACTGGGTTAAATATTTATATATACTTATATTTATAAAAATCACTATATAATTCATTAAGTAATAGAATTCTGACACTAGAACATCGATAAGACTTATCTGCGATCTAATTTTTGACTTAATCTAAGCCTTAACTGAAACAATTGTTTTTTATATTCCATAATTAGTTGATCTATGAATTGTTTGGCTTAAATCTACATCGATCTTAAGTGAATACTTTAATTGAAGCTACAGCAATTGACAGTTATATTTGATTGTCAAAATAAGTTAAGCTAATTAATTAAGATAATAGATTACCTTTCTTCTATAATTCTAGTGGGTATTTTATATATAGCATATTAAGAAAAAGGACTGAAAGAGAAAAAGGGAGGGGAAAAAGGGGGTCTCATGAAGACAAGGAAAACTACTAAAGATACAAGTATGGCAATAGCCCAAAGAAAATCATCATGGAATCCGTCAGCCAAATCAGAACAATCAAGGCCTGAGTACTTCTCAGTATTAGAAGAATGTAAAACAGGATTTCTCACAAGAAATGAAAGACCTCAAAATTGAAATTAAACATGAATTTAAAACAGAATTAAAAGGAATAAAGTCTGCACTAGAGGGACTTCAAGAGGATATGAAATCAACAACAAATCGTGTCACAACTCTTGAGACTAAAATGGGAAAAACAGAAGAAACAGTTAATGACTTGACACAACAATAAGAATGGCACTTAGATGAGAAAGCTTTAGCAGAGTTAAAAGCAAGGGAGAACTCTGTGAAAATAAGAGGACTCACGGAGGGTAAAGAAGAAAATTTATACGAGAGACTAATCCCCGACCTAGCTATAGTCTTGAGTCTGACACGAGAGAGAACAGAATGGGAAGTGGACAGAATATTTAGAGTAGAATCCAGAATTGCAAGAGAAAGGAATTTACCAAGAGATATTGTGGTGTACTTTACTTGGAAGAAACCCAGAGAGGAATTAATTCGGCGGAGTTTAGAAAAAAATCTAACAATTGATAATGAAAAAGTATATGTGTACAAAGATATCTCTCCAAGAATTTTGTGGAAAAGAAAAGACTATAGATTCATAACAGCTTATCTGAAACATCAGAACACACAATACAGATGGGGAAAACTACAAGATCTCAGCTTTCGATTGAGAGGAAAAACTATTAAAATAGAAACAGTTCAAGAAGCTAAAAATTTTATGAACAAATATGGAAAAGAAGATTGGAAGAAATCCTCCCAGCAAGAGGCAAAAAATAGATAGGATGTACATTCTGACACAGAACAAAATAAAGTTCCAGATCAAGAGGAAGAACAAGAAGGAGCAGTTCGTGGATTTGATACAGATCTTCCTCTTCCTCACTAAGGAAAGACAAGTCAGAAAAAGAAATCCAAACAGAAGAGTTTATACGAAAATAAACACAACAAATAAATACCTTTTGAATAGAATTGGAGATTTTATCCTGGAATGTAAAAGGAATATCAACTCCCCAGAAAAGGAGAAAATTTTTTCACTATCTTTGTAGAAAGAATTATGATATATTATGTCTCCAAGAAATGAGAGTAAAGAAGGAAAAGACCCATTTAATTCAAAATAAAAAACTGGGTAATGAATTTGTGTCAGCACCTAACAAAAAGAAAAGAGGAGTTATACTCTACGCGAAAGCTAATATTCAAGCTAGAGAAGTACTTATTGATACAGATGGAAGATATATAGCTGTTGAAATACTTTGGCAAGACCAAAAAATATTAATTGTAGGCTTGCACGGTCCTCATAGCAAACAAGAAAACTTTTATAAGGAACTGAATGGTAAAATTTCAGATCTGGACTATAATTGGATTATGATATTTGGAGATTGGAACGAGGTCATTAACCCTAAACTTGATCGGAAATCAGAAAAATTGATCCAGAAGAATCAAGGAAAACTTCCGCAAGCATTTGATCAAATGGTAAACCATTTGGATTTGATAGATCCTTGGCGACACCTTCATGGACACTCTAAAGATTATACTTTTTATTCTGAGCCTTATAATTCATTCTCACGAATCAATATGTTCGTGTTCTCAAGAACATTGATTAATAACATTACTAAATCAGAAATCCTTCCTAGAAGCCTCTCAGATCATAATGCGATTACACTTCTTCTAAGAGTTAACTCAAAGTGAACTTTTAATTGGAAATTAAGGACTTCCGGTGGCTGCGGCGAGGAGCTCAGTTGTCACCCCATGTAGCTCCAGGGAAGACAATTGCCCCACGAGGTTGCAAGCCCGTTTTGTAAGGAAGAAAATGGGACAAACAACCCCTTTGGGAAAGGGGGTTCGGAGGTGCTTGAAGAGGACCTGGATTCCAGCACGGGTGCCTGGAAAGAAACATCTGGAGATCGGGACACAGATAGCGCTTAGGAGGTCGTGCAAGCTGCCATTACCTTGTGGAGGTTCCCGTGAGGAAGAATCCTTGTCACCACTTTTTAAAGAAGAAAGAAGATTCTGTTTTGAAACAAATAAAAAATACTAAATTGCATTTTGTGGATGGTAAGGTTGTACCAACACATCAAAGACCCTACAACTAATTAGAATAAAGTGGAGCCTTAATAAAGGAGCTCTGGAATTTTGATCTTACTGAGTTCTAAGACAGGGGGAGAAGAGTGGAAAGCAGCGAAAAGCCACCAAACTTTCCAGTATCAATTAACTAACTGACTAGAATTCCAGTGAAAGACATTTATAGTTTGAGATGGTGAGACGGTGATAGGGTTCGAAAATAGAGTAACAGACTGTTTGTCATTGATTAAAGACAGACTAGAGACAGGTACGAATGAATGACAGAATGAGACAGATGGCAGCAAGATACTAAGTAAGGGATAAAAAGGATAGTATTGGAAGACATTGGTGTTGGAGAGAGACTGAGTGAGATTGAGTGAGGACAAGAAAAAAAAAGACCATCCATTCTTTTCTTCCTGAACTAAAGGAGAAATTATTTTACAAGATTTCGGACTTTAGATCTTGGGTTTTTGGACTTTGTGAGCTAAAATAGAAGTATAGAAGTATAGACAGGATATTCATTAATGGACACTTGGTAAATAAAGTAAGAGGAGGAGTGGTGTGAGAATACCGAATTTACTTTAAGAAGATATAGAAGAAGCTGGGTGTGTGTAAGAATAGTTAAGGAGGGAAGATTTTCAAGGACTGATGGACAGTGGAGTGTGCTGGGAAGAAAGAGATAAGCGGCACAAGGTCAACTAAGCGAAGAGAAAATAGTATTAACCCCTTCCTTACAATATTCGAAGAACAGACTGTCCTATTGAAGAAGCAGTGGAGGGGCACTACCCAGTGGAGAGTTACAGTACTACAATCAAGAAGATTTGCCGGGTTATTTAAACCGTATATAGAGATTAGTGTAACTGTATTAATTATTTTTGCCTATTTCCCTGTGTTATCAGTATTGGTTTTTTTTTTTATTTGAACGTGTATAGTTACGTGAATGAACTGAAACTGAGTTGAGATATTTAATTATATTTAAATATATTAAGGATAGGTGTGATTTTTTAAGGATACATAATTAATAGAATTAACTTAAGTAAACAAATTAATTAAAATTATTTGATTGGGGAGAAAGAGTG